>JAKZAP010000075.1:0-181793 GCA_023053575.1 Branchinecta lynchi
CCATAAGGTTTGTTTTCCCACAGGTTTGTTTTCCCACAAGGTTTGTTTTCCCACAAGGTTTGTTTTCCCACAAGGTTGGTTTTCCCGCAAGGTTGGTTTTCCCACAAGGTTTGTGTTCCCACTGTGTTGGTTTTCCCAAAAGGTTCGCTTTCCCACAAGGTTGGTTTTCCCACAAGGTTGGTTTTCCCGCAGGGTTGCTTTCCCCATAAGGTTTGTTTCCCCACAAGGTTTGTTTTCCCACAAGGTTTGTTTTCCCACAAGGTTTGTTTTCCCGAAAGGTTTGTTTCCCCACAAGGTTGGTTTTCCCACAAGGTTGGTTTTCCCGCAGGGTTTGTTTCCCCGCAGGGTTTGTTTCCCCATAAGGTTTGTTTTCTCACAAGGTTTGTTTTCCCACAAGGTTGGTTTTCCCGCAAGGTTGGTTTTCCCACAAGGTTTGTGTTCCCACTGTGTTGGTTTTCCCAAAAGGTTCGCTTTCCCACAAGGTTGGTTTTCCCACAAGGTTGGTTTTCCCGCAGGGTTGCTTTCCCCATAAGGTTTGTTTTCCCACAAGGTTTGTTTTCCCACTGTGTTGGTTTTCCCAAAAGGTTCGCTTTCCCGCAAGGTTGGTTTTCCCACAAGGTTGGTTTTCCCGCAGGGTTTGTTTCCCCATAAGGTTGGTTTTCCCACAAGGTTCGTTTTCCCGCAGGGTTTGTTTTCCCACAAGGTTAGTTTCCCCGAAAGGTTTGTTTCCCCACAAGGTTTGTTTTCCCACAAGGGTTGTTTTCTCACAAGGTTTGTTTTCCCACTAGGTTTGTTTCCTCACAAGGTGTGTTTTCCCACAAGGTTTGTTTTCCCCAAAGGTTGGTTTTCCCGCATGGTTGGTTTTCCCACAAGGTTTGTTTTCCCACTGTGTTGGTTTTCCCAAAAGGTTCGCTTTCCCCCAAGGTTGGTTTTCCCACAAGGTTGGTTTTCCCGCAGGGTTGCTTTCCCCATAAGGTTTGTTTTCCCACAAGGTTTGTTTTCCCACAAGGTTTGTTTTCCCACAAGGTTTGTTTTCCCGAAAGGTTTGTTTCCCCACAAGGTTGGTTTTCCCACAAGGTTGGTTTTCCCGCAGGGTTTGTTTTCCCACAAGGTTGGTTTTCCCGCAGGGTTTGTTTTCCCACAAGGTTAGTTTCCCCGCAAGGTTTGTTTCCCCCCAAGGTTTTTTTTCCCACAAGGATTGTTTTCTCACAAGGTTTGTTTTCCCACTAGGTTTGTTTCCCCACAAGATTTGTTTTCCCACAAGGTTTCTTTTCCCCCAAGGTTGGTTTTCCCGCAAGGTTGGTTTTCCCACAAGGTTTTTTTCCCACTGTGTTGGTTTTCCCAAAAGGTTCGCTTTCCCGCAAGGTTGGTTTTCCCACAAGGTTGGTTTTCCCGCAGGGTTTGTTTCCCCATAAGGTTTGTTTTCCCACAAGGTTTGTTTTCTCACAAGGTTTGTTTTCCCACAAGGTTTGTTTTCCCACAAGGTTTGTTTTCCCACAAGGTTCGTTTTCCCGCAGGGTTTGTTTTCCCACAAGGTTAGTTTTCCCGAAAGGTTTGTTTCCCCACAAGGTTGGTTTTCCCACAAGGTTGGTTTTCCCACAAGGTTTGTTTCCCCACAAGGTTTGTTTTCCCATAAGGTTTGTTTTCCCACAGGTTTGTTTTCCCACAAGGTTTGTTTTCCCACAAGGTTTGTTTTCCCACAAGGTTGGTTTTCCCGCAAGGTTGGTTTTCCCACAAGGTTTGTGTTCCCACTGTGTTGGTTTTCCCAAAAGGTTCGCTTTCCCACAAGGTTGGTTTTCCCACAAGGTTGGTTTTCCCGCAGGGTTGCTTGCCCCATAAGGTTTGTTTCCCCACAAGGTTTGTTTTCCCACAAGGTTTGTTTTCCCACAAGGTTTGTTTTCCCGAAAGGTTTGTTTCCCCACAAGGTTGGTTTTCCCACAAGGTTGGTTTTCCCGCAGGGTTTGTTTTCCCGCAGGGTTTGTTTCCCCATAAGGTTTGTTTTCCCACAAGGTTTGTTTTCCCACAAGGTTGGTTTTCCCGCAAGGTTGGTTTTCCCACAAGGTTTGTGTTCCCACTGTGTTGGTTTTCCCAAAAGGTTCGCTTTCCCACAAGGTTGGTTTTCCCACAAGGTTGGTTTTCCCGCAGGGTTGCTTTCCCCATAAGGTTTGTTTTCCCACAAGGTTTGTTTTCCCAGTGTGTTGGTTTTCCCAAAAGGTTCGCTTTCCCGCAAGGTTGGTTTTCCCACAAGGTTGGTTTTCCCGCAGGGTTTGTTTCCCCATAAGGTTGGTTTTCCCACAAGGTTCGTTTTCCCGCAGGGTTTGTTTTCCCACAAGGTTAGTTTCCCCGAAAGGTTTGTTTCCCCACAAGGTTTGTTTTCCCACAAGGGTTGTTTTCTCACAAGGTTTGTTTTCCCACTAGGTTTGTTTCCTCACAAGGTGTGTTTTCCCACAAGGATTGTTTTCCCCAAAGGTTGGTTTTCCCGCATGGTTGGTTTTCCCACAAGGTTTGTTTTCCCACTGTGTTGGTTTTCCCAAAAGGTTCGCTTTCCCACAAGGTTGTTTTTCCCACAAGGTTGGTTTTCACGCAGGGTTGCTTTCCCCATAAGGTTTGTTTTCCCACAAGGTTTGTTTTCCCACAAGGTTTGTTTTCCCACAAGGTTTGTTTTCCCGAAAGGTTTGTTTCCCCACAAGGTTGGTTTTCCCACAAGGTTGGTTTTCCCGCAGGGTTTGTTTTCCCACAAGGTTAGTTTTCCCGCAAGGTTTGTTTTCCCACAAGGTTAGTTTTCCCACAAGGTTTGTTTCCCCACAAGGTTTGTTTTCCCGCAGGGTTTGTTTTCCCGAAAGGTTTGTTTCCCCACAAGGTTGGTTTTCCCACAAGGTTGGTTTTCCCGCAGGGTTTGTTTTCCCACAAGGTTAGTTTTCCCGCAAGGTTTGTTTTCCCACAATGTTAATTTCCCACAAGGTTTGTTTCCCCACAAGGTTTGTTTCCCCACAAGGTTTGTTTTCCCACAAGGATTGTTTTCTCACAAGTTTTTTTTTCCCACTGTGTTGGTTTTCCCAAAAGGTTCGCTTTCCCGCAAGGTTGGTTTTCCCACAAGGTTGGTTTTCCCGCAGGGTTTGTTTCCCCATAAGGTTGGTTTTCCCACAAGGTTCGTTTTCCCGCAGGGTTTGTTTTCCCACAAGGTTAGTTTCCCCGAAAGGTTTGTTTCCCCACAAGGTTTGTTTTCCCACAAGTGTTGTTTTCTCACAAGGTTTGTTTTCCCACTAGGTTTGTTTCCTCACAAGGTGTGTTTTCCCACAAGGTTTGTTTTCCCCAAAGGTTGGTTTTCCCGCATGGTTGGTTTTCCCACAAGGTTTGTTTTCCCACTGTGTTGGTTTTCCCAAAAGGTTCGCTTTCCCACAAGGTTGGTTTTCCCACAAGGTTGGTTTTCCTGCAGGGATGCTTTCCCCATAAGGTTTGTTTTCCCACAAGGTTTGTTTTCCCACAAGGTTTGTTTTCCCACAAGCTTTGTTTTCCCGAAAGGTTTGTTTCCCCACAAGGTTTGTTTTCCCCAAAGGTTGGTTTTCCCGCATGGTTGGTTTTCCCACAAGGTTTGTTTTCCCACTGTGTTGGTTTTCCCAAAAGGTTCGCTTTCCCACAAGGTTGGTTTTCCCACAAGGTTGGTTTTCCCGCAGGGTTGCTTTCACCATAAGGTTGGTTTTCCCACAAGGTTTGTTTTCTCACAAGGTTTGTTTTCCCACTAGGTTGTTTTTCCCACTAGGTTGGTTTTCCCACAAGGTTTGTTTTCCCACAAGCTTTGTTTTCCCCCAAGGTTGGTTTTCCCGCAAGGTTGGTTTTCCCACACGGTTTGTTTTCCCACTGTGTTGGTTTTCCCAAAAGGTTCGCTTTCCCGCAAGGTTGGTTTTCCCACAAGGTTTGTTTCCCCGCAAGGTTTGTTTTCCCATAAGGTTTGTTTTCCCACAAGGTTTGTTTTCCCACAAGGTTTGTTTTCCCACAAGGTTTGTTTTCCCACAAGGTTTGTTTTCCTATAAGGTTTGTTTTCCCACAAGGTTTGTTTTCCCACAAGGTTTGTTTTCCCACAAGGTTTGTTTTCCCACAAGGTTGGTTTTCCCACAAGGTTGGTTTTCCCGCAGGGCTTCTTTCCCCATAAGGTTGGTTTTCCCACAAGGTTTGTTTTCTCACAAGGTTTGTTTTCCCACTAGGTTTGTTTCCCCACAAGGTTTGTTTTCCCACAAGGTTTGTTTTCCCCCAAGGTTGGTTTTCCCGCAAGGTTGGTTTTCCCACAAGGTTTGTTTTCCCACTGTGTTGGTTTTCCCAAAAGGTTCGCTTTCCCACAAGGTTGGTTTTCCCACAAGGTTGGTTTTCCCGCAGGGTTGCTTTCCCCATAAGGTTGGTTTTCCCACAAGGTTTGTTTTCTCACAAGGTTTGTTTTCCCACTAGGTTGTTTTTTTCCCACTAGGTTGGTTTTCCCACAAGGTTTGTTTTCCCACAAGCTTTGTTTTCCCCCAAGGTTGGTTTTCCCGCAAGGTTGGTTTTCAAACAAGGTTTGTTTTCCCACTGTGTTGGTTTTCCCAAAAGGTTCGCTTTCCCGCAAGGTTGGTTTTCCCACAAGGTTTGTTTCCCCACAAGGTTTGTTTTCCCATAAGGTTTGTTTTCCCACAAGGTTTGTTTTCCCACAAGGTTTGTTTTCCCACAAGGTTTGTTTTCCCACAAGGTTTGTTTTCCCACAAGGTTGGTTTTCCCGCAAGGTTGGTTTTCCCACAAGGTTTGTGTTCCCACTGTGTTGGTTTTCCCAAAAGGTTCGCTTTCCCACAAGGTTGGTTTTCCCACAAGGTTTGTTTTCCCGAAAGGTTTGTTTCCCCACAAGGTTGGTTTTCCCACAGGGTTGGTTTTCCCGCAGGGTTTGTTTTCCCACAAGGTTTGTTTCCCCACAAGGTTTGTTTTCCCATAAGGATTTTTTTCTCACAAGGTTTGTTTTCCCACTAGGTTTGTTTCCCCACAAGGTTTGTTTTCCCACAAGGTTTATTTTCCCCCAAGGTTGGTTTTCCCGCAAGGTTGGTTTTCCACTGTGTTGGTTTTCCCAAAAGGTTCGCTTTCCCACAAGGTTGGTTTTCCCACAAGGTTGGTTTTCCCGCAGGGTTGCTTTCCCCATAAGGTTGGTTTTCCCACAAGGTTTGTTTTCTCACAAGGTTTGTTTTCCAACTAGGTTGTTTTTCCCACTAGGTTGGTTTTCCCACAAGGTTTGTTTTCCCACAAGCTTTGTTTTCCCCCAAGGTTGGTTTTCCGGCAAGGTTGGTTTTCCCACAAGGTTTGTTTTCCCACTGTGTTTGTTTCCCCACAAGGTTTGTTTTCCCATAAGATTTGTTTTCCCACAAGGTTTGTTTTCCCATAAGGTTTGTTTTCCCACAAGGTTTGTTTTCCCACAAGGTTGGTTTTCCCGAAAGGTTGGTTTTCCCACAAGGTTTGTTTTCTCACAAGGTTTGTTTTCCCACTAGGATTGTTTCCCCACAAGGTTTGTTTTCTCACAAGGTTTGTTTTCCCACAAGGTTTGTTTCCCCACAAGGTTTGTTTCCCCACAAGGTTTGTTTTCCCACAAGGATTGTTTTATCACAAGGTTTGTTTTCCCACTGTGTTGGTTTTCCCAAGAGGTTCGCTTTCCCGCAAGGTTCGCTTTCCCGCAAGGTTGGTTTTCCCACAAGGTTTGTTTTCTCACAAGGTTTGTTTTTCCCACTAGGTTTGTTTCCCCACAAGGTTTGTTTTCTCACAAGGTTTGTTTTCCCACAAGGTTTGTTTTCCCACAAGGTATGTTTTGCCACAAGGTTGGTTTTCCAGAAAGGTTTGTTTCCCCACAATGTTGGTTTTCCCACAAGGTTTGTTTCCCCGCAAGGTTTGTTTTCCCACAAGGATTGTTTTCTCACAAGGTTTGTTTTCCCACTGTGTTGGTTTTCCCAAGAGGTTCGCTTTCCCGCAAGGTTTGCTTTCCCGCAAGGTTGGTTTTCCCACAAGGTTTGTTTTCTTACAAGGTTTGTTTTCCCACTAGGTTTGTTTCCCCACAAGGTTTGTTTTCTCACAAGGTTTGTTTTCCCACAAGGTTTGTTTTCCCACAAGGTTTGTTTTCCCACAAGGTTTGTTTTGCCACAAGGTTGGTTTTCCAGAAAGGTTTGTTTCCCCACAAGGTTGGTTTTCCCACAAGGTTTGTTTCCCCACAAGGTTTGTTTTCCCACAAGGATTGTTTTCTCACAAGGTTTGTTTTCCCACTGTGTTGGTTTTCCCAAGAGGTTCGCTTTCCCGCAAGGTTGGTTTTCCCACAAGGTGTGTTTTGTCACAAGGTTTGTTTTCCCACTAGGTTTGTTTCCCCACAAGGTTTGTTTCCCCACAAGGTTTGTTTCCCCACAAGGTTTGTTTCCCCACAAGGTTTGTTTTCCCACAAGGATTGTTTTCTCACAAGGTTTGTTTTCCCACAAGGTTTGTTTCCCCACAAGGTTTGTTTCCCCACAAGGTTTGTTTTCCCACAAGGTTAGTTTTCCCACAAGGTTTGTTTCCCCACAAGGTTTGTTTCCCCACAAGGTTTGTTTTCCCACAAGGATTGTTTTCTCACAAGGTTTGTTTTCCCACTAGGTTTGTTTCCCCACAAGGTTTGTTTTCTCACAAGGTTTTTTTTTCCCACAAGGTTTGTTTCCCCACAAGGTTTCTTTCCCCACAAGGTTTGTTTTCCCACAAGGATTGTTTTCTCACAAGGTTTGTTTTCCCACTGTGTTGGTTTTCCCAAGAGGTTCGCTTTCCCGCAAGGTTCGCTTTCCCGCAAGGTTGGTTTTCCCACAAGGTTTTTTTTCTCACAAGGTTTGTTTTCCCACTAGGTTTGTTTCCCCACAAGGTTTGTTTTCTCACAAGGTTTGTTTTCCCACAAGGTTTGTTTTCCCACAAGGTTTGTTTTCCCACAAGGTTTGTTTTGCCACAAGGTTGGTTTTCCAGAAAGGTTTGTTTCCCCACAAGGTTGGTTTTCCCACAAGGTTTGTTTTCCCGCAGGGTTTGTTTTCCCACAAGGTTAGTTTTCCCGCAAGGTTTGTTTTCCCACAAGGTTAGTTTTCCCACAAGGTTTGTTTCCCCACAAGGTTTGTTTCCCCACAAGGTTTGTTTTCCCACAAGGATTGTTTTCTCACAAGGTTTGTTTTCCCACTGTGTTGGTTTTCCCAAAAGGTTCGCTTTCCCGCAAGGTTGGTTTTCCTACAAGGTTGGTTTTCCCGCAGGGTTTGTTTCCCCATAAGGTTGGTTTTCCCACAAGGTTTGTTTTCTCACAAGGTTTGTTTTCCCACTAGGTTGGTTTTCCCACAAGGTTTGTTTTCCCACAAGGTTTGTTTACCCACAAGGTTTGTTTTCCCCCAAGGTTGGTTTTCCCGCAAGGTTGGTTTTCCCGCAAGGTTAGTTTTCCCACAAGGTTTGATTTAACACAATGTTTGTTTTCCCACAAGGTTGGTTTTCCCGAAAGGTTTGTTTCCCCACAAGGTTGGTTTTCCCACAAGGTTGGTTTTCCCGCAGGGTTTGTTTTCCCACAAGGTTTGTTTCCCCACAAGGTTTGTTTCCCCACAAGGTTTGTTTTCCCACAAGGATTGTTTTCTCACAAGGTTTGTTTTCCCACTGTGTTGGTTTTCCCAAGAGGTTCGCTTTCCCGCAAGGTTCGCTTTCCCGCAAGGTTGGTTTTCCCACAAGGTTTGTTTTCTCACAAGGTTTGTTTTCCCACTAGGTTTGTTTCCCCACAAGGTTTGTTTTCTCACAAGGTTTTTTTTTCCCACAAGGTTTGTTTCCCCACAAGGTTTCTTTCCCCACAAGGTTTGTTTTCCCACAAGGATTGTTTTCTCACAAGGTTTGTTTTCCCACTAGGTTTGTTTCCCCACAAGGTTTGTTTTCTCACAAGGTTTTTTTTCCCCACAAGGTTTGTTTCCCCACAAGGTTTCTTTCCCCATAAGGTTGGTTTTCCCACAAGGTTTATTTTCCCGCAAGGTTTGTTTCCCCACAAGGTTTGTTTTCCCACAAGGTTTGTTTTCCCACTGTGTTGGTTTTCGCAAAAGGTTCGCTTTCCCACAAGGTTGGTTTTCCCACAAGGTTGGTTTTCCCACAAGGTTGGTTTTCCCACAAGGTTGGTTTTCCCGCAGGGTTGCTTTCCCCATAAGGTTGGTTTTCCCACAAGGTTTGTTTTCCCACAAGGTTTGTTTCCCCACAAGGTTGGTTTCCCCACAAGGTTTGTTTCCCCACAAGGTTTGTTTTCCCACAAGGATTGTTTTCTCACAAGGTTTGTTTCCCCACAAGGTTTGTTTTCCCACAAGGTTTGTTTTCCCACTGTGTTGGTTTTCGCAAAAGGTTCGCTTTCCCACAAGGTTTGTTTCCCCACAAGGTTGGTTTTCCCACAAGGTTTGTTTTCCCGCAGGGTTTGTTTTCCCACAAGGTTAGTTTTCCCGCAAGGTTTGTTTTCCCACAAGGTTAGTTTTCCCACAAGGTTTGTTTCCCCACAAGGTTTGTTTCCCCACAAGGTTTGTTTTCCCACAAGGATTGTTTTCTCACAAGGTTTGTTTTCCCACTATGTTGGTTTTCCCAAAAGGTTCGCTTTCCCGCAAGGTTGGTTTTCCTACAAGGTTGGTTTTCCCGCAGGGTTTGTTTCCCCATAAGGTTGGTTTTCCCACAAGGTTTGTTTTCTCACAAGGTTTGTTTTCCCACTAGGTTGGTTTTCCCACAAGGTTTGTTTTCCCACAAGGTTTGTTTACCCACAAGGTTTGTTTTCCCCCAAGGTTGGTTTTCCCGCAAGGTTGGTTTTCCCGCAAGGTTAGTTTTCCCACAAGGTTTGATTTAACACAATGTTTGTTTTCCCACAAGGTTGGTTTTCCCGAAAGGTTTGTTTCCCCACAAGGTTGGTTTTCCCACAAGGTTGGTTTTCCCGCAGGGTTTGTTTTCCCACAAGGTTTGTTTCCCCACAAGGTTTGTTTCCCCACAAGGTTTGTTTTCCCACAAGGATTGTTTTCTCACAAGGTTTGTTTTCCCACTGTGTTGGTTTTCCCAAGAGGTTCGCTTTCCCGCAAGGTTCGCTTTCCCGCAAGGTTGGTTTTCCCACAAGGTTTGTTTTCTCACAAGGTTTGTTTTCCCACTAGGTTTGTTTCCCCACAAGGTTTGTTTTCTCACAAGGTTTTTTTTTCCCACAAGGTTTGTTTCCCCACAAGGTTTCTTTCCCCACAAGGTTTGTTTTCCCACAAGGATTGTTTTCTCACAAGGTTTGTTTTCCCACTAGGTTTGTTTCCCCACAAGGTTTGTTTTCTCACAAGGTTTTTTTTTCCCACAAGGTTTGTTTCCCCACAAGGTTTCTTTCCCCATAAGGTTGGTTTTCCCACAAGGTTTATTTTCCCGCAAGGTTTGTTTCCCCACAAGGTTTGTTTTCCCACAAGGTTTGTTTTCCCACTGTGTTGGTTTTCGCAAAAGGTTCGCTTTCCCACAAGGTTGGTTTTCCCACAAGGTTGGTTTTCCCACAAGGTTGGTTTTCCCGCAGGGTTGCTTTCCCCATAAGGTTGGTTTTCCCACAAGGTTTGTTTTCCCACAAGGTTTGTTTCCCCACAAGGTTTGTTTCCCCACAAGGTTTGTTTCCCCACAAGGTTTGTTTTCCCACAAGGATTGTTTTCTCACAAGGTTTGTTTCCCCACAAGGTTTGTTTCCCCACAAGGTTTGTTTTCCCACAAGGTTAGTTTTCCCACAAGGTTTGTTTCCCCACAAGGTTTGTTTCCCCACAAGGTTTGTTTTCCCACAAGGATTGTTTTCTCACAAGGTTTGTTTTCCCACTGTGTTGGTTTTCCCGAGAGGTTCGCTTTCCCGCAAGGTTCGCTTTCCCGCAAGGTTGGTTTTCCCACAAGGTTTGTTTCCCCACAAGGTTTGTTTTCCCACAAGGTTTGTTTTCCCACAATGTTGGTTTTCCCGAAAGGTTTGTTTCCCCACAAGGTTGGTTTTCCCACAAGGTTGGTTTTCCCGCAGGGTTTGTTTTCCCACAAGGTTAGTTTTCCCGCAAGGTTTGTTTCCCCACAAGGTTTGTTTTCCCACAAGGTTTGTTTTCCCACTGTGTTGGTTTTCCCAAAAGGTTCGCTTTCCCACAAGGTTGGTTTTCCCACAAGGTTGGTTTTCCCGCAGGGTTGCTTTCCCCATAAGGTTGGTTTTCCCACAAGGTTTGTTTTCTAACAAGGTTTGTTTTCCCACTAGGTTGTTTTTCCCACTAGGTTGGTTTTCCCACAAGGTTTGTTTTCCCACAAGCTTTGTTTTCCCCCAAGGTTGTTTTTCCCACTAGGTTGGTTTTCCCACAAGGTTTGTTTTCTCACAAGCTTTGTTTTCCCCCAAGGTTGGTTTTCCCGCAAGGTTGGTTTACCCACAAGGTTTGTTTTCCCACTGTGTTGGTTTTCCCAAAAGGTTCGCTTTCCCGCAAGGTTGGTTTTCCCACAAGGTTTGTTTCCCCACAAGGTTCGTTTTCCCACAAGGTTTGTTTTCCCACAAGGTTAGTTTGCCCGAAAGGTTTGTTTCCCCACAAGGTTGGTTTTCCCACAAGGTTGGTTTTCCCGCAGGGTTTGTTTTCCCACAAGGTTAGTTTTCCCGCAAGGTTTGTTTCCCCACAAGGTTTGTTTTCCCACAAGGTTTGTTTTCCCACTGTGTTGGTTTTCCCAAAAGGTTCGCTTTCCCAAAAGGTTGGTTTTCCCACAAGGTTGGTTTTCCCACAAGGTTGGTTTTCCCACAGGGTTGCTTTACCCATAAGGTTGGATTCCCCAAAAGGTTCGCTTTCCCGCAAGGCTGGTTTTCCCACAAGGATTGTTTCCCCACAATGTTTGTTTTCTCACAAGTTTTGTTTTCCCACTGTGTTGGTTTTCTCACAAGGTTTGTTTTCCCACAAGGTTGGTTTTCCCGAAAGGTTTGTTTCCCCACAAGGTTGGTTTTCCCACAAGGCTGGTTTTCCCGCAGGGTTTGTTTTCCCACAAGGTTAGTTTTCCCGCAAGGTTTGTTTTCCCACAAGGTTAGTTTTCCCACAAGGTTTGTTTCCCCACAAGGTTTGTTTCGCCACAAGGTTTGTTTTCCCACAAGAATTGTTTTCTCACAAGGTTTGTTTTCCCACTGTGTTGGTTTTCCCAAGAGGTTTGCTTTCCCGCAAGGTTCGCTTTCCCGCAAGGTTGGTTTTCCCACAAGGTTTGTTTTCTCACATGGTTTGTTTTCCCACTAGGTTTGTTTCCCCACAAGGTTTGTTTTCTCACAAGGTTTGTTTTCCCACAAGGTTTGTTTTCCCACAAGGTTTGTTTTCCCACAAGGTTTGTTTTGAATTCCTTCGTTAGAGACCCGATCACTTCACTGGGAACGTAAGGAACAAGGTTCCCTTTTGCTCTGTTGATTTCCTCCACCGAGTAGAAATCCGCACAAAGCTTAACAAGGAGGTCCTTTGGAGTCCCCGTGTCCATCCGGGTGATGAAAAAGCTGAGCAGCTCATCAATAATGACTTTCGTCGTCGACATCTTTTCAATCAAAGGCAAAAAATGAAGACTTACACGCAAGGGGGGTTATAATGACCCCCCGCGAACAATAAAATCCAAACAGAGATCCAAATTCTTCAAATCCTCAGGCAGTGGAATAGCACAGCGCACACGAGATGTTCATGCGCCGGTCGCCTGAACTGAACTGAACTGAACTTTTCCCACAAGGTTTGTTTTCCCACAAGGTTTGTTTCCCCACAAGTATTGTTTTCCCACTGTTTTGGTTTTCCCATAAGGTTGTCTTTCCCACAAGGTTTGTTTTCCCACAAGGTTTGTTTTCCCTCAAGATTTGTTTTTCCTCTAGGTTGGTTTTCCCACAAGGTTGGTTTTCCCACAGCGTTAGTTTTCTCACAAGGTTGGTTTTCCCACAAGGTTTGTTTCCCCACAAGGTTGGTTTTCCTGAAGGGTTTGTTTTCCCACAAGGTTAGTTTTCCCGCAAGGTTTGTTTCCCCACAAGGTTTGTTTTCCCACAAGGTTTGTTTTCCCACTGTGTTGGTTTTCCCAAAAGGTTCGCTTTCCCAAAAGGTTGGTTTTCCCACAAGGTTGGTTCTCCCACAAGGTTGGTTTTCCCGCAGGGTTGCTTTCCCCATAAGGTTGGTTTCCCCAAAAGGTTCGCTTTCCCGCAAGGCTGGTTTTCCCACAAGGTTTGTTTCCCCACAATGTTTGTTTTCTCACAAGGTTTGTTTTCCCACAAGGTTGGTTTTCCCGAAAGGTTTGTTTCCCCACAAGGTTGGTTTTCCCACAAGGCTGGTTTTCCCGCAGGGTTTGTTTTCCCACAAGGTTAGTTTTCCCGCAAGGTTTGTTTTCCCACAAGGTTAATTTTTCCATAAGGTTTGTTTCCCCACAAGGTTTGTTTCCCCACAAGGTTTGTTTTCCCACAAGGTTAGTTTTCCCACAAGGTTTGTTTCCCCACAAGGTTTGTTTCCCCACAAGGTTTGTTTTCCCACAAGGATTGTTTTCTCACAAGGTTTGTTTTCCCACTGTCTTGGTTTTCCCAAAAGGTTCGCTTTCCCGCAAGGCTGGTTTTCCCACAAGGTTTGTTTCCCCACAATGTTTATTTTCTCACAAGGTTTGTTTTCCCACAAGGTTGGTTTTCCCGAAAGGTTTGTTTCCCCACAAGGTTGGTTTTCCCAGAAGGCTGGTTTTCCCGCAGGGTTTGTTTTCCCACAAGGTTAGTTTTCCCGCAAGGTTTGTTTTCCCACAAGGTTAGTTTTCCCACAAGGTTTGTTTCCCCACAAGGTTTGTTTTCCCACAAGGTTTGTTTTCCCACAAGGATTGTTTTCTCACAAGGTTTGTTTTCCCACTGTGTTTTCCCAAGAGGTTCGCTTTCCCGCAAGGTTCGCTTTCCCGCACGGTTGGTTTTCCCACAAGGTTTGTTTTCTCACAAGGTATGTTTTCCCACTAGGTTTGTTTCCCCACAAGGTTTGTTTTCTCACAAGGTTTGTTTTCCCACAAGGTTTGTTTTCCCACAAGGTTTGTTTTCCCACAAGGTTTGTTTTGCCACAATGTTGGTTTTCCAGAAAGTTTTGTTTCCCCACAAGGTTGGTTTTCCCACAAGGTTTGTTTTCCCGCAGGGTTTGTTTTCCCACAAGGTTAGTTTTCCCGCAAGGTTTGTTTTCCCACAAGGTTTGTTTTCCCACAAGGTTTGTTTTCCCACTGTGTTGGTTTTCCCAAAAGGTTCGCTTTCCCACAAGGTTTGGTTTTCCCACAAGGTTGGTTTTCCCACAAGGTTGGTTTTCCCGCAGGGTTGCTTTCCCCATGAGGTTGGTTTTCCCACAAGGTTTGTTTTCTCACAAGGTTTGTTTTCCCACTAGGTTGTTTTTTCCACTAGGTTGGTTTTCCCACAAGGTTTGTTTTCCCACAAGCTTTGTTTTCCCCCAAGGTTTGTTTTCCCGCAGGGTTTGTTTTCCCACAAGGTTAGTTTTCCCGCAAGGTTTGTTTCCCCACAAGGTTTGTTTTCCCACAAGGTTTGTTTTCCCACTGTGTTGGTTTTCCCAAAAGGTTCGCTTTCCCACAAGTTTGGTTTTCCCACAAGGTTGGTTTTCCCACAAGGTTGGTTTTCCCGCAGGGTTGCATTCCCCATAAGGTTGGTTTTCCCACAAGGTTTGTTTTCCCACAAGGTTTGTTTCCCCACAAGGTTTGTTTCCCCACAAGGTTTTTTTCCCCACAAGGTTTGTTTTCCCACAAGGATTGTTTTCTCACAAGGTTTGTTTCCCCACAAGGTTGGTTTTCCCACAAGGTTTGTTTTCCCGCAGGGTTTGTTTTCCCACAAGGTTAGTTTTCCCGCAAGGTTTGTTTTCCCACAAGGTTTGTTTTCCCACAAGGTTCGCTTTCCCGCACGGTTGGTTTTCCCACAAGGTTTGTTTTCTCACAAGGTATGTTTTCCCACTAGGTTTGTTTCCCCACAAGGTTTGTTTTCTCACAAGGTTTGTTTTCCCACAAGGTTTGTTTTCCCACAAGGTTTGTTTTCCCACAAGGTTTGTTTTGCCACAATGTTGGTTTTCCAGAAAGGTTTGTTTCCCCACAAGGTTGGTTTTCCCACAAGGTTTGTTTTCCCGCAGGGTTTGTTTTCCCACAAGGTTAGTTTTCCCGCAAGGTTTGTTTTCCCACAAGGTTTGTTTTCCCACAAGGTTTGTTTTCCCACAAGGTTTGTTTTCCCACTGTGTTGGTTTTCCCAAAAGGTTCGCTTTCCCACAAGGTTTGGTTTTCCCACAAGGTTGGTTTTCCCACAAGGTTGGTTTTCCCGCAGGGTTGCTTTCCCCATGAGGTTGGTTTTCCCACAAGGTTTGTTTTCTCACAAGGTTTGTTTTCCCACTAGGTTGTTTTTTCCACTAGGTTGGTTTTCCCACAAGGTTTGTTTTCCCACAAGCTTTGTTTTCCCCCAAGGTTTGTTTTCCCGCAGGGTTTGTTTTCCCACAAGGTTAGTTTTCCCGCAAGGTTTGTTTCCCCACAAGGTTTGTTTTCCCACAAGGTTTGTTTTCCCACTGTGTTGGTTTTCCCAAAAGGTTCGCTTTCCCACAAGTTTGGTTTTCCCACAAGGTTGGTTTTCCCACAAGGTTGGTTTTCCCGCAGGGTTGCTTTCCCCATAAGGTTGGTTTTCCCACAAGGTTTGTTTTCCCACAAGGTTTGTTTCCCCACAAGGTTTGTTTCCCCACAAGGTTTTTTTCCCCACAAGGTTTGTTTTCCCACAAGGATTGTTTTCTCACAAGGTTTGTTTCCCCACAAGGTTGGTTTTCCCACAAGGTTTGTTTTCCCGCAGGGTTTGTTTTCCCACAAGGTTAGTTTTCCCGCAAGGTTTGTTTTCCCACTGTTACGATGATTGTATTTGTATATGGAGTTTGCACTCTCAACCTGATGTTATGGCGAGGGGTGTAGTAAGCCGGACATAAGATGGTAAATGTCCAGGTATACAATCATCGGAGTCTGGATGGCCTAGGGCGTTGGTGGCCTACTACACGTGCAGAACTTCACGGGTTCATTATGGATTCCCCTGGTCGATTCACACTATGGTTTGCATACCGAACACACAACAGGTTATCAACCACCCATCATACACTAGGCCTTACAGGCCAGCCCACTCTAAGGAGCTTAACAAAGACTCATAGAAGTGACCTATGGTCCGTAAGTAAACAAAAGGTTTTATTAATAGATGTACTTACAAAAGAACAATCTTTAAGTCAAAAGAGTTGTTACCCGGCCGGGGACCGGGAAAGAAGTCTTTAGAAGAAGGTGACTCACACCCGGCGTGGCCAGAGAGTTAATAAGTAATACGAAAGAGTGGCCGCGACGGTATAAAAGATAAAAGACACAGGCAATGGAAGGGAGTAACGCTGCCTAGCGGCGGCATAAGGAAAACGTACGGAATGCAGATGGCATCACCGTAACATACCTCCCCTCCATATTGAGTCCGTGACCCACGGACTTAAAAGTTAAGCACCAGATTAACAAACTTTTGGCATCCATCTGCTAAAAGTTAACCATAAATGTTACATAAATCTGACCTTAGACCCAAATTAAAATATATTATTTTTAAAGTTTAGAGAAATACAAGAGGGTGGAGTGGCGATGTAGAGTCGGCATGGTGGTTCGTCAGCTTTGTGGTTTGAGGGGTCAGCTGGTACGGGCATAGCAAAAGCGGATGGTGTTGGTGTTGCTGGAGCGGCATAGGCGATGGGTGGTCTTGCAGGCGGGGAAGATGTTGGTGAACAGGTGGAGCTGTTAGCTGGTACCGGTATGGCAAAAGCGGATGGTGCTGGTGTTGCGCTGGAACGGTGTAGATGGTGGATGGTGATGTTGCATAAGCAAGCGGGAAAGATGGTGGTTAAAGCTGGAGCTGGTTAATTAGGTGGCCGAAGACTGCGAGTTGGCTGGGCAGGTGGAGCGTACTCTGGCGAGATGTACGTCGCAGAGCTGGTACGGGCGGTGGATAGGACGATGTTGATTCAGGCGCTGGATATGATGATGTTGGTTTAGGCTGGAGCTGATATTGTCTAAGGCTGGAGGTGATGGAAATGGTGCTGCTTATGCTGGATTTGCGCTGGGCTGCTGGAAATGGCCGAAGTTGCGCTGGGCTGCTGATGTACCGCGTACTGATCCACCCTCAGGGGACAATAAAAAGAAAGGAACAGGGGAATGTTTTTAAAGTTTAATTAATTTTATGTAATGTTAAGTGAATTCTATAAAAGTGAAAAAAAAGAAAGAATTGGTCAGATTCTTCGTATATAAAAGATACGAAAATAATTATACCACCCGATGTCCACCCAATAAAAGAAAAACCACCCGAATGCCAGTTTGGGGTTAACAGGTGCTAAACTCCTAAGTCCAACAAAACTTCATATAAATAAATAATAAACAATATTGACCAAAGTGGATAATGGCAGAAGGCTTAATTTAATATAACGGCAAAATGCCAAAGTTAAATTGATATAGAGGCAGAAGGCCAACATAACAAACATAATATATATAACAGTGACAAAATGCCACAAAATCCATCATGAGATCATGAATCTCTGCAAATACTTGGCCAGAAGGGCATAATTTGCAAAAAAATAAGCCACAAAGGCAACAACAAAGAAGGAACTTGAACTTGAGCTTGTCAGAAAAACAAAGGACTGTACATTTAGGCGAAACCGGCCTCGGCCACACAGGCAGTACATAAACATTAAATAATAAAAAGGAGGGAACACTAGCGACGGCTAGTCGACCACACAGGCAAATATCACAAGAGAACCGAACTAGGCCACACAGGCAGTACATAACGTAACACAAAAGAAACGATGTTCGTGGCTTATCGGCCACACAGGCGAATAGAACTGAGCCGAACAGAATCGGCCACACAGGCAGTACAAACATTAACGTGGTATAAAGAGGGAACACTAATGGCGGCTTGTCAAGCACACAAGCGAGTATGGACAGAGCCGAGCCGAACTTGGCCGAATATGCTAAACACACAAAATAGTAGGCAATCTGCCATGATGGGCCTTATGAATTGTGGCCACAGGTACGCGAAACTATCACGGTAAACTATTTACATCAGATGTCAGTGTCACATCAGGGTAGAGGGTTTGAAAACGGCCAGGCTGCAAAGGCATATATGCCGCTGGCGGAGTAAATGGCGCATTGGCGCAGAAATGTATAAATGTCACGTCAGGGTTGGAGATGTCGCCGTGTCTGGGGGGACAGGTCTAATGTCTGTGGTCGTGAGAGGCATACCGCTCAGGTGGGTTGCGGTGCCTGACCGAACGTCGCAGCTCCGGAATGGGCTGGGTGGAGGTCGACGGAATGGGAGAAGTTGGTGGGTCGACGAAAGACGCTGCCGTAGTCGGGATAGGCAGGACTGGAGCGTTGAAGACTTCAGGGGGGATGGGGAAGGGATGAAGATGGGTCGGTCGTGCAGCGTCGGGGACGGTAAGGGAGTCCCATACCAAGACGAAGTAGGCGTCGGCTCGAACTCGTCGCGTTGGACAGAAGCAGCCGGCGGATTTATTGGGGATTCATTAAGGTTAGATTCCGAATTATTAGAAGTTGTTGAAGTTAAAGGCTGGGCTAAAGCCTGGGATGATTGATTTGACTGAATACTATCTCCTGAATCTGAATCAAATGCCAATTGGTAGAAAAGACGGCTATCGTTCCCTTCTAAGCGAAGAGCGCCTCGAAAACGGCTGGCTGTGATAACCGGGGTATTCGGAGTAGGGTCATTTGGTCGAAATGGAGTCCTGTACTGTGTATTTGGGGTTGAGATTCTACGAGAGTTAGTTACAGGACTGTCTGAATCATTATCACTAGGCCCAATAGAATGTGCAGAGTGCGCATCTAGGTCTGAATTTAACCTCGAAAAAGATGATGGCCGGCTGTGGCTACTGTCCATGGATCCTCGAGTAGAGCCGAGAATAGGCGAGAACACCAGTTCGCAGGAGCCGTTAGATGGGCTCACCTGTAAAATGAACGAGTCTGGGGCTTCACCCCCTAAAACGTTTCTACTATCTGGCGTGACGCCATCATTAGACAGTCGTAGTTCAGCTGCCGGCGGGTCATTGGGCACATGCGGCGAACTACGATTGTCCGCAGGCGACAGAGGCCTAGAAGGTGGTGAGTCAGATCGCGAGGAGGGAATTTGGGGGGACGGTGGAGATACGCGTACCAACGGAGGAGAAACTCGTCTCGGGGCGTGGATATAGGATGCTGCTTGCAGAGTCTCGGGTGGGCCGGTTGAAGAATCTACGGTGGTGTTGCTAGAGGCCGGAAAATAACCAGTCAAAACCGGGGTCAATACGGGCGCAGGGAGGACTGGTATTTCATCTTCAAAACGCACGGGACGAGATAGTTGATTCGAAGAGTGAGGCCGTAACACAGGCGTCTGGTAAAAGTCTCCAACATCGACTAAGGGCGGCTGGTTCGAAAGCGGTTGAAGAGCAGGCGCAAAACACTCATTTCCCGAGTCCAAAAGAGAACTGCCGTCTGCAGAGCAGGGTATGGTTGAGGTTCTAGGTATCGCGAACCCGAGACCCTGCGAGGCTAATCGCTGTGATCGTCGAAGTTGAGGCAATGGGTCTGGCAACCTGGCCTCAGGGATCGTATAACCGCTGCAAGACAAGTTAGTTGGCAGAATGCCGGAGGAAGGTGAGGGAACATACCATGGCCGTTGGGTTACCAAATTAGTTTCCGGCGAAGGTGCTGTGACAGGGATGTCGCTCTGTGTTGATCCGTCAGTTACCGGTTCAACGATCCAGGGCGACTTCAGGTGGCTGGGAAACAGTCGGTTGTGGTGTACTACCTGGACCTTCGATCCTGCCTTTTGGATCTCGTAGTCGAGCCCGTCGTTAAGAATCTTGACTATTCGGAAGGGGCCGTCGAACTTGTTATTTGCCAATTTTGCTCCCAGGCCAGGTGGGGGTGGCGTACGCAAGAAAACAATGTCACCAAGCTGGAACCCTGCAAATTTTCCTGAAAACCTGGAATCGTAATAGGCCTTCTGTTTGTCCTTGGACAACGATATCTTCTCAGATATGGCCGTGTGGGGACAGCTAAGTGCTGTGACGAAACCGTTGGCAGCTGAGAGCTAGTCACAAGCGGCTGTGAAAGGACAGCTGAAGGCTGAGCAAAAACGCCAGAAAACTGGGAATAATGAGCAGAAGGCTCAGAAGTTCTTGCTGGAGGATTAATGGGCTGGAAGGAGTTTAATGGGGCCAAAGAAGGTGCTTCAGAATGAAAGGTCGAGTAGGGTGGGGGTGGATCCTCAGTCGCCATGATATTTGGGGTGATCGGGGGGGAGTCAAAAGGGCCCCGACCGGTAACACGGTTTGGAATCATGAATAAGCTAGATACTATCTTTATATCTTTAACTTATTCAATATAATCAGAATACTTCTTACTTTTTAGATTTAATTCAATGTAATAAACAAAAATATCAAAGAGAAATCTCCCAAATGAGATTCAAAAAAAAAAAATATGAGAGAAAAGAGAAGACTGACCAGGGACCAATATACAATGGGGGCAACAACCAATAAAGTAAAAACTACCATATGACAACTTGTAAAAAAAAATATGTGAGGTTCCAACTCTTCTAACCTAAATACCAAATGTGAATTATTACCACATAAATCTCTCATTTTATGAGGTATTTTTAATTCTTGAAGAATATTTTTGTCAAAAAAACTAAGAAATATGACTGGAATATTACATATCATATAAAAAAAACATCTCACACAAATGGGTTATTCATTGTTTGTTTAACATACAGCATCATAGAAAGATACATGGTCCTTAACCTATGACATTACTTTTTAGTTCACTCACTATGACTTCAATGTCATATACAAATCTCTATCATTAAGAGAATAGCCCATCAGGTAAGGGGGAGGGGGGAATAATAAAACTACGTGAAGGGGCATGGTCACAATGTGACTCATCATCTCTCAATAAAGCCTTATAATAAAGGCTAATACCTTCTTGCCTTCTGACAAAGGTCTTAGAACAGTGGTGCTATATCTCAGGGAGAGGGGAACATAATAACACAGGGACTAATAGCACCACAATTCATCTCAATAAATATGCCTATAGGGGGGGAAGGGTCTCCCAACTTAACCTAACGACCCACTTATTAAGGAAACATAAGGGATACATTGCCAGGAAAGTAGGTTGACTAAAAAAAAAAAGTGAGGCCTACTGATACCATATCAACAAGCATACAAGGGGGGGAGGGTCTCCAACTTAGCTAACCAACCCAGTTATAAAGTAAACATAACGGATAAACTGGCAGAAAAAGAAGGATGACTAAAAAAAAATAGGGGACACAATCGTACCACTAAACTATATTCACATTCATAAACATCATCTGTAATGTCAGAACAGGTCATAATTCCTGTCATAACAGGAAAATATGGACGTAACATCCATTTCCATACAAAATTCTAATCTGTGAGGCTATTTGTTAGCTCAGGTCGCGATTCCTGACTAACACAAACAACGATGACAACAAAACCACTGGTGAAAAATACCTATGAAAATGCTCCACATAATTCATGAAAGATAAATTCCTGATCAGGGAATAATATGTCATAAATATTCATCAAAAAATAATATGTAACAGTCATACTAACTATTAACCAGCCCAAGAAGTTACAAAACTTCTGGCAAATGCAATCTTAATGGACCCATCAATCATGCTATTAGTGGAACCTCACCTAATAAATATCCTTAATTACCCAAAATAAAAATATTATTACCCATATTTTTACTCATAAATAGAGGACTTGCCTCACTTATCTGGGGCATACCTCAAGAAAAATGGGGATATTAGGCCTAAGTTGTCATAAGGTAACGCTTACTATAAACTAAACGATAAAAAAGTCCAGTACTATAAACCAAAGCGTAAATCGACCAAAATTTAATTTTTAAGTTATTTTCCCATTTAAATCTTATAATAATTCCCCATTCTTGCTATTAAACCTATAATTTATCCCAAACAATAAACAAATTCCCAAAAATTTTAGTTTACGTTCTTCGAAAAAAAAAATCCAAAGTTTTTACTTTACGTTCTTCGAAGAAAAAAAAATCAGAAAATTTTACTTTACATTCTTCGACAAAAAAAATTGCAAATTTACTTTTAACCTATTATTATAATAAAGCAATGGGGAAAAAAATCCAAAAACCCACTTCATGTACCATAGTTACGACAATGGTGTGGGGAAAAAAAAAATCCAAAATCCACTTCTTATATCATTGATACGACAATGGTGCGGGGAAAAAATCCAAATCCCACTTCTGAAACCATTGTTACGATGACTGTATTTGTATATGGAGTTTGCACTCTCAAACCTGATGTTATGGCGAGGGGTGTAGTAAGCCGGACATAAGGTGGTAAATGTCCAGGTAAACAATCATCGGAGTCAGGATGGCCTAGGGCGTTGGTGGCCTACTACACGTGCAGAACTTCACGGGTTCATTATGGATTCCCCTGGTCGATTCACACTATGGTTTGCATACCGAACACAAAACAGGTTATCAACCACCCATCATAGAAGTGACCTATGGTCCGTAAGTAAACAAAAGGTTTTATTAATAGATATACTTACAAAAGAACAATCTTTAAGTGAAAAGAGTTGTTACCCGGCCGGGAACCGGGAAAGAAGTCCTTAGAAGAAGGTGACTCACACCCGGCGTGGCCAGAGAGTTAATAAGTAATACGAAAGAGTGGCCGCGACGGTATAAAAGATAAAAGACACAGGCAATGGAAGGGAGTAACGCTGCCTAGCGGCGGCATAAGGAAAACGTACGGAATGCAGATGGCATCACCGTAACAACTGACTGTCTGCCTGTCTTGACTGACTGTCTGTCTGTCTGTTTTGACTGACTGTCTGTCTGTCTGTCTTGACTGACTGTCTGTCTGTCTTGACTGACTGTCTGCCTGTCTTGACTGACTGACCGTCTGTCTGTCTGTGTTGTCTTGACTGATATTTTATTTTTGATGTGTTTGTCTGTCTATCTTGACTGACTGACTGTCTGTGTGTCTGTCTATCTTGACTGACTGACTGTGTCTGACTGTCTGTATTTTTCGACTGACTGTCTTTCTGTCTTGACTGACTGTCTGTCTGTCTTGACTGACTGTCTGTCTGTCTTGACTGACTGACTGTCTGTCTTGACTGACTGTCTGTCTGTCTTGACTGACTGTCTGTCTGTCTTGACTGACTGACTGTCTGTCTGTCTTAACTGACTGTCTGTCGGTCTTGAGTGACTGTCTGTCGGTCTTGACTGACTGTGTCTGTCTGTCTAGACTGACTGTCTGTCTGTCTGTCTGTCTGTCTGTCTGTCTTGACTGACTCTCTGTCTGTATTGACTGACTGTCTGTCTGTCTGTCTTGACTGACTGTCTGTCTATCTGTCTTGACTGACTCTCTGTTTGTCTTGACTGACTGTCTGCCTGCCTTGACTCACTGACCGTCTGTCTCTCTGTCTTGTCTTGACTGATATTTTATTTTTTATGTGTGTGTCTGTTTATCTTGACTGACTGACTGTCTGTGTGTCTGTCTATCTTGACTGACTGACTGTGTCTGACTGTCTGTCTTTCTTTCTGTCTTAACTGACTGTCTGTCTGTCTTGACTGACTGTCTGTCGGTCTTGACTGACTGTCTGTCGGTCTTGACTGACTGTTTGTCTATCTTGACTGACTGACTGTCTGTCTTGACTGACTGTCTGTCGGTCTTGACTGACTGTTTGTCTATCTTGACTGACTGACTGTCTGTCCTGACTGACTGTTTGTCTATCTTGACTGACTGACTGTCTGTTTTGACTGACTGACTGTCTGTGTCTTGAATGACTGTCTGTCTCTCTGTCTTAAATGACTGTCTGTCTGTCTGTCTTGAATGACTGTCTGTCTGTCTGTCTGTCTTGACTGACTGACTGTCTGTCTGTCTTGACTGTCCGTCTGACTGTCTTGACTGACTGTCTGTCTTGACTGACTGTCTGTCTCTCTGTCTGTCTGTCTTGACTGACTGTCTGTCTGTCTGTCTGTCTTGACTGTCTGTCTGCCTGTCTGACTGACTGTCTGTCTGTCTTGACTGACTGTCTGTCTGTCTGTCTGTCTGTCTGTCTTGACTGACTGGGGGTCTGTTTGTCTGTCTGTCTTGACTGACTGTCTGACTGTCTGTTTTGACTGACTGTCTTTCTGTCTGTCTTGACTGACTGGGGGTCTGTCTGTCTGTCTTGACTGACTGGGGGTCTGTCTGTCTGTCTGTCTTGACTGACTGTCTGACTGTCTGTCTTGACTGACTGTCTGTCTGTCTTGACTGACTGTCTGTCTGTCTTGACTGACTGACTGTCTGTCTGTCTGTCTGTCTGTCTTGACTGACTTTCTGTCGGTCTTGACTTATTGTTTGTCTATCTTGACTGACTGACTGTCTGTCTTGACTGACTGTTTGTTTATTTTGACTGACTGGAATGACTGTCTGTCTGTCTGTCTGTCTGTCTTGACTGACTGACTGTCTGTCTGTCTTGACTGTCTGTCTGTCTTGACTGTCCGTCTGACTGTCTTGACTGACTGTCTGTCTGTCTTGACTGACTGACTGTCTCTCTGTCTTGAATGACTGTCTGTCTGTCTGTCTTTCTTGACTGACTGTCTGTCTTGATTTCTGTCTCGACTGACTGTCTGTCTGTCTTGACTGACTGTCTGTCTGTCTTGACTGACTGTCTGTCTGTCTTGACTGACTGTCTGTCTGTCTTGACTGACTGTCTGTCTGTCTTGACTGACTGTCTGTCTGTCTTGACTGACTGTCTGTCTGTCTGTCTGTCTTGACTGGCTGGCTGTCTGTATTGGCTGACTGTCTGTCGGTCTTGACTGACTGTTTGTCTATCTTGACTGACTGACTATATGTCTTGACTGACTGTTTGTCTATCTTGACTGACTGACTGTCTGTTTTGACTGACTGACTGTCTGTCTGTCTTGAATGACTGTCTGTCTCTCTGTCTTGAATGACTGTCTGTCTGTCTGTCTTGAATGACTGTCTGTCTGTCTGACTTTCTTGACTGACTGTCTGTCTTTCTTTCTGTCTTGACTGACTGTCTGTCTGTCTTGACTGACTGACTGTCTGTCTGTCTTGAATGACTGTCTGTCTGTCTGTCTTTCTTGACTGACTGTCTGTCTGTCTTTCTTGACTGACTGTCTGTCTTTCTTTCTGTCTTGACTGACTGTCTGTCTGTCTTGACTGACTGTCTATCTGTCTTGACTGACTGTCTGTCTGTCTTGACTGACTGTCTGTCTGTCTGGCTTGACTGACAGTCTGTCTGTCTGTCTTGACAGTCTGTCTGTCTGTCTTGACTGTCTGTCTGTCGGTCTTGACTGACTGTTTGTCTATCTTGACTGACTGACTGTCTGTCTTGACTGACTGTTTGTCTATCTTGACTGACTGACTGTCTGTTTTGACTGACTGACTGTCTCTGTCTTGAACGACTGTCTGTCTCTCTGTCTTGAATGACTGTCTGTCTGTCTGTCTTGAATGACTGTCTGTCCGTCTGTCTGTCTTGACTGACTGACTGTCTGTCTGTCTTGAATGACTGACTGTCTGTCTGTCTGTCTTGACTGGCTGACTGTCTATCTGTCTTGACTGTCCGTCTGACTGTCTTGACTGTCCGTCTGACTGTCTTGACTGACTGTCTGTCTGTCTTGACTGACTGTCTGTCTCTCTGTCTGTCTGTCTTGACTGACTGTCTGTCTGTCTGTCTGTCTGTCTGTCTTGACTGTCTGTCTGACTGTCTTGACTGACTGTCGGTCTCTCTGTCTTGACTGACTGTCTGTCTGTCTGTCTTGACTAACTGGGGGTCTGTCTGTCTGTCTGTCTTGACTGACTGTCTGACTGTCTGTCTTGACTGACTGTCTGTGTGTCTTGACTGACTGTCTGTCTGTCTTGACTGACTGACTGTCTGTCTGTCTGTCTTGACTGACTGTCTGTCGGTCTTGACTTATTGTTTGTCTATCTTGACTGACTGACTGTCTGTCTTGACTGACTGTTTGTCTATCTTGACTGACTGACTTTCTGTTTTGACTGACTGACTGTCTGTCTGTCTTGAATGACTGTCTGTCTCTCTTTCTTGAATGACTGTCTGTCTGTCTGTCTTGAATGACTGTCTGTCTGTCTGTCTTTCTTGACTGACTGTCTGTCTTTCTTTCTGTCTTAACTGACTGTCTGTCTGTCTTGACTGACTGACTGTCTGTCTGTCTTGAATGACTGTCTGTCTGTCTGTCTTTCTTGACTGACTGTCTGTCTTTCTTTCTGTCTTGACTGACTGTCTGTCTGTCTTGACTGACTGTCTGTCTGTCTGTCTTGACTGACAGTCTGTCTGTCTGTCTTGACTGACTGTCTGTCGGTCTTGACTGACTGTTTGTCTATCTTGACTGACTGACTGTCTGTCCTGACTGACTGTTTGTCTATCTTGACTGACTGACTGTCTGTTTTGACTGACTGACTGTCTGTGTCTTGAATGACTGTCTGTCTCTCTGTCTTGAATGACTGTCTGTCTGTCTGTCTTGAATGACTGTCTGTCTGTCTGTCTGTCTTGACTGACTGACTGTCTGTCTGTCTTGACTGTCCGTCTGACTGTCTTGACTGACTGTCTGTCTGTCTTGACTGACTGTCTGTCTCTCTGTCTGTCTGTCTTGCCTGACTGTCTGTCTGTCTGTCTGTCTTGACTGTCTGTCTGACTGTCTTGACTGACTGTCTGTCTGTCTTGACTGACTGTCTGTCTGTCTGTCTGTCTGTTTTGACTGACTGGGGGTCTGTCAGTCTGTCTGTCTTGACTGACTGTCTGGCTGTCTGTCTTGACTGACTGTCTGTCTGTCTTGACTGACTGTCTGTCTGTCTTGACTGACTGTCTGTCTGTCTTGACTGACTGTCTGTCTGTCTTGACTGACTGACTGTCTGTCTGTCTGTCTGTCTGTCTTGACTGACTTTCTGTCGGTCTTGACTTATTGTTTGTCTATCTTGACTGACTGACTGTCTGTCTTGACTGACTGTTTGTTTATCTTGACTGACTGGCTGTCTTTCTGTCTTGAATGAATGTCTGTCTCTCTGTCTTGAATGACTGTCTGTCTGTCTGTCTTGAATGACTGTCTGTCTGTCTGTCTTTCTTGACTGACTGTCTGTCTTTCTTGACTGACTGTCTGTCTTTCTTTCTGTCTTGACTGACTGTCTGTCTGTATTGACTGACTTACTGTCTGTCTGTCTTGAATGACTGTCTGTCTGTCTGTCTTTCTTGACTGACTGTTTGTCTTTCTTTCTGTCTTGACTGACTGTCTGTCTGTCTTGACTGACTGTCTGTCTGTCTTGACTGACTGACTGTCTGTCTGTCTTGAATGACTGTTTGTCTGTCTGTCTTTCTTGACTGACTGTCTGTCTTTCTCTCTGTCTTGACTGACTGTCTGTCTGTCTTGACTGACTGTATGTCTGTCTGTCTTGACTGACTGTCTGTCTGTCTTGACTGACTGTCTGCCTGTCTTGACTGACTAACCGTCTGTCTGTCTGTCTTGTCTTGACTGATATTTTATTTTTGATGTGTGTGTCTGTCTATCTTGACTGACTGACTGTCTGTGTGTCTGTCTATCTTGACTGACTGACTGTGTCTGTCTGTCTTGACTGACTCTCTGTCTGTCTGTCTATCTTGACTGACTGTCTGTCTGTCTTGACTGACTGTCTGTCTGTCTGTCTGTCTGTCTTGACTGACTGTCTGTCTGTCTGTCTTGACTGACTGTCTGCCTGTCTTGACTGACTGACCGTCTGTCTGTCTGTCTTGTCTTGACTGATATTTTATGTTTGATGTGTGTGTCTGTCTATCTTGACTGACTGACTGTCTGTGTGTCTGTCTTGACTGACTGACTTTCTGTTTTGACTGACTGACTGTCTTGACTGATATTTTATTTTTGATGTGTGTGTCTGTCTATCTTGACTGACTGACTGACTGTTTGTCTATCTTGACTGACTGACTTTCTGTTTTGACTGACTGACTGTCGGTCTGTCTTGAATGACTGTCTGTCTGTCTGTCTTGAATGACTGTCTGTCTGTCTGTCTTTCTTGACTGACTGTCTGTCTTTCTTTCTGTCTTAACTGACTGTCTGTCTGTCTTGACTGACTGTCTGTCGGTCTTGACTGACTGTTTGTCTATCTTGACTGACTGACTGTCTGTCTTGACTGACTGTCTGTCGGTCTTGACTGACTGTTTGTCTATCTTGACTGACTGACTGTCTGTCCTGACTGACTGTTTGTCTATCTTGACTGACTGACTGTCTGTTTTGACTGACTGACTGTCTGTGTCTTTAATGACTGTCTGTCTCTCTGTCTTAAATGACTGTCTGTCTGTCTGTCTTGAATGACTGTCTGTCTGTCTGTCTGTCTTGACTTACTGACTGTCTGTCTGTCTTGACTGTCCGTCTGACTGTCTTGACTGACTGTCTGTCTTGACTGACTGTCTGTCTCTCTGTCTGTCTGTCTTGACTGACTGTCTGTCTGTCTGTCTGTCTTGACTGTCTGTCTGTCTGTCTTGACTGACTGTCTGTCTGTCTTGACTGACTGTCTGTCTGTCTGTCTGTCTGTCTGTCTTGACTGACTGGGGGTCTGTTTGTCTGTCTGTCTTGACTGAGTGTCTGACTGTCTGTCTTGACTGACTGTCTGTCTGTCTTGACTGACAGTCTGTCTGTCTTGACTGACTGACTGTCTGTCTGTCTGTCTGTCTTGACTGACTTTCTGTCGGTCTTGACTTATTGTTTGTCTATCTTGACTGACTGACTGTCTGTCTTGACTGACTGTTTGTTTATCTTGACTGACTGGCTGTCTTTCTGTCTTGAATGAATGTCTGTCTCTCTGTCTTTAATGACTGTCTGTCTGTCTGTCTTGAATGACTGTCTGTCTGTCTGTCTTTCTTGACTGTCTGTCTGTCTTTCTTGACTGACTGTCTGTCTTTCTTTCTGTCTTGACTGACTGTCTGTCTGTATTGACTGACTTACTGTCTGTCTGTCTTGAATGACTGTCTGTCTGTCTGTCTTTCTTGACTGACTGTCTGTCTGTCTTGTCTTGACTGATATTTTATTTTTGATGTGTGTGTCTGTCTATCTTGACTGACTGACTGTCTGTGTGTCTGTCTATCTTGAACTGACTGACTGTGTCTGTCTGTCTTGACTGACTGTCTGTCTGTCTGTCTATCTTGACTGACTGTCTGCCTGTCTTGACTGACTGTCTGTCTGTCTGTCTTGACTGACTGTCTGTCTGTCTGTCTTGACTGACTGTCTGTCTGTCTTGACTGACTGTCTGCCTGTCTTGACTGACTGACCGTCTGTCTGTCTGTGTTGTCTTGACTGATATTTTATTTTTGATGTGTGTGTCTGTCTATCTTGACTGACTGACTGTCTGTGTGTCTGTCTATCTTGACTGACTGACTGTGTCTGACTGTCTTGACCGACTGTCTGTATTTTTCGACTGACTGTCTTTCTGTCTTGACTGACTGTCTGTCTGTCTTGACTGACTGTCTGTCTGTCTTGACTGACTGTCTGTCTGTCTTGACTGACTGACTGTCTGTCTTGACTGACTGTCTGTCTGTCTTGACTGACTGTCTGTCTGTCTTGACTGACTGACTGTCTGTCTGTCTTAACTGACTGTCTGTCGGTCTTGACTGACTGTGTCTGTCTGTCTAGACTGACTGTCTGTCTGTCTGTCTGTCTGTCTGTCTTGACTGACTCTCTGTCTGTATTGACTGACTGTCTGTCTGTCTGTCTGTCTTGACTGACTGTCTGTCTATCTGTCTTGACTGACTCTCTGTTTGTCTTGACTGACTGTCTGCCTGCCTTGACTCACTGACCGTCTGTCTCTCTGTCTTGTCTTGACTGATATTTTATTTTTGATGTGTGTGTCTGTTTATCTTGACTGACTGACTGTCTGTGTGTCTGTCTATCTTGACTGACTGACTGTGTCTGACTGTCTGTCTTTCTTTCTGTCTTAACTGACTGTCTGTCGGTCTTGACTGACTGTCTGTCGGTTTCGACTGACTGTCTGTCGGTCTTGACTGACTGTCTGTCGGTCTTGACTGACTGTTTGTCTATCTTGACTGACTGACTGTCTGTCTTGACTGACTGTCTGTCGGTCTTGACTGACTGTTTGTCTATCTTGACTGACTGACTGTCTGTCCTGACTGACTGTTTGTCTATCTTGACTGACTGACTGTCTGTTTTGACTGACTGACTGTCTGTGTCTTGAATGACTGTCTGTCTCTCTGTCTTAAATGACTGTCTGTCTGTCTGTCTTGAATGACTGTCTGTCTGTCTGTCTGTCTTGACTGACTTTCTGTCGGTCTTGACTTATTGTTTGTCTATCTTGACTGACTGACTGTCTGTCTTGACTGACTGTTTGTTTATCTTGACTGACTGGCTGTCTTTCTGTCTTGAATGAATGTCTGTCTCTCTGTCTTGAATGACTGTCTGTCTGTCTGTCTTGAATGACTGTCTGTCTGTCTGTCTTCCTTGACTGTCTGTCTGTCTTTCTTGACTGACTGTCTGTCTTTCTTTCTGTCTTGACTGACTGTCTGTCTGTATTGACTGACTTACTGTCTGTCTGTCTTGAATGACTGTCTGTCTGTCTGTCTTTCTTGACTGACTGTCTGTCTTTCTTTCTGTCTTGACTGACTGTCTGTCTGTCTTGACTGACTGACTGTCTGTCTATCTTGACTGACTGACTGTCTGTCTGTCTTGAATGACTGTCTGTCTGTCTGTCTTTCTTGACTGACTGTCTGTCTTTCTCTCTGTCTTGACTGACTGTCTGTCTGTCTTGACTGACTGTATGTCTGTCTGTCTTGACTGACTGTCTGTCTGTCTTGACTGACTGTCTGTCTGTCTTGACTGACTGTCTGTCTGTCTTGACTGACTGTCTGTCTGTCTTGACTGACTGTCTGTCTGTCTTGACTGACTGTCTGTCTGTCTTGACTGACTGTCTGCCTGTCTTGTCTGACTAACCGTCTGTCTGTCTGTCTTGTCTTGACTGATATTTTATTTTTGATGTGTGTGCCTGTCTATCTTGACTGACTGACTGTCCGTGTGTCTGTCTATCTTGACTGACTGACTGTGTCTGTCTGTCTTGACTGACTGTCTGATTGTCTGTCTATCTTGACTGACTGTCTGCCTGTCTTGACTGACTGTCTGTCTGTCTGTCTTGACTGACTGTCTGTCTGTCTGTCTTGACTGACTGTCTGTCTGTCTTGACTGACTGTCTGCCTGTCTTGACTGACTGACCGTCTGTCTGTCTGTGTTGTCTTGACTGATATTTTATTTTTGATGTGTGTGTCTGTCTATCTTGACTGACTGACTGTCTGTGTGTCTGTCTATCTTGACTGACTGACTGTGTCTGACTGTCTTGACCGACTGTCTGTATTTTTCGACTGACTGTCTTTCTGTCTTGACTGACTGTCTGTCTGTCTTGACTGACTGTCTGTCTGTCTTGACTGACTGTCTGTCTGTCTTGACTGACTGTCTGTCTGTCTTGACTGACTGTCTGTCTGTCTTGACTGACTGACTGTCTGTCTGTCTTAACTGACTGTCTGTCGGTCTTGACTGACTGTCTGTCGGTCTTGACTGACTGTGTCTGTCTGTCTAGACTGACTGTCTGTCTGTCTGTCTGTCTGTCTGTCTTGACTGACTCTCTGTCTGTATTGACTGACTGTCTGTCTGTCTGTCTTGACTGAATGTCTGTCTGTCTGTCTTGACTGACTCTCTGTTTGTCTTGACTGACTGTCTGCCTGCCTTGACTCACTGACCGTCTGTCTCTCTGTCTTGTCTTGACTGATATTTTATTTTTGATTTGTGTGGCTGTTTATCTTGACTGACTGACTGTCTGTGTGTTTGTCTATCTTGACTGACTGACTGTGTCTGACTGTCTTGACCGACTGTCTGTATTTTTCGACTGACTGTCTGTCTGTCTTGACTGAGTGACTGTCAGTCTGTCTGTCTGTCTTGAATGACTGTCTGTCTGTATTGACTGACTTTCTGTCTGTATCAGCTGACTGTCTGTCCGTCTTGACTGACTATCTGTATGTTTCGACTGACTTTATGTCTGTCTGTCTGTCTTGACTTACTGTATGTTTGTCTGTCTACCGTGACTGACTGACTATCTGTCTGACTGACTGTCTGTATTGACTGACTGTCCGTCTTACTGTCTGTCTGTCTGTCTGTCTGTCTGTCTGTCTTGACTGACTGTCTGACTGTCTGTCTGTCTGTCTTGACTGACTGACTGTCTGTCTGTCTTGACTGACTGTCTGTCTGTCTTGACTGACTGTCTGTCTGTCTTGACTTACTGTCTGTCTGTCTTGACTGACTGTCTGTCTGTCTTGACTGACTGTCTGTCTTGACTGACTGTCTATCTGGCTCGACTGACTGTCTGTCTGTCTTGCTGACTGTCTGTTTGTCTGTCTGTCTGTCTGTCTTGACTGACTGTCTGTCTGTCTTGACTGACTGTCTGTCTGTCTTGACTGACTGTCTGCCTGTCTTGACTGACTGACCGTCTGTCTGTCTGTCTTGTCTTGACTGATATTTTATTTTTGATGTGTATGTCTGTCTATCTTGACTGACTGACTGTCTGTGCGTCTGTCTATCTTGACTGACTGACTGTGTCTGTCTGTCTTGACTGACTGTCTGTCTGTCTCTCTGTCTTGACTGACTGACTGTCTGTCTGTCTTGACTGTCTGACTATCTGTTTGTCTTGACTGTCTGACTATCTGTCTGTCTTGACTGACTGTCTGTCTGTCTTGAATGAATGTCTGTCTGTCTTGACTGACTGTCTGATGGTCTTGTCTTACTGTCTGTCTGTATGAACTGACTGTCTGTCTGTCTTGACAGACTGTTTGTCTATCTTGACTGACTGACTGTCTGTTTTGACTGACTGAGTGTCTGTCTGTCTTGAATGACTGTCGGTCTGTCTGTGTTGAATGACTGTCTGTCTGCCTGTGTTGACTGACTGTCTGTCTGTCTGTCTTGAATGACTGTCAGGCTGTCTGTGTTGAAAAACTGAATGTCTGTCTGTCTAGACAAACTTTCTGTCTGTATTGGCTGACTGTCTGTCTTTCTTGACTGACTGTCTGTGTGTTTTGACTGACTGTTTGTCTGTCTTGACTAACTGTCTGTCTGTCTTGACTGACTGTCTGTCTGTCTTGAGTGACTGTCTGTCTGTCTGTCTGTCTGTCTTTACTGACTGTGTATTTGTCTGTCTACCGTGACTGACTGACTATCTGTCTGTCTGTCTGTCTTGCCTGACTGTCTGTCTGTCTGTCTGTCTTGACTGACTGTCTGTTTGTCTGTCTACCGTGACTGACTGACTATCTGTCTGTCTGTCTGTCTTGACTGACTGTCTGTTTGTCTGTCTACCGTGACTGACTGACTATCTGTCTGTCTGTCTGTCTTGACTGGCTGTATGTCTGTCTTTCTGTCTTGACTGACTGTCTGTATGTCTTGAATGACTGCCTGTCTGTCTGTCTGTCTGTCTGTCTTGACTGACTGTTTGTTTGTCTGTCTACCGTGACTGACTGACTGACTGACTGTCTGTCTGTCTGTCTGTCTTGACTGACTGTCTGTTTGTCTGTCTACCGTGACTGACTGACTATCTGTCTATCTGTCTCTCTTGACTGAATGTCTGTCTGTCTGTCTGTCTTGACTGACTGTCTGTTTGTCTGTCTACCGTGACTGATTGACTATCTGTCTGTCTGTCTGTCTTGACTGACTGTCTGTTTGTCTGTCCACCGTGACTGACTGACTGTCTGTCTGTCTGTCTGTCTTGACTGACTGTCTGTTTGTCTGTCTACTGTGACTGACTGACTATCTGTCTATCTGTCGGTCTTGACTGACTGTATGTATGTCTGTCTGTCTTGACTGACTCTCTGTATGTCTTGAGTGACTGCCTGTCTGTCTGTCTGTCTTGACTGACTGTTTGTTTGTCTGTCTACCGTGACTGACTGACTATCTGTCTGTCTGTCTGTCCTGACTGAGTGTCTGTTTGTCTGTCTACCGTGACTGACTGACTATCTGTCTGTCTGTCTGTCTTGACTGGCTGTCTGTCTGTATTGGCTGACTGTCTGTCTGTCTAGACTGACTGTTTGTCTTTTTGTCTGTCTTGACTGACTGTCTGTCTGTTTCAACCAACTGTCTATCTGTCTTGACTGACTGTCTGTCTGTCTTGACAGACTGTCTGTCTGTCTGTCTGTCTGTCTTGACTGACTGTCTGTCTGTCTGTCCGAATTTCTTGACTGACTGTCTGTCTGTCTTAACTGACTATCTGTATGTCTGTCTGTCTAGACTGACTGTTTGTCTTTCTGTCTGTCTTGACTGACTGTCTGTCTGTCTTGACTGACTGTCTGTCTGTCTTGACTGACTGTCTGTCTGTCTTGACCGACTGTCTGTCTGTCTTGACTGACTGTCATTCTGTCTTGACTGACTGTCATTCTGTCTTGACTGACTGTCATTCTGTCTTGACTGACTGTCTGTCTGTCTTGACTGACTGTCTGTCTGTCTTGACTGACTGTCTGTCAGTCTTGACTGACTGTCTGTCTGTCTTGACTGACTGTCTGTCTGTCTTGACTGACTGTCTGTCTGTCTTGACTGACTGTCTGTCTGTCTTGACTGACTGTCTGTCTGTCTTGACTGACTGTCTGTCTGTCTTAACTGACTGTCTGTCTGTCTTGACTGACTGACTGTCTGTCTGTCTTAACTGACTGTCTGTCTGTCTTGACTGACTGTCTGTCTGTCTTGACTGACTGTCTTTCTGTCTTGACTGACTGTCTGTCTGTCTTGACTGACTGTCTGTCGGTCTTGACTGACTGTCTATCTGTCTTGACTGACTGTCTGTCTGTCTTGAATGACTGTCTGTCTGTCTGTCCTGAATTACTGTCTGTCTGTTTGTCTTGAATGACTGTCTGTCTTTCTTGACTGACTGTATGTCTTTCTTTCTGTCTTGACTGACGGTCTGTCTGTCTTGACTGACGGTCTGTCTGTCTTGACTGACTGTCTGTCTGTCTTGACTCACTGTCTGTCTGTCTTGACTGACTGTCGGTCTGTCTTGAGTGACTGTCTGTCTGTCTGTCTGTCTGTCTTTACTGACTGTGTATTTGTCTGTCTACCGTGACTGACTGACTATCTGTCTGTCTGTCTGTCTTGCCTGACTGTCTGTCTGTCTGTCTGTCTTGACTGACTGTCTGTTTGTCTGTCTACCGTGACTGACTGACTATCTGTCTGCCTGTCTGTCTTGACGGACTGTCTGTTTGTCTGTCTACCGTGACTGACTGACTATCTGTCTGTCTGTCTGTCTTGACTGGCTGTATGTCTGTCTTTCTGTCTTGACTGACTGTCTGTATGACTTGAATGACTGCCTGTCTGTCTGTCTGTCTGTCTGTCTTGACTGACTGTTTGTTTGTCTGTCTACCGTGACTGACTGACTGACTGACTGTCTGTCTGTCTGTCTGTCTTGACTGACTGTGTGTTTGTCTGTCTACCGTGACTGACTGACTATCTGTCTATCTGTCTCTCTTGACTGAATGTCTGTCTGTCTGTCTGTCTTGACTGACTGTCTGTTTGTCTGTCTACCGTGACTGATTGACTATCTGTCTGTCTGTCTGTCTTGACTGACTGTCTGTTTGTCTGTCCACCGTGACTGACTGACTGTCTGTCTGTCTGTCTGTCTTGACTGACTGTCTGTTTGTCTGTCTACTGTGACTGACTGACTATCTGTCTATCTGTCGGTCTTGACTGACTGTATGTCTGTCTGTCTGTCTTGACTGACTCTCTGTATGTCTTGAGTGACTGCCTGTCTGTCTGTCTGTCTTGACTGACTGTTTGTTTGTCTGTCTACCGTGACTGACTGACTATCTGTCTGTCTGTCTGTCCTGACTGAGTGTCTGTTTGTCTGTCTACCGTGACTGACTGACTATCTGTCTGTCTGTCTGTCTTGACTGGCTGTCTGTCTGTATTGGCTGACTGTCTGTCTGTCTAGACTGACTGTTTGTCTTTTTGTCTGTCTTGACTGACTGTCTGTCTGTTTCAACCAACTGTCTATCTGTCTTGACTGACTGTCTGTCTGTCTTGACAGACTGTCTGTCTGTCTGTCTTGACTGACTGTCTGTCTGTCTGTCCGAATTTCTTGACTGACTGTCTGTCTGTCTTAACTGACTATCTGTATGTCTGTCTGTCTAGACTGACTGTTTGTCTTTCTGTCTGTCTTGACTGACTGTCTGTCTGTCTTGACTGACTGTCTGTCTGTCTTGACTGACTGTCTGTCTGTCTTGACCGACTGTCTGTCTGTCTTGACTGACTGTCATTCTGTCTTGACTGACTGTCATTCTGTCTTGACTGACTGTCATTCTGTCTTGACTGACTGTCTGTCTGTCTTGACTGACTGTCTGTCTGTCTTGACTGACTGTCTGTCAGTCTTGACTGACTGTCTGTCTGTCTTGACTGACTGTCTGTCTGTCTTGACTGACTGTCTGTCTGTCTTGACTGACTGTCTGTCTGTCTTGACTGACTGTCTGTCTGTCTTGACTGACTGTCTGTCTGTCTTGACTGACTGTCTGTCTGTCTTGACTGACTGTCTGTCTGTCTTGACTGACTGTCTGTCTGTCTTCACTGACTGTCTGTCTGTCTTAACTGACTGTCTGTCTGTCTTGACTGACTGACTGTCTGTCTGTCTTAACTGACTGTCTGTCTGTCTTGACTGACTGTCATTCTGTCTTGACTGACTGTCTGTCTGTCTTGACTGACTGTCTGTCGGTCTTGACTGACTGTCTATCTGTCTTGACTGACTGTCTGTCTGTCTTGAATGACTGTCTGTCTGTCTGTCCTGAATGACTGTCTGTCTGTTTGTCTTGAATGACTGTCTGTCTTTCTTGACTGACTATGTCTTTCTTTTTGTCTTGACTGACGGTCTGTCTGTCTTGACTGACTGTCTGTCTGTCTTGACTGACTGTCTGTCTGTCTTGACTCACTGTCTGTCTGTCTTGACTGACTGTTTGTTTGTCTGTCTCTTGACTGACTGTCCGCCTTACTGTCTGTCTTGACTGACTATCTGTCAGTCTGTCTTGACTGACTGTCTGTCTGTTTTGACTGTCTGACTGTCTGTCTGTCTCTCTTGACTGACTGTCTGTCTGTCTTGACTGACTGTCTTTCTGTCTTGACTGACTTTCTGTCTGTCTTGACTGACTGTCTGTCTATCTTGACTGACTGTCTGTCTGTCTTGACTGACTGTCTGTCTGTCTTGACTGACTGTCTGTCTGTCTGTCTTGACTGATTGTCTGTCTGTCTGTCTTGACTTACTGTCTGTCTGTCTTTCTTGACTGACTGACTGTCTGCTATCTTGACTGACTGACTATCTGTCTGCCTGTCTTGAATGACTGTCTGTCTGTGTTGACTGACTGTCTGTCTGTCTGTCTTTCTTGACTGACTGTACGTCTGTCTGTCTTGACTGACTGTCTGTCTGTCTTCACTGACTGTTTGTCTATCTTGACTGACTGTCTGTCTATCGTGACTGAATGACTTTCTGTCTGTCTGTCTTGACTGACTAACTGTCTGTCTATCTCGACTGACTGACTATCTGTCTGTCTGTCTTGAATGACTGTCTGTCTGTCTGTCTTTCTTGACTGACTGTCTGTCTGTCTGTCTTTCTTGACTGACTGTATGTCTGTCTGTCTTGACTGACTGTCTGTCTGTTTTGACTGACTGACTGTCTGTCTGTCTGTCTGGTTTGAATGACTGTCTGTGTGTCTGTCTTAAATGACTGTCTGTCTGTCTGTCTTGACTGACTGTCTGTCTGTCTTGACTGACTGTCTGACTGTCTTGACTGACTGACTGACTGTCTGTCTTGACAGTCTGTCTGTCTTGTCTTGACTGGTATTTTGTTTTTGATGTAACTTACTATCTGTCAAGCTTGACTGACTGTTTGTCTGTCTGTCTGTCTTGACTGACTGTATGACTGTCTGTCTGTCTATCTTGACTGACTGACTGTCTGTGTGTCTGTCTATCTTTACTGACTGACTGTCTGTCTGTCTTGACTGACTGTCTATCTGTCTGTCTTGACTGACTGACTGTCTGTCTATCGTGACTGACTGACTGTCTGTCTGTCTGTCTTGACTGACTAACTGTCTGTCTATCTCGACTGACTGACTATCTGTCTGTCTGTCTTGAATGACTGTCTGTCTGTCTGTCTTTCTTGACTGACTCTCTTTCTGTCTGTCTTTCTTGACTGACTGTATGTCTGTCTGTCTTGACTGACTATCTGTCTGCCTGTCTTGAATGACTGTTTGTCTGTCTGTGTTGACTGACTGTCTGTCTGACTCTCACGGCGCAGTTGTCACGGCTTAGAGTTAGAGCAAGCAGATTTATATGCGAATAGCCTATTTTTATTTATTTATTTATTTCATTGAACTAAGGACCAACTAGGGCCACTCAAAAACATACAAAAAAAACAACAACAACAACATATTAAACAATAACAAAATAAGAGAGAAAAACACAAACAACAAAAAAGGTGCTTGAGCATCAAGTTCGTTGTGTATAGATCTCACCAGACCATGTCCGCCAAAGTGGCAGAGATAGCCGAAAAAGCGGCCCCGAAAGCACCCGAAGGAGCGGATTGTCCGAAGCAAGAATCCTTGTCTGGATCGAAAGAGATGATCTCCTACGAAGTTCAGGAAAAGAAGGGAGGCCACCACCAACAAACATTCCGGAAGCACTACAGTTAAGGGAAAGACCAAGAAGCCACCGAAAAGAATTGTTATACAGAACCCGAAGAGAGTTCTATGACATGCTGGAACTGAACTATGAGTTCAGCTAAAAAAACTGACCTTTGGGCGTGAGAAAAACTTAGTTTTGCGGAGACTTGTCCAGTATAGGCTATTGAGCCTTTACGCTATATACCCTATATGAACTATACTATCGTACAAGAGAAACTGATGTCATAACTAAATTCTCCGTCAAAAGCTGACAGTAAACTTATCGTCAAACCAATATATATAGTATAAAATTTCCACTGTAGCTCATTGACGAAACTTGGTTTTCCTACTTAAATAAATTCCAGAAATCCTTAGATTTTTTTTTTGTTAAGTTTACCAACTCGTCAAATAACGGTTGGCAAGTATTAGTTTTCATAACTAAATTTACAAAAAAACGCAGTGTTCGGGAATTTTTTCCGAAATATATTTGACAGATTTGACGGATTTCGTCATTTTATGCTATTAAGACTTTCTGTTATATAGTCTATATGACTATATGCATTCCAAGAGAGAAACCAATGTCATAACTGGATTCCACGTCAAAAACTAACCAAAAACTCACCTTCAAACTTAATTATTTCGCTCCAAATTTCCACTGTCACTCATTGATGAAAACGTAGATGCTCTGCTTTAAGAAAATCCAGAATTTCTTAAAACCAAATGTTTTTGAAAATTTTAATTGCTCATACGATTCGGAAGGAGCTTATCTTTTTAATGAAATGATAAAAATATGTAGTTTGCTGGAAGTTCTTCCGAGAAAAATGACAAATTAGTTAAATTAAAGAACTTTTGCTCTTTTTTGGTTTCTAAGGAATTTCTAAGAAAAATAGCTAAGTTTAAAAAATAAAAATACACCATTCCATAGACCACCAAAAGAGGATTCAGAATATGTATAGTTTGTTTTATTTAGTTTATGCTGTCCCCCTAGGAAAATTATTTGTCTACAGTTTTCTTTATAGGCTTTATCTGCCTTTATAGGCTAAAAATTTGGTGACTTACATCGGTGCGCAGTGGTGCGGTACGAGTTTCGTTCTCAGCACAAAAAGTTGGTCTAGAAAAGTTCTTATAAACCTTCTGCAGCTCTCGTTCTACCCCCTTTGAGCGATAGAAGTGCCTGGATCCCGAACTATAACGATTTAGAAGTAAAACAAGAGCTGTGAGCTTATATGGCACGTACATGGTGAAGATGTTTTGATTGATCAAAAGTAAGTTTCGACTTTGCGGTTGAGATGCGCACTCTAAGGGAGCTGGAACTTCAATTGTAAGCAAAACCCTTGAGGCTAAAATGCTAGTGGGCTGATGGGCATCATGAAAATGCATATATTGCTTAAAAGTATTTTTTTACTTTGCGGTCAAGATTGATACTTTAAGGATTAATCGGATTTGACAAGTAGCTATTTGTAAGCAAATGCTGTTAAAACTCCAGTATTCCAGCGAAGTTTCATCGTCCTCTCACATCCGGAAGTACCTTAAATCACCGGAATCCCAGACCCCCTCCCCCCCCAAAACTCCGCTCACAGTACCCGGAGCCAATCCTGTTCGATAAATGATTAATCCATAGAGCATCTGTTTTTCATTCCCACAAACATCGATCCAGATCACACCAGTCTAAGTGGGTCAAGTTTTTTCTGCCCTCCCCCCAATAATTGTCGGATTCGGTCCGGAAATTAGAAAGATCGCCAAAGAAAAATGTCCTCTGTTCAATTATTAAATTTCACTCGAATCCGATCACCCCTTCCAAAGTTACGCATGACTCAATATTCCGGATTCCCCTCCCTCAACTTCCCCCCCCCCAAGATTATCATATCGAGGTTTTTTTTTTTATTCCAAGTCAGTTTTACCGGGTCCCTGATATGCCTGCCAAGTTTCATCACGAACATCCCCAAAAACCGGAATTCCGGGACCCCTCCCCCTCAAGTGTCCGGATCCAGTCAAATTGTGTAAAAGATTTACATGGAGCAGATGTTTGTTCTTCTCATCAAGTTTCACTCCGATACCATCATTCTAACCGTTTCTCGAGATTTCCGGTCCCCCCCCCAACTCCCCCATGGTGCCCGTAGCCAATCCGATTCAGTAAATGATTTAGGTACCTAGAGTATTTGTTTGTTATTCCCACAAAGTTCCATCCCGATCTCTCTGTCTTAGTGGGTCATGTATTCCCCCCCCCCCCAATAATTGCCGGATCCGGTCCGGATATGAAAAACATCTCCAGAGAAATGTCCTCTGTTTAATTCTTAAACTTCACTCGAATCCGAACACCCGTTCCAAAGTTCTATTTTCAGATCTATTTTGTGTCTGCTTTGTTTTCAATGTCCAATATTTTGTAACTTTTTTCGACGGAGAGATTTGTGATTTCATAACTATTTTTTCCTTCTCATTGGGATCGCAAAAAGACGCTCTGCTCCTCGACGTGTCACAAAATTTCGCCTGTGGCGCTCATAATATTCTCTATTTAGAGGAACGTGTGTCATTTACTTGGCAATTTGACCAATTTTTTAGATTTGAAACACGTTAAAGGCTAGAATCTTTCTAGAAAAAAAGCTGAAATGTAAAGCTGAGGCTATGAAGGTATGTATACAAAAATGTTGATTACAAGAATAATTTCAGCTGATGTATTGCAGCAAATCTCATACCGGCTTTATTATTTGTTGGTGGGGAACGTGCGACATTGTTCTCGTTTTACTGCATACTACTATATGCTACTATTACCAAGACCGGATGCTACTATGGCAAGGCACAGTCTGACGCACATTTAATGACAGTATTATTTGCTATTACATAGTAGTTTATGCAACGTTTTCGTAATACAACCATACTAATACGCATGCTACAAATTTTTCTCCGGGAAGATGTTTTGGCCTCGAGCCTGGCACGTGCTTTATTTATCTCTAATTTGTTTGTTGAAAGTTTCAACAGGATGTTAGAAATCCAGGCTCGAGATGGAGTTTGTGCGCAAAACTGAATCGTTAATTTTTTCTAGATAAGAACAATTTAAAAATAAAAATTCCGAGACGTTGACACATGTTTTAGAACTGAAAGGCTACCAGCTTCCTGGCACCTTCTGAAAACCGTTTCAGGCATAGGTCGGCACCGTGGAGCCAGCCTTAAATTAGGCGATTCTTGCTTCTAAACATGCTGAATTTGCCACATGGCAACCGCTGCCGACTGTTGTATTCCGATGCTGGCACGGGAACCAGATTGTAATAATATTTAAAAAAAAGTTAGCAAATATGAACTCAACAAGAGCTACGAGCTCATATGGCACTTGTTACGAGTAGGCACGGCTTGGTTATGTCAATGATATATCTAGTGTTTGCTAGGTGTCTTCCCACCAAGTTTCACCTCGATCCCTCCACTCATAGCGTTTTCCAATATTTCCGGTTGCCCCCTCCAGCTCCCCCCCAAAAGTCACCGGATCCGGTCTGGATTTTCAGTGGGTCGTCTGAGGCATGAGGTCTTTCCAAATATCAAGTTTCGTCGAGATCCGGTCACCTGTTCAAAAGTTATAAATACCTCAAGATTCCGGATTCCCCCTCCCTCCACTCCCCCCACAGTACCCGAATCCGCTCGGTTATGTCAATGATGTATCTAGTGTTTGCTAGGTGTCTTCCCACCAAATTTCATCTCGATCCCTCAACTCATGGCTTTTCCCAAAATTTCCGGTTGCCCCCTCTCCCCCAAAAGTCACTGGATCCGGTCCGGATTTTAAATGGGTTGTCTGAGGCATGAGGTCTTTCCATATATCAAGTTTCATCAAGATCCGATCACCCGTTCAAAAGTAATAAATACCTCAAGATTCCGGATTCCCCCTCCCTCCACCACCCCCCCACGGTGCTCGAATGGGGAAAGTGACTATTTCCAACTTAATCATTTGGGGTCCCTGATACGCGTGCCACGTTTTATCGTCCTACCTTATGTTGAAGTGCCCGAACTAGCAAAACCTGGACAGACCGACGGACGGACAGAAATTAAGATCGCTATATGGCACTTGGCCGAAGGGCAAGTGCCATAAAAAAATAAAGTAAGGCCTATTCTTTCGAAGAAAAAGTTGAGAAGAACGCTACAGAGTGCAAGCTTCAAGATGACAAAGAACTGCAGCAATAATTTCAACATTATGCCTAGGGTATAATTATAAGAAGTCTGACATAAACAAAAGCATTCAAGATGAATGCGACCGTTTACCTTTACATTTTTAACATAGTATTTCCTATACTGGAGTGCCGACAGAACTCGGCCGAATCGCAAAGTCGGATCCATTCCGACATGAGATCCTATAATGTGCATTGGAAACCCTGACGGACCTTTTTGTCGAATATTGTATGGCTCAGAATTCTGAAGCTTGGTTTAGTTGCGGAACATTTCGTTTCGTGGAGTTCTTGTATGAGCACTCGTCCACCTGGTAGTTCCAGAATCCGCGCCATGTGCCATTTTGAAATTGAACTCAATTGAGTTTGTGGAGCAGTGAACGGCCCTCAGGCTTTAAAGACTATAGTTGCGAACCCCTTAATCAGCGTAGCAACAGGCTAAATAATCCAAACAAACTGTTCCAAGGAAAACGCTTTCTTGGACGCAATCAGTTTTCAGACCCAAATGGCTCGATATTTCTGAATGCGCTGACACTTTCGTCGGACGACACCGTTTTTCTGATCTGCAAACGCTTTCCAAAAAGATCTTGTATTGAAGAATTTACGGTCATCATACTTACCTAAGTGGCAGACATTTTCCACAGATTGGCGTAACGACACACAATTTGTATCGAGCACTTTCTTATATTTTAACACACTTTCAAAGGTTCAACTCCTCTGTCTCTATCCTACCACGACGTTTTCTTATTTTCAACGTCTTTTGTAGTATCTGATCTCTCGCTTTGCAGACTTTTTCAAATCCCACCATTTTCATAGAAAAAGTGTTGAAAGTAAGACGTTTTTATGAAAATGTCGCTTTGCAGACACTTTTTTCGGACAAGAGACAGATTTTCAACAGATTTTCTTGTCGACATTTTCGTAAAACTTTGTACAGTGCACTCCTTCCACGATCATTGGGTCGAGGAAGGGACTATTTCCAAGCCAATCTGGCAGAGTAGCTAATATTACTGCCAAGTTTTATGATCCTAGAACATCTGGAAGCACCCTAACTAGTGATCACCGGAATTCCGGGGAACCCCTTGCAATCCCCCCCCCCACTGTGACAAGATCCTGTCCTGTTTTGTCAACAATGTATCTAGGATTTATGCTTATTCGTCCCTCCAAGTTCGATCCCGATCCCTCGACTCTAAGCGTTTCATGAGATTTCCGGTGCCCCAGTCTAGCTCCCCCCAGTTATCGGACACCGTCCGGAATTGAGCTGAACATTCGAGACACTTGTTCTTGACAATTGTCAAGTTTCATGCATGTCCAGTTAACCGTTCCAAAGGGAGCATATTACTAGTTTACGGATTCCCCATCACTGCACTCCCGCTAAGATAGCCGGATTGTAGAAGTGGTTATTTCCAAGTTATTGTGGTGGGATCCCCTGCCAATTTTCATCGCTTAGCTTATGTGGAGGCGTGTCACGAGATCCACCCCCCCCCCCAGACAGTTATCGGATCCGGTCCGGACTTGAAACTGAACTATTTGAGACAGTTGTTCTTGACACTTGTCAAGTTTCATGTATGTCCTAGGACCCGTTCCAAAGTTATGCATGTTACTGGTTTCTGGATTCCCCATGCCTCCTCCCCTACGATCGCCAGGTCGAGGAAGTAATTATTTGTAAGCTAATCTGGTCGGCTCTTGATAAGAATGTCAAGCTTTATCGTCCTAGCGTATGTGGAAGTGCCCAAACTAGCGAAACCGGGACAGACCGACAGACATTACGATTGCCACATGGCCGTTGGGTATGCTCAAGTGCCATGAAAACGGAAAAGGTTTGTAACACTTGTAGATCGACGAGCCCAAAATCCACACACCTTTTGTTGTAACACGCGTTATTGCTCTGGCAATTCCTTTTTGGAAGTTTTTCCCGATCAGGCATTTATGACGTTCGCATTGTTTCACAGATGTAAGGTATTTGCTGGTGGTTCCGTCTTGGTCAGGCATGTATGGGGTAGCAAGTCCCATACCAGCAGTCCCAGATAGGTCAGAGCACTATAAACGCAGCCGCCTCTAATTTAAAGTATCCTTTTGCTTAAACCTGCAGTTTACACTTATGAGCTTTTTTCATTGGCATTTATGTTCCTTTTCTTGTTGTTTTTCTCATTTTCAGCACTCCGCCATTTTTAAAGCTAATTTATAAAAAAGAAATCAATAATATAATAACACTGAAAGTGTTGTATGCTGAAATTGCGCTTGCCTAAACAATTGCATTTTTAAAGTCACTCTTCGACACGGCTTCTTTCTTGCTAGATTTGCTGTGAAGAGATGATCAACATGATGTCGTAGTAGTCATCCTGGTCGTGCACGGTACTCGAGGTCTAACGGAGCCTGCAGGGAAGTGTAAAGGTGACCAGCCAAAGGCAGATGACAGAAAATCTCCAACACGCTTATAATGGCATCCAAGTAGATCCAGAACCTGGAACGGGTGCGAATAAGCAAACTCATCCAGGAAATAACAAAGCCCTAGAATATTTTAGTTTTCTGGCTTTGAAATTTCAGCCTTTAATGTAAAACAGGCAGCTTGTTGTTACATCTGATATTTGGAAATATTGAGACATTTCAACCCATCTAACGGCTCTAGTAATGATGTTCAGAATGTTCGATGCTTTCACGACAACCTAAAACTCATCCAGACGCGGAGATATGAACTTCAAAAGAAGCATTTGCCACAACGTTGGCTGGAGAACGGTGTCTTGTAAGAAATAGGCCATTCTGGTTTTTATTTCTCGACAACGGCTTATCTTTGTAGTTGGTAAATATTTGCAGCATAGAGGAACAGACGAAGAAGCACCGCAAATCATCCTTTATCTGCGGACAGCGGACAAACGCGGTTCCGCATGATAGGTTACCTGATTTCCAAGCCGATTTAACTGAATACGGGATTTGTAATACCCGATGAAAAATTTGAAGCCTGCGTAGTAGTACGAAAATGTTGCATGTCATACCATGTAATAGCAAAGAATACTATCATTTAACCTGCCTCAGACTGGTCCAGTTTTATGTAGTAGTAACCAGTAGCATCTTGTCTTGCCATAGTAGCATCCAGTCTTGCTAATAGTAGCACATAGTAGTAAGCAGTTACACGGTAGTGTTGAAGTAGAAGCATGTAGTAGCATCGTTGGTACCGCATGCTACTTTTTCGTACTACTTCATAGTACTATTTTGAGATAAACTTTTCATCGGTCGGGTCGGGTCTAAGCCCTTTTCGGTTAAAGTCTGAAGCACAACTCTCACTAAAAATGATCCTTCCACGATAAATTGTGTCAGAAAAAATGTTTTTTTAAAATACCGTTACCTTCAAAATCAAATTACAACTTTCTTGTTAGTGCTTGTCGACTTTATCCAGCCTCCGCTCTCTTTGACGACACTGGACGCAAAATATTTGAAAGGGAATGCACCGTGGTTAAAAAATGGGTAAGCCAACCAAAAACAAAAGAAGTAAAAAACAAAAGATATGCCGGATGTCTACCATGTCTTCCAAAATGAGAAACAATACTTTGAAACTTGTAGTGTCCTTACGCGTGAAAGAGCAGTCGGCTGACCTTGACACTTTCGGCGAATTTTGCGAGCGTGACTGGCACTACTGGCAAGCCAAAGGAATAATAAAGGGGAAAGGCCCGGCCTTTCCAAGGGGAAAGGCCGGGATTTCAGAATCTTATAATTCCAGAAGGCAGATAAGGGCAGAAAAGGCAGAATAAGGAAGAGGTGTCATTTAAGCAAACATGGCTAAAATGTTAGATAAATTTTACCGCTCGACTGGAATGATTATTGCAAACACAGCTGTACCCCTGCAATCTGCAAAATCATAAAGCTAGCCAGCAATATTTTCGAAAAGTGGTTTAATTAACCCCTTACACAAAATAAATCGTCAATCTAGTCGGCTTGTTAATTACTAATTTTGACACTATTGTTTGAGGTTTCGACTAGCGTTCATAATCCATTTGTAACCGAATACAAATGGAAAATGAACGGCAAGAACCTTCACTTGAAAACACTATTTTTTTCTGAAAAACAGATGATTTTTCCGAAAAACAGTGGCTTGTCCCCCCCAAAAACACATTTTGTCTAGTGAAAACTCTGATCGGAGGTAGACCGTAAATTAAGATATTAATTAGACATTAATCACCTAACAGATATGACTATGTGGTTAATTTTGGACAAACAACATACCTAATGGATCTAGCGAAAAATGGACATGTATAGCTTAAGAATGTTTGGATACGGAAGTCCAAAAAATATCCCCATTCGCGATCCCATCGAAAGTAAAAAGCCAGTCTTCCCTTACTTTTTATTCATCCACCAGATAAATGTTTTTCTTTCTCTTTGACTTTTGTGCAGGGAACTACCGTCACAGTGCCCAGCAATTTAATTTCCGAATCGTGCAACTACATCGTCCCATGGTCGTAGAGAATCCTGGTTCGAACTAAGGACTGAAACATTGCAACTGAGAAAATACTTCCCGATTAACTCCACGACATGTATTTCGGTTAGAGGCTCAGGTCATAAATATGTTTCTTTATCTTTGACTGTTTTGCTGAGAGCTACTTTGACAGTAACCGGAGATATAGGCCTACTTTCGGAATCACGCCAGTACAGGATCCCATGGTCGTTCCAAAGGCAGGCAGAAATTACATACAAACCTCGGAACAGTAAGTTAAAAGGACGTAATACTAAAACAAATTTTGTGGCCGTGTTTTGTATTTGTTATTGCTTTATTATTACTAAATTACTCTACCATATTTATCGCTCTTGTCTCATTCTCTTGTCAAGATATATTTTGAGCTGCTTCCGGGTCCATTTGTCCATTTGGTTGCTTTCCAGTTGTAGTTACTATATTGTCATACCGAGTTCGGGTAATAAGGAGTAAACCAATTCAACCATCAATCAATAAAATTTAACTCAAAATAGCTTCGAGCTAGAAGATGTCAACATGCAAAATATACTCGAAATACGCTAAAACGACAACAGCGTAACTAGTACACTTCACTAGATATGACCTGAATAAATACTGGATAAACAGTGTGAAAATTGGATTGACGAATTTTCAGGAAAAAGAAGATTGTCAGAGTTTGTCTTGGAACGACGCATGGACGGCTGGAGGGGAGGGGAGGGGGAATAGACGGCTCATCTCAGAACAACACAACGTCACTGCTCCTATTTTGTGTTTAAGTATGTTCTGCGGTCAATTAATTTCGCAACGCTCAGTTTAATTTGAGCCTGTGGAGTCCATGTTTTCGAACAACCCGTACGGAAAAACGTCATTAAAAGATAAAACAAGAGCTGAAAGCTCATACGGCACTTGCAAGAATAGGCAAAATGTTTGCGGGAGTTCTTTGTTTGGGAGTTTTGTACAGAGCCGAATATTATTTTATAATACATTAGTAAGTGAAAAGTGCTGTAAAAGGGATTTCTAGAACTCCTCTTCTTCGTTGGGCGGTTCAATGGTCTTCAATATGGTTTCGACATTTATATCAAGTACGTCTTTGAATTGTTGCTGCTTAGTTTCCCGTTTCGAGGAGACGGATCTCTGCTTCGTCTAGGGTTTCGACGGATAGTACCTAGAAGGCATCGTTTGATAAAAAGTACTTTTCGACCTTGCGGTGAAGATGCGCACTTTAAAGGAGCTAGAACCTCATTTGTAAGCAAAACCCTTGAGGCAAAAATGGTAATGGGCTAATGGGGATGTTTTTGTTAATTTGCAGTCATGATTGGTACTTTAAGGAATGGTAGGATTTGGAAAGTGGCGATTTCTAAGCCAGTCTTGTCGAATTTCTAATATTCGAGCCAAGTCTCATCTTCCTAGCACACCTGGAAGTACCTTTACTCGTGATCACCGGAATTTCGGACTCCCCCTTCAACTCCCCCCACAGTCGCCTGAGCCAATCCGGTTCTGTAAAGTGATTTATCCGGAGAATCTGTTAGTTATTCCCTCAAAGTTCCACCCCGATCTCTCCAGTCGAAGCCGCTCAGGTACCCCCCCCCCCCCCCAGTTGTTGTCGGATCCGGTCCGACATGAAAAAGATCAACAAAAGATCTGTTCAATTACAAAATTTCACTCAAATCCGATCACCCGTTCCAAAGTTAAGCACGACTCAATATTCTGGATTTCCCCTTCCTCGACTCCCCCACGACTATCGGATCGAGTAAATTTTTATTTGCGAGTCAGTTTGATAGGGCCCCCGATACGCCTCCCAAGTTTCGTCGGGAAAATCCCCAGAACCGCCATCACCGGAATTCTGGAAAACACCCCTCCATCCCCCTCCCCCAAAGTGTCCGGATCCAGTCCAAATGTGTAAACGATTTATCTGGAGCAGATGCTTGTTATTCCCAGCAAGTTTCACTCCGATCCCTCCTCTAATCATTTCTAATGATTTCTGCCCCCCCCCCCCCAACTCCTCCATAGCTGTCGAGTCCAGTTTGGATTTCAAACGGAAAATCAGAGATATGTAAACTTCATATGGCACTTGTAAGAACTTTTAGCTTGTTTGTCAGATACGGTTTGCAGTTTTCAAGGCTGGCTCTCTCTCCCGACATTCATTCCATCAGAAAATGGACTTGAACTAGCAAATCTGAAATGGTTATACCACTCATTGACAACTGTTTCCTTCGTCCAAGCGATGATCGGATATTGGGAGGGACTATTTTTAAGCCAATCTGATAGAGTCCTTAACAGGCCTGCTAAGTTACACGGTCATAGCACATCTGGAAGTACCAGAACTCGTGATCATTGGAATTGTGGTAAACACCTTCCAACCCCCCCCCCCCCCACTGTGACAGGATCCGGTCCTCTTTTGTCAATAATGTATATACTGCTTATGCTTGTTCGTACCTCCAAGTCCCATCCTATCTCTCGACTCTAAGCGTTTCACGAGATTTCCGGCACCCCCCTCCACCCCCCCCCCCCCAAGTTATTGGATCCGTTCCAAACTTAAAACTAATCATCTAAGACACTTGTTCTTGACACTTCACAAATTTCATGCACGTCTGATCACCCGTTCTAGAGTTATGAATGTGACTAGAACCCGGATTCTCTAACCTTCTACTCCACCCATGATCATCGGATCGGGAAAGGAATTATTTTGAAATCGACCTGGGAGAGTAACTGATATGTCTACCAAGTTTCATGGTCCTAGTACATCTGGAAGTACCCCAATTCGTGATCACCGGAAATTTCGAAATCCCCCCCTACTGTGACACGATCCGGTCTTGTTTCGTTAATAAAGTATCTATGGTTATTGCTTGTTCTTCCCTTCAAGCTCCATCCCGATCCCTCGACCTAAGTATTTCACGAGATTTCCGGTCCCCCCTCTACCCCCCTTCCAGTTTTCGGATTCGGTCCAGCTTTGAAATTGAAAATTTGATACAGTTGTTCTTGGCAACTTTCATGCATGTCTGATTATCCGTTCCAAAGTTATGCAGGTTTCTAGTTCGCGGATTCCGCATCCCTACACTCCCCCAGCGATGGCTGGATCAGGGATGCGATTATTTCCAAGTTAATCTGGTTGGGTCCCTTAAATGCCTGCCAAGTTTTATTGTGCTAGCTTATGTGGAAGCGTTCACGAGATTTCAGGTGCCCCTCCCCCCCCCCCATGTAACGAAACGAAATATTTAATTCCAAATCTTTGTAACAACTCTCGCGAAGCACCTTTTCTCGAAGTGGCAATTCCGTCACTTATTTTCTCACACCTGTTTTATGCTTTCAAGAGTGAAAATGATTAAGCACAGTGAAACGATTCAGCAAGTGAAAACTCGGGTATTTAAGGACCAATGTATATGTATTAAGGGTCAGCCCTAAAATGAGATTCGGTCAGTCTCAAGGCAGTCTTAAGTCAGTCCTAAGACAGTAGTGATCGTTGGATTAGCAGATATTTTCGATGTACGCAGAACAATATTAAAAGTAACTGTGGTTTCTAAACACTGTTTATTAAATGTAGAACCTAGGACCTACCGTCCCAACTTCTCCCTCCACAGTTACGAACCACCCCTTCGAGGATTAAGATCAGAGTACCGGTAAAATCTAGTATGTACCAACTGCTCGGGTCCACGCTACACGTATATTAGATACTTGGTTTCGGACAACAAGTTAAAACGTTAAAGACACACGAGAGTCATAACATAATTTGACACTGGTGAAATCGTTTGGCTGTGGAAGGGAGAGTAGTTCAGGTTGATTTCTGATAGGACAGATTTTTTGAAGTTTTCTTTCGAAATGGCAGGGAAAAATGAGTTATTATTAAAAGCGGCTAAGACGGTCGGTTATTTTGAGGGTATGACGGATGTGGATGAATTTTTGGATAAAGTTAAAGATAAATCGGCCTGGGATGAAGACCAAATAAAGGAACCTGAGCTGATAAAAATTGTGCGGCACAAATGTCGGGAGGGGAGGCGTTAGGCTTTTTCAGGGCTAATGAAGGAAAATTTGGAACTTTTGCGGCACTTCGTACGTTATTCAAGGAATTTTTCCAAAGCACGTCAAAGAAAGATCGGCTTTTATACGAGAAACTGTATTTAGAAGAGGGACAGGAACCTTTCAAATTTGTAGAAAATATATAGCTGAAGGCTCTGAATCAACTTGGTGTAGATGCTATGCAGCAAAATACTAGGTTCTTCTTTTTAGCTTTTGCAGTCACTCCTGAAAACAATGGTACGATCACTTGGCAAGGGGTTTCAGCGAAAAGATATATTTGCGGGAGCACGATTCTTGGGAAGTCACGAAGGAGTGCTTGATAAAATGGTATCGCGCTCAGGAGAAGGTTAAGTTGCAACACGAAAGCAAGAGCGATACGAGGGTGTCCTATAACAATAACAGGTCACTGAACGGTAAGTCTCAGGAACTAGTGCAACAGTGTGAAAGCTTAGCCCTTGGCCTATAACTCTCAGTGAAATAGTCAGTAGCAAATGACAAATTTACTGTTTAATGGTCTAACAGCATCTAATCTAAAAGTACAAAAGGTTCTTTGATTGAGGGTCTTGAACCAATCAGGAGCCAGGCTTGAGGGGTTGGCTACTCCATCATATTACTTTTTTCTTCCGTATTCCTCGAGCTCCTCCTAACGATTTAGTTGAACACGGATGAGCGGTGCAGCGTATGCGGAGACAATTTACATGTGTACAGAAGTTCGCCGATACTTCTTAAGTTCGTTGCTGACGACGAGGACGCGGACCCGCTTCGTTCATCATCCGAATGTCCTCGCAGTGTTTGCAGTTTTTCGATAATCCCTTATTGCAGTCTGGATTTGGGCCTGTAGCACTCAGGAAGTATTGCTGCCGCTGTTTCGATATCTTTTCGATGTGCTCGGTCGGAGGCAAATGTGCCATTCCGAGATCAAAGTCTCTTGGACCTGATTGGTACGACGATCTGTGGTAGTTGATCCTTGAAGTATCGCTTAAGCAATTCTTTACCGTCCCATTTTTAGAAAGCGCCACTCTGATCTGGCAGTCCAGACGCTCCAGTTCTATAAAGTATTGCGTCCGCTTGTCGCAGACCTGCTGTCGACTTACTTCTCCGTATGTCCAGCCATACAGATGTTCGGGGAGCTCCAAGTTCGAAGTAACCACACGTGACATCTAAAGGAAAACTATTTCCTTTAGAAAACTATTATTTTTTGTGTTGTTTTTGTCTCCAGGACAAAACCCCTTTTTTGGTTTGGTTGCAAAAAAATAACGAGGATAGTATTTTTGTAAATATTAAGTTTTCAAAGAATGAAAATTTTAAGGAAAGGAGATATTAAGGAAGGAAAACAAAGAAAAGGTTTTAAATATGTGTTGAAATGGTAAAATGAGAAATAAGGGTTAAAAGAGGGAATAAGAAAGAATATTAGAATGTAGAGATAGAGGAAAGTGTAGGTGACGCTAAATATATAGGTCGGTCATTGAAAAAACAAAACAAAAAATTAAATATCAGATGTTAGGACCGTTGGCGTCACCGAGGGAAGTGGAAGCGTAGTCACTTGGCCAAATCATATTGGACAGGAAGAACGGAAAAGATGCTACGCGGCATTAAAAAAAAAAAAAAAAAAAAAAAAAAAAGGAAAACTATTTACATTATATTACATGAAGCAACCATTGCTCATCTACCTCATGCACGACTGAGGGTGTCACCATTCGCGTTTTTGGAACCACGCCTATGCCGTACCGTGAAGTTGTATGCCTGAAGCTGCAAGGCCCATCTCGCAAGCTTTTCGTTTCGGTTCGCCATTACTGATAACCAACGCAGGGGGTCATGATCCGTCTCGACCCAAAAGTGCCGTCCTGAAATGTAGTAGTGCCAATTCTCGAGTGTGAAATGATGGCCATACATACACGTTCCACGGTCGAAAATCTCTCCTCTGTCGGCGTAAAACGGTGGCTCAGGTACGCAATTGGATGTTCATTGCCATCAATTGGCTGGCATAGTACAGCACCAAGGCCTCTGTTGCTTGCATCGGTTTAATGATGAAGTCTCTGTCGAAATCTGGATTTCTACCTGGATTCTACCACTTCTGATGCTCGTTTCCTCGTTAGGTCTCCAAGTGCACCCGCTGTCTCAGCGAAGTTTTCGATGAGCCTTCCGTAGTATCCTACAAGACCTAGGAAAGATCTTACGACTTTCTTTGTTGAGGTGTCGGAAAGTTTTTGATGGCTTCAATTGCTCTCCAAAGGACGAACTTCACCGTTACCCACCAGACAGCCAAGGTATTCTACCTTCTGTCGGGCAAAGCTGCATTTTTTCGGGTTTACTACCAACTCAGTGTCTTGCAGTCCCCCTAGCACTTTTTGTAAATGCTTAAGATGATCCTCGAAGCTATCTGAGAAGATGACGACGTCGTCCAGATAAGTGCGGGCAAATAATAAGCCATGCAGAAGCTTGTCCATTAGCTTTTGAAATTGCCCTGGCACCCTTGGACGACGAACGGCATGACCAGAAACTCGTAGAGTCCCATCGGCGTCACGAACGCTGTCTTATGAATGCTCCCAGGGTGCATTCTAATCTGTCAGTAACCTCGAGACATGTCAACCACTGTTATGTATTTCGCTTTCCCCAACGATTCCAGCATCTCGTCAATTCTCGGGAGCGGGTTGCTGTTTTGTTTGGATCTGCTGTTCAGGGCTCTGTAGTCCACACAGAACCTAGTGCTGTCATATCTCTTCGGCACGAGAACGACTGGAGATGCATAGTCACTGTCTGACGGTCGAATTATCTGAGCTTCAAGCATCTTCTTTATCTCTGCCTCCATTACTACATGTTTACGCTGAGGCACACGGTACGGCGTCATTCTTACAGGGGCAGTATCTCCTGCGTCAATTCTTATAAAGAACAGCATCGGTTTGAGCAGGCTTTTCCGTCAACATTGGTGAAAACTTCTTCAGCGCTTGAATCAGTTCATCTGCTTCTTCCTTCAAAAGTCGTGGTTCGATGGATTTCCTGATTTGTTCAAAGTCCATTGGTTTCCTTCGACCAGTATAATATGTCGTGATGTCCTCGACAGCTTTGTCTAGCGTTACCCCGCCTTGCATGAACGCTATTTCTCTGACATCAGCTCTTTGGTATCTTCTTAAAAGATTGATGTGGAATACCCGTGTTCGCTCGGTTCTAATAGGACAGTCAATTTCGTAGTCCAGGTTTCCAACTTTCCGGATGACTTTGTAGGGTCCTTGCCAATGAACTTCTATTTTGGGTGAGCCAGTCGGTAGTAAAATCAAAACTTCATCTCCAGGTTTTAACGTCCACTCTTTTGCGCTACCGTCATACAACTCCTTCTTCTTTTGAGCTGCAACTTCTAGGTTCACCTTTGCGAGTTAGCAGTACCTTGCTAGTCTTTCTCTCATTTCGACGACGTGTGACACTATGCTCTGTGACTTCGGTTTAGTATCATCCACCCACTCTTTCTTGATGACATCTAGGGGGCTCCTCGGCATGTGGCCGTACATCAGTTCGAAGGCAGAAAATCCCAGAGATGATTGCTTTGTCTCTCTGTAAGCTGACAGAATGAACGGGAGATAGAAGTCCCAATATTTAGTCATCTCTTACGAGTTCTCTCATCATCTGTACAATCGTACCATTCAGGCGCTCGATGAGGCCGTTCGTCTCTGGCCAGTAAACTGTGGCTCTCAGATTACTGATGCCCAAAGCAGCATAGACCTTCTTCATTGTTTCTGAAATGAGGTTACTTCCGTTGTCTGAGACAACTTCCTTCGGTAGACCCACTCTGTTGAAAACTTCACCAGTTCTTCTGCAATTCTTGCTGAATTTGTGCTTCTCAGTGGTATCGCCTCGGGGTACCTAGTGCTGTAATGTTATTACAAGACGCCATTTGAATCCACGCTGGCTTTTATAAACTGGACCAACCAGACCTATAGCGATTCTTTCAAATGGGGTGGTAATAAATGGCATTGGCTGGAGGGTGACCATCTTGAACCTACGCTAACGGGGTATCATCTGACAATCGTGGCAATGTCTGATGTATTCCTCTATGTCACTGTAGATGTTTGGCAAAAAGAATCGTTCCAGAAGTCGATCGGTGGTGCGTTGACGTCCCATGTGACCTCCCAAAGGTTCAGTATGTACGAGCTTCAGAATATTGTTCCGCTGATTCTCTGGTACTACCAGTTGCCACATCTGTTTTCCAGCAGCGTTGTCATTTACCACACGGTACAGCAAACCGTCTTTTGTGACGAAAAGAGCCTTGCTCTGATCATCAGCCTCTTCTTTTGCTGCTTTCCATACTTCAGACAAGGTTGGGCCTTCCTTTTGCTGTCTCGAAAACTGTTCTTTCGATGAGCTATCTTTTCCGGCAACACTGCTTGTCTGACTGCCATCAGTTTTCGCTCGTTGTCTCGTCTCTTTGTGCTGTGGAAGAACTCTTTTTTCTGGAGGAATGAACAAGCTGTTATCAAACTCGTAGTTCTCCCAGTTTGAGCTTGAATCTTCCAGTAGCTCAGAAGGAAAACGGCTCCCATTTTCCTCTGGTTCGATTTGATGACATCCGCAGTCCAACTGCAGCGCCTCACTGCCCTCGGAGAGACGTGTAGGAAAATGGCTCCCGTTTTCCTTCGTGTTCAGTAGAACTCGAAAATTCAGTAGTCTTATTGATCGCTTGAGCTCTTGTCAAGACAATGACGTCTGCATTCTTCTGTTGAAAGAACTCGAATTCAGGAACGTCTCTTCCAATAAGGAACCTCCTAGGTACTTTGTCTGTAACAGCTACGGTTAAGGCACCATTTGCTTTAACTCCGTCAGGTTGAGTTACTTCGATTTCAACTACTTTAGTTGGATAATGGTGAATATCGCCATGAACGCACCGGACACGCGCTGTGGTTAGCGTTTCACTGATCTGAGGTAGCAAGCTTTGATGTACCATTGACATATCAGCACCGCTATCTACCAGCAAGTCGACTTCATCATCGTCTACAAGCCCTCTAATCTTAGCACTAGCGCATGCGACTTCTCTGTCGGGACTCTCGGTCATCTCCACATTGCAAGCTGCTTTATTCTCAAATTTCATCTTTGGGCATGCTGCAATCCTATGCTTCAAGTCAACACAATGGAAGTATCCTCTTTTGCTAGGAGTCTCTTCGCTGTCGCTCTTGTTCTCGAAGAATTTGCTGTCCCTGAGACGTGCACCACTTTGGCTGCCACGCGAACCTTCTTGACTGCCTCTCTCTGTCGGATAATTCTTCTTGCATGGGACTTTCCCGTTTCGCTGGTTCTTGTTCTGGCTACCAAAACCACCACCTTGCCGATCTCGTGCTGTTTTCCTCGCCAACGCGCATGCTTCCGCCATCTCAGTTGCCTCTTTAAGTGTCTTTTCTTGCTTCTCTCTCAAGGTAACCTGAATTCCATACGGAGATGCGTTGATAAACTGCTCCAACAAAACCAGCTCTATGGTAGATTCCACCATTTCCAATGGCACAGCTTTCCAAGCTTGAACATTGTTCGCTGGATCTGCTGCGATGTCTCGTACTTGCTCGCTCAACTCTTGCAGACCAAGCCATTTCGTGAGGTTGTGTCGCAAGTTCCTCCCGTACTCTGAATACGACTCGGTGTCTTTTTTCTTTAGCGAATGAAACTTCATAGTGTAGGATTCCTTAGTGATCGCATCAAGTATAACGGATTTGACTTCATCGTAGTTTGTAACTACATCGCTGGGTAAGCTAGCCATAGCTTCGAGCGCTCATCCGCTCAAAATGGGATAAATATGTGACGCCCATTGATTCCGTGTCCAGCCTGAGGTCGTAGCTGTGTTCTCAAACATCGATAGGAACGCATCGATATCGTCGGTCTCGATTAGTTTTGTCAGCTTAGGTCTAGCTACGGCTGGTTGATTTTGACTCACTTGCGGCGGGAATCCTTGCGAAATGTCGCTAAGCCAATTTGCCATTTTGGTCTCCTTGCTCCCTCAGTTTATCCTGAAACTCTCTTTGCTGATCTAATACCTTCAAAAATCGATCTTTTTGCATTTCTTCACTATTGAAATGTTCCAAAAAATTTGAAACTGCGTCGGATCCATTATGGCGTTTGAGCGAGTAGATTCCGATTTTACTTCAGGCTTATTGGAAAGAACTTTTCCGACCAATTTTGACGACTGGAGAAGGGGAATTTGCGCAGAACGACTTGTGGTAGGCTCTATTAAAACTTTTCAGTAGAGGTTTCCTTCCTAAAGACTCCTGTGGAAGCAGAAACTTTTTCTGCTGTTCCGGTCGGCTTTGGTTTACGAACGGGTATAGATTCGGCGCCGTCCGACAATATATCAGCTAACTTGACGAAAGGTTGCGGCTTATCTGTTTCAGCGCGTTGCTTGCATGTTTGACGATCAAGGTCGGACATACATCAACTTCACGATACCGCATACAGGCGCTTCACCAATTACTGGATAAATTACGACGACAGAAAAATTTACTCTAAATTTTCTACTCCCAACCCGACGACCACACAGCGTAAGAAAATTTGCTTTAAATCTTCGTCCCAGTTTACAGGTTACTTCCAACCAACCCCCTCAAACCAATTCCCAAACTCGATTCGAAACGGTCCCTAATTATTCTTGCAAAATAATCAACAATCCTTTCCTGCGGGACAACAGGAATATTCCAATAGTCGCAATCTTGTATGCAGTCAAAGAGTAATCAGTTAATTCGTGCGGAGGAATGCAGATATATCGTTCGTTATTACCGCATTTCTTGCGGGAGTTAGTTCACTTTGAGCCTAACTCCTAATCCACCGCTGCAGCACCAGTTGTGAAAGCTTAGTCCTTGGCTTATAGCTCTCAGTGAAATAAAATGACAAGTTTACTGCTCAATGGTCTAACAACATCTAATCGAAAAGTACGGGACACAGCGGGCACAGTCAGGTCTCAGAAATCAGAAATACACTCCAAACCATACACCTGGCATGAAAAGTAATAACCGAGACCAAATAACATGGCGGAAACAAAACACTAAAATTCATACCCACACCAGGCAAACAGAAAACAGGAACGCATACGCCTAGAACGCTAGTGAGAGACCGATCTGTGCGAAACGTGCCAAGGTCGGGCACATCGCAAGGAATTGCTGGTCAAGAGGTCCTGAGCCAGCAAACAAAAATTCATAGAGGCATTTAAACTGACGAGGCGGCACGATTCCAGAGTAAAGAGGAATCCGGTACCCCGCAATTGTCGTCGTCCACGACCTGGAACCATTGACTATCGACGTTGGCGACAATCCTCCAAGCCGTATGAGACCTTATAGAATTCCTGCTCACCTGGAGACATCTGTACATGCTGAAATCGACAAGATGCTGAAGTGCGGAGTAATCGAAGAATCAGGTTCACCTTAGCTGAGACCATTACTGATAGTACCGAAGAAAGATGGATCAAAGAGGGCAGTTATTGACCTACGGAAGGTCAATAGTCTTACCAGGAAAGACTCTTATCCACTGCCACACATAGACCATCTGCTGGATAGACTTCATGGATGAGTGTCTACAGCAGCATGGACGCCATCTCTGGATACTTGCAATGTACTATCGATGAAGACTCGAGACCGATCACAGCCTTTGCAGCGCCAGGCACACCGGTTTACCTGTTCCAGAAGATGCCTTTTGGCCTGTCCAACGCAACTGCGCATTATTCTAGGCTGATGAATAGGATACTGAATCACCTAGTTCGGCTAGGTTTCTCGGTCTACCTAGATGACATCCTGGCTGGAAAACAAGACAGGCGAAGAACATTTTGCTGCACTGTCAAAGGTTTTCGGGGCACTTAGACGGGCTAATCTGAAGCTCAAGGGTAAAAAGTTTTCCTTTTTCAAGAAAGAACTGGCTTACTTGGGAAACCAAATATCTAGGAAAGGGATAAAACCGGACCCAAGCAAGATAACTGCTATCGAAGAGTTATCTTACCCGAAGAAACCCGAAGAACCTACATGAGCTTTGTTCATCACTGGTATTGATTTCCTATTTCCGTAAATTCATCAGAAAATTTTCCGGAATATCAGAATGCCCTTACCCGCCTTACCGAGAAAGGAACACATTTTGATTTTGGGTTGGAACTGCGAGAGGCTTTAGGAAAGTTGCGATCGAACCTTCTTCAGAAACCCGGTCCTAACTCCTAAGAAAGTTGTTCCAGATACACTGTCAAGACTTCCTACAGTAAGTTTCCATTTGAGGAATATCAGTGACTTACCAGTTACGTCAACAGCTCATATGCTGCGAGATTTGCAGTCAAAGGATGTTTCTTGCCAAGTCTCCGCGATCATTTGAGTACTGGAATAAGAATGCCGCAGGAAACTTGTATGGCGAGAAATTCAGAATTTTGTTACTGATGAAGAATCCAACCTTGTTTGTTACTTCTCGATACCAACAAACAAGTGCCGTCCTCGGATATCAAGGAGGTACCGGTTTTGCCGAGGAGCTTAATACGGGAATCACTTGAGATTTTCCACGACTCTCCGCTGGCAGGGACATTTCGCTTTCATGCCAACTTATCAGCGCATACAAGAGCGCGGCCATTTCAAAGACAAATTTTCAATCATCAAGGGTTATCTTCAAGGTTGTCTAAAGTGCAGTCAGCGTAAAGGCTTACCTTACACACCGAAGGTCTTGGATCGCTTCCGGAGGTAGTCGTTCCTTAGAATTGGTCGGTTTAGACTTGTTGGGTCCGTTCAATCGGTCGGACCAAGGTAACAAGTACGTGCTCGTGATTACTGAGCACTCTACTAAGCACGTGACTTTGGCACCTGTTCCTGACAAGTCTGCAAATGAGGTCGCAAAGGGCGTTTGTCGAGATATTTGTCGTGATCTATGGTTACTTTGATCGAATAATCAGTGACCAAGGTAGCGAATTCATGAGTCGCAAGACCAACATGCAACAGCAGACTCAGTTGACAAGAAGTCAACTGCATGCAGTGTTTTTGTCCATCTGTCATGGGAACTGTGCAAGCATTTCCTTCCCCAAATGCAAGCCAACGTATAGCACCCGACTACAAAAAGCATGCGAGAAATGAAACAGACCGAGCTGTTGGATTTTAATGTAAGGAAATGAAAGCAAAAACGACTTACACATAACAAAAAATAAAGCATGCTGGCGATATTGCCATCAAGGAGCAGCAAAATGTAGATGGAAGCTACTCTGGAAATCTTGAATGTTAAAGGGCTCAGGACTTCAAGTTTCTATCCAGCCAGTAACGGAGCCACAGAAAGACACAACAGGGAAATTCCAAATATTCTCAGTATGTATCTGAGCCGACGAGATTTTTTGGATTGGGAGAATTTCCTTTCATATGTGCAATGGGCGATAAACACAGCCTACCAAGAATCAAAGCAGGACACGCCTTACTTCATGACATTTTTGCGCGAACCTCGTTTCCCATCAGATGGAACTATCCACAGTCACACATACTACGACTTAGACGTTAACTACAAATCAGAAATGATAATGAGACAGAAACTAGCTTTTGACATGGTATCAAACTATCAAAGCAGCAAAAGAAAAACAGAAGAGACACTATGATACAAATCTGAAGTATGATCAGTTTGAAGTGGGACAGTTGGTTCTGCTTCACGTTCCGCCGGAAGCACGACACCAGAAGCTGGAACAAATTCGCTGGGCGGGACATTACCGAGTGACAGCAGTACTAGAGAACAAACTCAACTACGAAATCACTCGAGTAAGCGACAACAAAAAACTGTTCATCAGAATCACCTGAAGCCTTACACACCGTATCGGCTTTGGGAAGGCCAGGTTGAAGCTGAAGAGGAAATACCAGCCAGGAAAGTACGGTTTGCTGAGCCACCACACAGGGATGAGCAATCCGATTCATCAGACGACGGATCCGATTCTTCAGATGACGAAAGTGGTGACGAAGGGGGGAGGCCGAAAACTCAGCAGATACTAAACAATACCAGCTCTGCTAGACCCTCGACATCAACTGAGCAAGCCCAGACAAGCGTTCCAGCTCATTTCTTCGAAGACCCAACCTCTTCTGCTGGAGGAAATACACGTTCATCTGTCATACCACCAAAAGAGGAAGACTCGGAAGAAATTGAGGAAGAATTCTCAGATACAGCAGTCTCCGATCCCAGGACACCAAGATGTAAGATACCAAGTGAACTGCGCGATGGTGATTATTCAGATCGACCAAGCCCATTTCAGTGGACACCCGAAAGAGCAGAAAGAAGAAGATACTCCTCACCAGCAGACTTGGGTATCGAAGGCACTCCCGACTTCACGGACCGATTCCTTGAAAAAACAAAAGCGACACCAACCGAGATTGCCTGGGACAACTATCTAGGCCAGAAGTAGGACGACTCGATAGGAGGAGACGAAGTTCTCCAGTCGAAGGAACTGCTGTTTACGCCAGGACCCTCATATTCTACCCCTCTGGCAAATCCAAAGGACAAAACCTTCTGAATCGCGAAGCAGTCCAGAAATCAAGAAATCAAGTGGATCTACACCAAAATTTAAGTCAAGGAGCTGGCGATCGAGAATAGATAAATGGCTGGTAGAACCTTTGTTAGGACCAGTCGATTGGAAGACGGCTGATGAGAAGAGGAAACGGAAAGAAGAAAAGTTGAGCAAGAGCCAAAGCTCAAAAGAAAGTACCGGTTCAGGCCCCGCATCAGATCCGGTGCCTCAGACAAGTAGAGCTGATGAAGAGCTATGGCGGAGGAGGAGCCCTCCAAAAGATAGGTCAATTTCAACAGGATCTAGTGACTCAAAATCTATCTTGCCTGGAACGAAAGAGAAAGGTGAAGCTCCTGAACAGAGAACAGGTGGCTCCACCACCATTGTGGAGACACTAGAAGGTCAAGGACAAGATGCTGTAACGAACCCACGGCAAGAAGTAGTGGGAAACCTAAGCAAGGAAGTGGGGTCTACTCCAGAATCAGTTGGCTCAGCGCCGCCATCAGAATCACTGACGACCGAAATCCCTTCGCAGCAGGCTATAGGGGAACCGTCAGTCAATGTTTTTGCCCCTGTAAAACCGACCCGCGGGAGATAAAATAGTCTACCTCAGTCAACTGGCTTGGCAGCCAAACGGTTGGTAAGGAAAAGTCACATCGAACAACGTTTGCACCAACATAAATTTGACCACGCCACATCAAGCAAAAGGGGGTAGGGTAGAGTTAAATGCTACACTGGCAGCAGATCAAGCATCAAAGAAAGCAAAATAGGAGAAGTACAGACTGTACCTTGAGACGCTCTCAAGTAGACAGTCGACACCATCACGAGACAGAGAGCAGCCAGACAAGTTAACATACACGAAACTGGGAGGTGGGGCACAGAAATACGGGGAGAATTCTTTAGGATTACTACGCGTCAAGTAAATAACAGCGTCATGAACTGTCGTTCACCAGAACGTACTTGATCGCAAGCACCCAATTTTTGTTTTACCTTACCCTGTTCCCTAGTTATCGAGGTAAGGAGTTGCATCGTTAACGTCACGACTCTCCTCCAATATGCCCAGTAAAGAACTAGTAACTTGTGCTTTAAGAGACTGTACTCTTCGCTGGAGAGCAAGTGGAACACCACACTTAAAATAACTGGAACTTTGGCCAAGTTTTTGGCCAAGAACCTACGAAGGTAGTCTAATTAAGGCTAGATCTGACACTCTGGAGAAAAATACCACTACCAAAGAGATTTCCATACACTGGAAGTTGCCAGCCTAAGGCTGACAAAAAGTTCAGATGCGATACCCAGTGCTAAGTGACGGCGAGGGCTATCTTAAAGAAGTTGGTGGCGCAATCTAAAGTTGACACCAAATTGTTGTGGGCCCCAGGTTGCTAGTTTTCAAAGGCAATGGTACAATGGCAGAAAAATGGTAGCCTAATACCGTATGGTTCTAGGGTGACAGGTTTGCCTGGTTTATTGGAATATTTTAGACTAACCGTAAACAGTATCCCTTGAAATCAGATTTTTTATACAATATTATATTATAAATAGCTGATATGACAACCTTCAACCTGGTTGAGCAAGTAAAATTACAGATTGTAGGTATTTTTAGAGCTGTGTCGGGAGACACTTTTGAAAGACGTGAGGAGTGTAACGACGCGAAATGTTGAATCCCAAATATTTGTAACAACTCTCGCGAACCGTTTTTTCCGTTGCATTTCCGTCACTTATTTTCTCACACCTATTTTATGCTTTCAAGAGTGAAAACGATGAAGCAAAGTGACACGCTTAAGCAAGTGAAAAATCATATGAGGCCCAATGTATATGTATTAAGGGTCAGTCCTAAGACGAGAGTCGGTCAGTCTCAAGGCAGTTTTAAGTCAGTCCTAACACAGTAGTAATCACTGGATAAGCAGATGTATTCGATGTACGAAGAACTTCAATATTAAAAGTAAGTGTGGTTTCTGAACACTGTTTATTGAATGTAGGACCTAGGACCTACCGTCCGAACTTCCCCCTCCAGAGTTACGAAACAACCCTTCGAGGATTAAGATCAGAGTACCGGTATAATCAAATATGTACCAACCGCTCGGGTACACGCTACACGTATATTAGATACTGGATTTCGGACAACAAGTTAAAACATTAAAGACACACGAGAGTCATAGCATAATTTAACACCCAGTTATCGGATCTGGTGCGGATTTGAAACTCAACATACTAAACAATTGTTCCTGACACATGTCATGTTTCATGCATGTCCGATTACCCGTTCCAAAGCTATGCATGTTACTAGTTTCCGAATTTCCCATCTCTGCACTCCCCCCACGACGATCGGATCGGGGAAATAATTATTACCGAGTTACTCTGGTAGGTTCCCTGATATATCTGCCAAATTTCATTGTCCTCGCTTCTGTGCTAGCGTTTCATGAGATTTCTGGTGCTCCCATCCCCCCCCCCCAAGTTACCGAATCTTGTCCAGATTTGAAACTGTGCATCTGAAGCAATTGTTCTTGACATGTGTTAAGTTTCACGCATGTCCGATAACCCGTTCCAAAGTTATGTATTTTACTAGTTTCCAGATTTCCCATCCCTCCACTCCTCCCACGATGGCTGGATCGGGAAAGTGATTATTTCCAAAGGTCGTTTTCCTGATACGTTTCGTTGTCCTAGCTAATGTGGAAGCGTTTTACGAGATTTCCGGTTCCCCTCCCCAGCCCCCTCTCAGTTATAGGATCTCGTCTGGATTTGAAAATGGGCATCTGAAGCACTTGTTCTTTATATATGCCAAGTTTCATGGATGTCCGATTACCCGTTCTAAAGTTAAGCAGGTTACTACTTTCCGGATTTCCCATCCCCCCACTCCCCCCACGATTGCCAGATCGGGGAAGTGATTGTTTCCAAGTTTATGTGGTTGGGTCCCCTATAGGCTTGCCAAGTTTCATAGTCCTAGCTCATGTGGAAGTGCCCAAATTAGCCAAACCGGGACAGACCGACACAAAGAAAGAGCGACAGAACGACAGACAGACAGACTGACATACCGAAAGACCGACAGAAATTATGATCACTACATGGCTCATGAGTATGCTTAAGTGCCATAAAAACCTTCATGATTTTGAATACTAAGGTCATAACTTCCTTCTTGATGTTTTATCATTTTCGAAATTATGATGTATCTTAAAAAAACAACAAAAGAATCACGAACCTTCATAATGACTTTTGTCATTGCTTTTTTTTGACATAAGTCTTAAAAGGCCAAAATAGTATAACCGTACGTATTCAGTTGCTTTTTTGCATAATTGCAGATGTATTATCTTGATTTTAAGAACGTACTTCTTTTCTTTTGTAGGCAGGAAAGCAAGATAACATAGCGAACGTTTTGCTGTGCCCATCTAGATTTTGCTGCTCCTTGATGGCAATATCGCCAGCATGCTTTATTTTTTGTTATGTGGTGACAAGTCTTTTTTGCTATCATTTCTTTACATTAAAATCCAACAACTCCTTCTGTTTCATTTTTCGCATGCTTCTTGTAGTCGGGTGCCATATCTTGGCTTGCACGTGGGGAAGGAAATGCTTGCACAGTTCCCATCACAGATGGACAAAAACACTTTATGCAGTTGACTTCTTGTCAACTGAGTCTGCTGTTGCATGTTGGTCTTGCGAGCGGACGAGTGCTATATGGCTGTGAGCTCGACAACGTACTAGTGAACTAAAACTTAAAGGAGTTTCGATTGCGGATGGACACATCTCAGCAAGTAACTGACTAACGCGACTAAATGACGAGCTCTTCATTTAACCTCTCTGTTCCGGTAGTCGAAAAGTGAAGTAAAACGTTTACTTTTAGATTCCAGATTCCGGGTGAACTATTCGCCCAGTGAGAAAATAATTAACATATTTGGATTTACGTTGTTTGCTTACCACTATATCCACTATCTTTAACAAAATATCTTGTTGGCCCCTTAATTTGAATCTGTTACGGTTCGATGCCCCTTTCCTGTATTTCGTCAGATCCAATCTACGTGGACGGATAATACGGTTTGGAACGCTGACGCCATCTAGGTCGTCAGCATTACGGAGACAGTTACCGTGGTTTGACAATCGTAGTTACGACGTATTAAACGACGCCATGTTTTAGGTCTTGGCCAAATGGAAAATTAATAAAGTTCCTGGTCTTGTCCCGTACTGTGTAAATTACAAGGATTTCTTTTACTTGCTTTGAGAAGCAGAGAGCAAGAGAAACGTGAGTTGGGAGTAGGATAGGACATTCCTTCCCCTCATATTGTTGATTGGTGAGAGAGTGGAGAATAAGGTCAGGCCCGCCGGTCTTAAGACAATTTTGTCATGCTCTTCACCAGGTCCCAGGACCCTCTTCAAGACCTAGCCTAACCTCCACACACAAAATAGTGATCAGTGGTGACAGCTTGAACCAGTCTTCAAGATCATATTTTTGGCTGTTGCAGTTTTAGCTGAAAATTAGAATCTTGTACGCGCTGTCTGATCCCAACCGCCCAGACAGGCATTTTTAGTTAGTTCTAGGATATCTGGAACGAGCTCGGAGAGAGTTCTTGCATTATTTCAGCTCTAGGCTATCTCTGGTTGCCCTGCCCAGGCCAGACCCCTAGTTGCGTACTGGATTGTGATTGACTTTTCAGTTATCAAAATATGTTTGTGTCTCGAACCCCAATGCCAAACTCTTTCTGTCAATTTACCCAGTAATCCTTGTTAAATTGCTCCATTTTTTTCATTATTTTTGGTAATCAGAATGTTGCACAGTGTGTGGCTTGCACACTCTCGTAACACTTCACATTTCAGAGTGTTTACTATTTTTTGCTGCTTAATCCTTGATTTTCAGGATTTTGCACACTATATGGTATTTTTCGGTATTAAGAACATTGCTAGTAGTTTAATGTTGGCTGGATTTTAACCGATTTTTGCTGGTAATCTGATTGGAAATTTACACCAGTATATTGGTGCTGCAGGTTGCTGTTGCTGTTATCCTATTGGAATTTTTTTTGGTTTGCGGATTGCTTGAACTAAAAATTTTGTCGCTGGATGCTGTTGCTGTTCTCCTATTTGGATTTTTTTTTTATGTTTGCGGTTTCCGTAAACTAAAATTTGTGTCGCTGTTGCTGTTATCCGATTTGAATTTTTTCCGGTTTGCAAGGTTTTCGCGAACTAAAATTTGAAATATCTGATTTGTTTCATTATCGTTCGAATTTTGCACTAGCAGTTGGAATTATTACTTGGTTTGCCAAGTTTTTATAAACTAAATTTTTTGTGGAAAACTTGTTCTGAATTTTTTTTTGTCGATGAATATGTCGTCACCATGGGTAACAAGGTCGCAGTCCTCTAAGGTCAAGAATCATCTGAACCAATTATCTGGCAACTTTCCAAAAGCTGTCCAGCAGTTCCAGAATTTTTTCGGAACGGTTGGAACTTCTAGTACCCCTATTGGGAAGCAACCCCCTATTAAGAGGTAACCCGTTTCTAAGGAGATGCCCCCACATGGGAGGGTACCGGCTCAATTTAAAGGAGACACCTTGGAGAAGGCCATACTTTCCCCGAGTCTGAGGATTTCCAGACTCCTCTCAGAAGGCATTTTAAAGCTTTCTCTAAAATTCCCTTCCGGAACGTCAGGGAGACGACACAACTACAACGTTACTTGGTGATGAAGCCTTTAAGCCTAACAGGTGTTTACAAACAACTTCCCCTGCTAGCAAACCAACTGTAGTCACAGTGACAGCTCTGACTTCAACTACTACAACAAACACTGTTGTAACAACTTCTGCTCCACTCATGCGACATGATGGTTCAAGAGCAGAGCTGCGAACCACAATGGTTACTGCACCTAGCAGACATAACAGGTTCGAGTCCGAGTTATATGGTGAATGGGGCAACAAAGATCATAACCGAAACTTTCCTCCACAGCATTTCAGTATTTCTCAGCAACCAACAGAAAATTTGGCTTTTGAGATAGATGACTGGGAGTACCAGAAAAGTCTGTATTTTCCCAAAAAGATAGGAGCAAGCTGTCATGTATCATTTCCTAGGGAATTGAAATCCCCACAAGATTTCTGGGAAGCAGAGTAGATCACAAGAAGGTTTTTATGGCACTTGCCCTTCAGCCAAGTGCCATATAGCGTTTGTAATTTCTGTCCGTCAGTCTGTCTGTCGGTCTGTAGGGCTGTCGGTCCCGGTTTTGCTAGTTCGGGCACTTTCAGATAAGCTAGGACGATGCAACTTGGCAGGCATATCAGGAACTTGCCCAGATTAAGTTAGAAATTGTCGCTTCCCCGATCCGACCATCTGGAGGGGAGTGGAGGGAGGGGGAATCCGGAAAAATGAGATATTTTTAGCTTACGAACGGGTGATCGGATCTTAATGAAACTAGATATATGGAAGGACCTCATGTCTCAGACCCTCCATTTTAAATCCAGACCGGATCCGGTGATATTGGGGGGAGTTGGAGGGGGAAACCGGAAATCTTGGAAAACACTTAGAGTGGAGGGATCCGGATGAAACTTGGTGGAAAGTACAAGCACAAGTCCTAGATACGTGACTGATATAATCGGAACGGATCCACTCACTTTGGGGGAGTTGGGGGGGGGGGAGAGAAGTCCGAATTTCTAGTGATCCCGCGAAGGGGGATAAATAAGCAATAGGCCTAGATGAAATTGACGGAGCCAGATGGTTTTGGGGCTCTGTGGGGGAGTTGGAGGGGGTTTCCTGGAATTCCGGTAGTCGTGAGTTAGAGTAGTTCGAGATATAAAACGACAACGAAACTTTGCAGGCATATTAGTGACCCGAATTATCTTGACGTCAGAACCTGACACAAGATACCCCCGGAAACTTCCTAGATCCGAGCATTTTTTGGGGAGCAAGAGAAGAGAAATGTGGAAATTGACTTCTATAAACTGCGAACGAGTGGTCTGATTCGAGTGAAACTTAATGGGTGATACGGATCGATGACCTCGACATGTAAAACATGAGGTCGAACTATATGCGACCACGATTAGGGGAATTGGGGGGAGCGGTATTTTCAAATGCACAAAAACCAAACGGATGGACCGAATGAGATGCAAATTCGACAGTGGTGATTTTATGCGGCTTAGATTTGTTATTTGTTGTCCGGGCCGGATTCGGCAAAGGTAGGGGGGGGGGGGGGTACTGAAAACTTGCAGATAGGCTATGCTCCAATTTCTGTAAGACTCGATGGACAGGAACAGGGAATTAAGAGGTAAGATGTTTATGTTTTCAAGTCCTGTTCGACCACAGTAGGGGGAGTTGAGTGGAGATTGCCGGAAACTTTGAGGCTCGCATAGGGGTCAAACGAGTGCATCAGTTTGAATGAAACATGGAACATAGAGAGAGCACATATCCTAGATGACATATTTTGGGACCGAACCGGATCCGACAATATTGGTGGGAGGGGGGGGGGGGGGGGTACCGGAACTTTCCAAAAATGCTCAGATTCGAGTTAAACTTGATAGATGGTATAAAAGAAGATGCTTTAGGTGGTTGATTTTTTTTATTCCCAACCCGATTCGGCCACGGTAGGTGGAGATAGAGGGAGTACCTTATATCGTGTCGCACGTCTAGGGATCAAACATATGGATTTCTTGGGCTGAAAGTTTGAACAGTCATGTGTATTTGCTACAGATAATCGAGACGATGCCGGAACTGCTCAGAGATGAGTGAAACTAAATATCCTATTTTTATTTCCGAACCGCAGTCTTGTTCTTCCTGCAGATCTCGTCCCAGGCCCTTCAAGGTTGCCTAATCCAGCAACGGACACAAACTTATAGCAAAGTAACCCAACAAAATACGAGCGTAGGCATTCTGATAGCAATCCAGAAGGCAGCTACCAGCAATTTCCTCGAAATTACCATACCAGCACAAAGCCACCCATAAATCTTCCAGGCAATTTGCTGACCCAAAAGGTCTCCCTTAACGAACTGGTTCAGATAACTGCAGGCAGAACAGAGAATCTAACCAGGAGCCTCGGTATCACAGGAAGGGAGTGGTTTTCCTCCCCAGCCTTCTCAAAACCCTAGCCCTCCTCCAAGTCCTAGCCCTCGTTCAAGACCTAGCCATTCCACAAGCTCGACCCCGAGACGTGCTAATTCATATTCTCTTTCCAGAGACACCAGATCTGACAGATCTGTCTACATCGAACCCACAGTTCCTCCTTACATTAGTAGATCGGATGCTTCAGACGCAAGCAGACAATCAAAGGCGACAGGAACGTTTTCAAGCAAACAATCAGAGGCACCTGGCAGAAAGCCAGCGGCAACTTACAGAGCAGAGGGGCCACGAACCAGAGGCTGTGGATTGAGGCCTTTATGAAGTCTCAAAAGGAAGCGATACATTCTGCTTCTTTCCGATCAACCCCAATGTTAAAAATGACAGAGTATGAGACTGTGGACATGTACCTGTTCAAGTTCGCGCGAAATGCCACGTTAATGGGGTGGCCAAGGAAACAGTGGGTAGCCAAGCTTCAGCCCTTTCTGAATAGCAGGGCCCAAGCTGCATACGCTGCTCTGCCTCTGAGAGATTTCAAAGATTTTAGGAAGCTGAAAACCGCTATCCTGGAGTGTTGCCAACTCAACAGCGAGTACTAGAGGAAACGCTTCCGTACGGAGAAACAGGATAACTCGAAATCCTATAAGAAGTGTAGCTATCGTCTAACCGACCTTGGTTTAAGATGATCGAGGGCCCGGAAGAGAGGGCCGCACCTCTTGAAAAAGTGATCGAGAAGATATTGCTGGAGCAGTTCACCTACACGACTCATCCTAGTCTGGAAATCCATCTCAGAGAAAAGGATACCGAGTCATTAAAAGAAGCTGCGAAGGAAGCCGATAAATATACGGAATGTCGGAAAGATGTAGCCATTCATCCCAGTGCTTTCACTTTCTTTTTTTGAAAATCAGTAACTGCTTCTAAAAAGTCGGGAGATAATTTTAAGAACTCGGAAAGAAATTCGTGAGTTCTAAAACAGTGATTCTGACTGTCAAAGCAATTTTAGAGTTAGCTTTCTTACAAAAAAGAAATTGAGTAAGTACTTGTAATTTCGATGCGCAAATGACACATTTTAGTATACGATCTCCATTACATCTCTAAAATTTAAAGGACACTTGGAGCTTTGAGGTCTACTTAAAATTTCTTTTTCCGTTTCCGTTAAGAGCCACAGCCCCAGATTTTGCAAAGGTCAGAAACAGCACGGATTTCTATGCAGGCTTACGAAATGGGTACGTCCTGCCATGAGGAAACTGAAAATCCTTCGGAAACTGACCTGTTATCACCTTGGGGACAGTCAGCAGATACAAAGTAAAGGATTTAAATCGTAACTTTACCAGTTTTCCAGCAACTTAGTTCAAACTGTGTCGAATCAATGTAAACTCTTCAAGCTTCCCAGGATTACCCTAAATTACTTCATAAGCCCTTAGTTGTGGAAGCAACAATCAGGCGTAAGCAGGGCCGTCGCAAGTGCATTTTCATTGGGGTGGGGGAGAGGGGTGCATAGCCAAAATTCTACCGTATCTCTAAAAAATATTACGAATCCTAGAAAATGAGAAATTCGAGCCCTAAACTATGGAACAGAAAAGATTACGTAGGAAGAGTAACATTAAAGGGCGACATGAAAAGACGATAAGCCAACTATAAGGTGGAATTTTAGTGAAGCCCAATTGGAGAATATACTGTAGTGCATGATTGCATTAACAGCTTCTATCTAGTCTCGCAAGTAGAAAATTAAGTCGATCGCCGCCGGCGAAAATTTTCGAAATCCAATTATTTTTTCCTGTAGGCTAAAATTTAACTGATTCTTTTTAACGTTGATTAAATACCGAGACTCTACGAAGTTCCAGGAATCGGATGAAGTGACGTTATGGCAGCAGCAGCAACGGTAGTCAATACTACCCATAATCACATAAAGTGAGCGCCGCAAGCGAGATTTTAGTTTGCTTTTTCCTGCCAAATTTATTTTCCACCCAGATTCTACCTTTCTCAATCTCAATCCTAAGACCGGCTTAAAACCAAAGTCAAATGATGCGCTGTTCCAGAAAATAGAAAATATTAAGAAAAGCGATGCAGGCGAAATTTTCGAAATATTTATGATTCGATATTCTTTTTAATCAATCAATCAAGTTTAATCAGAATAGCTAAAAGCTAGAAAAGGAATACAAATTTACAAAATACACAGACACACAAGAAACAAATTAACTAATACACTTACAAGAAATTACCAGAAATAAATGATGGAATGAAACTACGTAAAAATTGGGTAGAAGAATTAGTGGGATATGGAAAACTTATTTCCAGTATTCCTCTTGGACCGACGCAGGAAAGACGGGAGGGGAGGGGGGAATAGAAGGTCATCTGGGGACAACACGTTATCTTAGCTCCAAATTTGTTTGAAAGAGTATTTCTACGTACAGATAATTTAGGAATGTCAAGTTTAATGAGAGCATATATACCGTATTCGTATTTAATATTATGATCACCCAGAATGATTCTCATGGCTCTCTTTTGGACATTTCCCAGGCGATCAGACAGCTCTGAAGAAAGAGAAGAATGCCAAACCGGTGAAGCATATTCTAAATGAGGACGGATATGAGTTTTAAAATAACAGAGGAGGCATTTAGTATCCAAACCGAAAGACTTAAGGGTGCAGAGGCATTTAATTAAGAAGTTAATATTGTCAATATGAGAATTCCATTTCAGATCGTCATCGATTATTACCTTTTGGGGATCCAAATGAGTAAGTTCTATCGATGAAATCATAGATACTCCCTGTTGTCTGCGACCAGCGAATCACTCGACCTCTTCCGACTTTCGTGGTAACTCCCGTATCCTCGCAATCCTGACGAATATAAATTACCAAATCCCAGTTATTATACCGAAAACGTTTAGACAGATAGCATGTTCGGGATTCTGTATAACTACGTTATCCTGGTTATTATACAGAATTTTTTGGTATCGAAAGCCTACCGAAAGATATTAATATTCGGTATACTGCCGGGAAAAAGTCGGGATTTGTGGTTAATTACCTAATCCCAAAAATTATAGCAAAAAAATTACAGAATCCCAATGATGATACCGAATAATTTTGAACCAAAAGCTTATTCGGGATTCTGTGTAACTACCAAATCTGCATAAGTATATCGAATAGTTCTGCTATCGAAAAAAATTACCGAACAATTTTAGTAAAATTTTGGGCTTCCGGACCAAAACTTTACCAAATCTCTAACAGGTGGGGGGGCGTACGGGGGGTATTTGAAACACAACATTTTAGAGGGGTTGTAGTACCAGTCAAAAAAAAAATGCTGGTGAGGCTTTTCATGGTTAATTTCAAGCGTACTTTATTTGCTGGTTTCCTTTATTTGAAAGCACTCAGCTTTAATGGAGAAATTAAAGTGAAAGAAAAACAACAAGATACTCTTCTTCATAACGGGAAATATAAGAATTTATTGGTTGTTCATGATCTTTCGGATCACGACATTTCTAGCTCTATGCCCTTTCACGATTTTCGAAATCACGACGGGTTAAAATGTCTCTGAAATTATGTTTTAATGATCTAAAAAATCGTAAGACTTCCGAATATGATATTTCTCGAATTCTGGAAATAACAACTCTCGCAATTCGTGGTTATGATTTTTCACGATTGCCAGATCACAAAACTTCAGGCGTTATCATCTTTCATCATGATCTTTTATTGTTTTGCAACACCAGGATGGCTTCAGTTTATCTTTAAATGATTTTAAACATCGCAGAACTTCCCGATATGGTCTGTTTGTGATTTTGAAAATGATAAAGACTGAACCACAACTTTCAGAATTCATTTTTATGATTTCTAAATTTGAGACTTCCTAACACGACCTACTTAGGATTTTTAAAATCACGAAGACTGATTCAGTTTAGCAGTTGGTAATTTTGGTTGTTCAAGTTTTTCCTTTATATCGCTATGATCGTCCCTGATTTACAAGTTCATGACGGCTACAGAGAAAATCAGATTCTTTTTCGATGATTTTTCATAATTATAGAACTTCAGAAAATGATCTTTTTATGATTCTGAAAATCATAAAGACTGAATCCGAGCTGTCAGAATTCGTCTTTATTATTTTTCATCCTTCCCAGATCCCAAAATTTCAAGCGCTATGATCTTTTCTGATTGTAAAGATCATGACGGCTTATATTAGCTTTGAAATGATCTCTTCATGATTTTAGAAAATTAAAAGACTTTTCAATATGATCATCACAGCTTTTATTACCGTGGTTATGATTTCTTATGATTTCCCAGATCACAAAATTTCTATTGCTACGATCTTTCAATATTTTTAAAGTCACGACGGCTTCATTCATTATCGAAATGATCTATGAATGAATAATCAAAATAATAATCTTTCTCAAAATGTTCTTTGTATGATTATTAAATCATAATGATTGAATCAGAACTTTCTTAAGCCCTGGTTACGATTTTTTTATGATTTACTAGGTCAGAAAACTCATTTCGCTACGATCTCTCATAATTTGTAAGATCACGACAGCTTAAAGCATCACAGAAGGGATTTCTTAAGGATTTTTCAAATCAGAAAATTCCAATTCTGATCTTTTCAAGATTTTTGAAGGCAAGAAGACTCAATCACAAATACGTTACTCGTTTTCATGATCTTCTTATGATTTAGCAAAATCATTAATACAAAAAACATAATGATTTTTTTGATAAATAATCATGACTATTGTTTGATCACGGCTTTTTCGTGACATCAATGTCATACTTTCTCTATGATTTCTTTAAAGATAAAATGGGAAACTGTGATTTTCTTGTGACACTGTGTGACATTTTAATTCCCGTGCGGAAAACCGTCCAAATATTTTCCCAATTATTCTTTAATGGGACAACATATTCCCATTAAAAGCAAGCGGTTAGTTGATGGAAGTATAATCGTCTGATCTCCTAGCATAGTACCGAAACTATAATGACAAACTGAATAAAAATTTGCGATATAATTTAATTTATGCCTTTAATTTTAGGATAAGACTTTTCCTTTTAATCTATTTATCCTGTAAAAAGTATAGAAAACAATAATCGTCGTAAGTAGTATCCGCGGGGATACACAGTCAAAAGGAGGGGGGAAGTTCAATGAGTGGACGTCCAGGAAGAAGTGAAGTCCTAGGTAGTAAAAGGTTGGCTCGAGGGAAGTCACCTCCATGAGAGTATAGTAAATCACCAAAATATGGTTTTGTGTTCTATAAAGTGTATCCTTTCTGAAAGGGGCGAAGATAAATCCCCCCACCTCCGTTTGAATGAATCAAATTTCTGGAGTGACTCACCCTTCGCTTACAAACGAAAATCGCAAACACGGTGACTGGTGTCAGCAGGTTGATCGTATCGGTTATGTACCAAAGTCTTAGCGGCTTTCCTACGGCAAACGACATAACTTCAAAAATCCAGGTTCCACCCATGAGGACGAAAAGCTTTGCTATGGCTTTAAATCTAAAAAAAAAGACGAAAACTGAATAGGAGTTAAGGGTTTGCTTGAATGGCAATGCGGTGTGAACGAACCACGAGAAGGATTCTAATCCGTCGATGTATCTCTACGCTAAGGCTAAAGAAAAATATTTCTAAGAAGGGGTTATATTCGGAGGAATTAAAATTGATGGTTAGCGCTCGTAGTGACAACCTCCCCTTGGAATTCGGAGAAAATATGTAGGAAGTGTTAAGAGTCGGTATAGTGGTCTTTTGTTTTGTGCATGAAAACTTGCTCTGTTTTCTGTGCAAATGTGGGGAGTTGAACGATTTGAGTGTTGAAATATCTGGTTAGCGAATTTTCGGGGAAAGCTGATTGGTGAAAAAGGTGAAGGTGAAAAGTTTGTTAGGGTAGACAGCTTGGAAGGTTTCCTCAGAGAGGTTGGAAGCATAGAGAAGAATTGTCGTAGATAGGATTTACTAGAAGGTATAATTTATTTTATTTTATTTTTTATCCTCTTTTGTATGCAACGGCCGTCGGGCTTTAATCAAATATATCATACAATATCATATCTCTATATCTAGGTCTTCGGTGGATTAGTTCGTTTTACCACCTACTTCTGAAAGAATGGAAACATGTGTAACCGGGGGTAATTTATGAAGTACTGATTGATAACTAGACCTTAGCAATCGGAAGGAAATTTGTCTTTCTTATTGTTACTGATGGTTGTATTTCTGAATACTATGTAATAGCCCAAGAGTGATGATAGGGATGTTTACCAATATTTCCGGCCAAGTGCCATATGCTGAGCACTTTTCCGTCGGTTGGTCCCTCCGACCGACGGAAAAGTGAAAGTAGGGTATTTCCAGATGCACTAGCACGATGAAAGTTGGCAGGCGTATCAGGGACCCAACCATATTAACTTGGAAACAGTCACTTTTCTGACCCGATCATCGTGGGGAGGGGAGGCGGAATCCGGAATTTATTGGCATGCATAACTTTCGAATGGGTTACTGTAACTTAATGAAACTTGTTCAAGGAGAAGCTGTTAATGATGAAAGGAGTATCAAGAATAAATTTTAAAAATAAACTGTAAAATGTACAGGCGGAAGGGTTAGTGAATTTTAATAATGATTTATTGGAAGATGAATTTGTGGACGATAGAGGAATTGCAAATGAAATTGAATTTCAGCCTTGTACTGGAGATGAAATTCTGAGGGTTGTGAAAATAATCAAATCGAATTCAGCAGGGACAGATGGCATTAATCTGAAGACTTTTAAGTCACTGATGTGTTATTTACTACCATGTCTCGTCCAAATAAACAATATTTCCCTCGAAACTGGTGTATTCCCATGATGCGCTTAAAAGGGGAAAAGTCATTCGCCTTCACAAAGGTGGTTTTAAGCTTGATACTGAAAGTTATAGATCCATATCAATCCTACCCCTGTTTTCAAAAATATTTGCAAAGATTGTGCATAAAAGGCTTTATGATCACCTTACGAAAATTGGGATGTTAATTGAAACCCAGTTTGGCTTTAGGAAAGGTCACTCGACGTCGGACGCCGTGCATTCCCTTTGTGATCTGTAAATAAATGCTTCGAACGTGGTGAAATCCCTTTGACTATTTTTATTGACTTTAGTAAAGCGTTCGATACAGTGGATCGTAATATTCCCCTTAAACGTCTACAATCCCTTGAAGTTCGTGGTAGGTATATCTATTCAAGTCGTACTAAATGAAGTTTTTCAAGTGAAGTGTGGTGTACCTCAGGGGTCTGTTTTGTGACCACTTCTGTACCTTGTGTATGTTGATTCAATGCGTTTCTACTTACCTGAGTGTTTTATTACGACTTTTGGGAATGATACTGCTTTAACTGTATCTACTCGATCCGTTGAAGATTTGTTGTTGAAATTAAATAGGGTCTTAAAGTCATTTTATGTGTTTACAAGTTTGAGCCTTTTGTCAGTGAACGTTAAAAAACAAAACTAATTTTATAATTTTTCGGACAGTTGGTATGCCTCCAAGTGTTGATAGAGAGATATTTTTTAACGGTAGGCCATTGTCTCAGCCCACAGGGGCTTGAAGTGCGTTATTCGGGCTTCCAGCTTGATTGTAATTAATCTTGGAAGAACCATAGCGATCTTGATGCAGCTAAAGTTGCTAGAGGTCTTATAATTTTGCATCGATTAAAGCATGTTTTACCATTAGTTATTTTATTATTGTATGATACTACTGTTGCGCTTTACATTTCTTATGGTTGTGTCCTCTGGTCTAGTAATTTTTTCGCAAATTTTAAAAGAGTGCAGATACTACAAAATAAAACAGTACGTATTCTTGGTAATTATGTAGAAATGTGAACGATACCGCGTCATGCTTTAAGAAATTACGAGTCATTAACATTGGTCAGATTTGCGATTATCCAGCTACTGTTTTTGCGTATCGATGTTGGAATGATTTATGTCCTGAAGTTTTTACCGAATTTTTTCGCGCAAATCGTTCACTCAACAGGTGTGTGACTAGAGAGGCGGATAATTTTATTTTTGAGTACCGAGTCACCACACGTGCAGTTTTCAGAATAAGATTTATTCAAACAATGTTTACACGGATACGTCAGCTCTGATTTTTCATCAGCGATATTTCGGCCCTTCTTGGCAAGGGTCCTCGTCAGGCTGTCTGACGAGGACCCTTGCCAAGAAGGGCCGAAATATCGCTGATGAAAAATCAGAGCTGACGTATCCGTGTAAACATTGTTTGAATAAATGTTTCAAAGTCAGCTTGGGCTCAAAGAATATTTATTCAGAATAAGGTATCTAGCTACGGCTATTTGGAATGAGATCCCAGTTGGCATTCGGGAGGCTGATCACATTGGGTCATTTAAAGTAAAACTTAAAAAACATTTAATTTTCTTTCTTTTTCTTTTTTTTATATTTTCCTTTTTTTAGATTATGGTATTAAAGGTTAATTGATTGAGAGTGTTCTCGTTCTTTTTTTTTATATTGGTTGATGCCCCGGCAACGTAGGTCTAGTTAATTTTGTAATTAGTAGCAAATAAAGGAAGTCAAGTCCAGTAAAGCAAGTGATATTGGAAATACCTCGTATCTCTGATGTCCCATTTGAAGCCTGGACAGGGTTTGACGAATGTGGGGAGGAGAAAGGGGGAACTGGAGATCTTGAAACACGCTCAGAGTGGAGCAGTCGGGATGATACTTGGTGGGAAAAACAAGCCGAAGCCCGAGGTACACCATTAACAGAAGTGGTCCGGATTTGGGCACTGTGGGGGAGTTCGGGGGGGGGGGGGGGCTCCAGACTTAAGGTACTCCCAGGTGGGCCAGGAAGTCCTAGTCAAACTTGGCAGACATATCAGGGACTTAATTAGCTCCCCGATAAGACAAACGTGGAGGGAGGGGGGATCCTGAATCTTGAGGTATATGTAACTTTCGAACAGGTGATCAGATCCTAATGAAACTTGATATTTGGAAAGACCTCGTGTCTGAGATATTCCATTTCAACCCAATGAATGTGTGGGGGGGGGGAGTTGGAGGGAAGATCTGGAAAACGTGTGAAATCGTGCCGGAAATCATGCCCTAGATACATAGTGACAAAACCGGATCGCATTCGGGCACTGTCGGGGAGTTATAGGGTGGGGGTTGGAAATCCTGTGATTCACGAGTTGAGGTACTTCCAGATGTGCTAGAATGATTAAATGTGGCTGCAACATTAGAGACTTGATAAGATTGGCTTAGAAATTGTCACTTCTTGCATCCATCATCCCTTAAAGTACTAATTACAAACACATAATCATTTTTTCCTCGAGGGTTTTGCTTAAAGTTAAAATTATAGTTGCCTTGAGGTGCGTATCTTAACCGCATAGTGAATTTTTGTTTGTTTACCAAAGTACATTCTCGGGATTTAAAAGGACCCATCATTACTTTTTTCTCCAGAGTTTTGTTTCAAATTGATCATAACAAACCCACGAACTGGTAAAAACCTACTTTCATCCTTTAACCAAGCCTTCCATGTGCCATATGAGCTTCTAGCTCTTGTTTGTAGGAAAAAGGGAAGTTGAGATCAGAACCATATAACGTTTCTTGTCTTTAATTATGTATCTGAGTCGTCATTTTCGGGAATAAAAGTTTTTACAATTATAACTATTAAAGGTGAACTCCAGAATTAAAAAATAAGGGTTCCGGGTGACCGAGGTCGATACCTGATTTTTTTTTTGAATTTTTTGACGTAAGAAGCATTCTAGTGGGTCAACTCCAAGCAGAGATACCTCATAAAGTCTAATTCCATGGGCTCCTTTGATGAGACCCCTCATTCGCTCCGTCATGTTGATGCTGTAGTCTTGCGGGAATGGCACCGACTGCAAATCTCGTAACACAACATCAACACTGTTTACAAAAGTGACCCATAGAAGAAATTCTGGAGGTGTTGACTAAATTGTGACGGAATTCCAAACAAAACACAAACAATAAAAGACAGCAAAACTGAGTGAAAAGGAAATGTCCAAGAACAGAGTGTGTTGCTACCCTGGTTGTACGCCCACTGTTGGAATAGCTTTCTTTTCTTGGCCAAGTAGTGAGAATAGGGAGCATAGAGAAGAAATTCTGGAAGCTCCATTAAACAACACACAAAAAAAGACAGCTGAACTGAGTGAAATGGAAATGTCCAAGACCAGATGTGTTGCTACCCTGGTTGTAAGCCCACTGTTGGAATAGCTTTCTTTTCTTGGCCAAGTAGTGAGGAGAATAAATTTTCTAAGTACAGTGCTTGGGAAAATTTTGTCAAGAGCTAACACCAGATTTCTGTCTCCCAACAATTGGAGGCTTCAGATTTGTGTGTGAACATTCCTTTGAACCTGATTTTCTGAGTTCCTGTCAGGATTATACAGGAGGACAGTATTAAAAGACTTGCTAAGCATGCAGTGCCAACCATGCTCAATTCATCAGGTTCTCAGGCATCCAGTTTCAAATTCAGTGTCAGTTGCTCCTCCAGATAGACATGTGTCAACTCTTGGTGTAACTCCTGCTGTAATAGATCAGGCCCAGGACAGTCAGGACACCCTTGCCCAAGTGCATCGTTCAATTCAACAACCTATGAGTGCCTCTCAGCGTCATGCCACTTGAGTGACCATGGTTACTTCTCTGTGACGCTGCTGTGAAGGAAGTTTCAGTTTCATCCCATGGAGCAGAGGTTCTCGCGAGATCTGGTAAGCCAAACGGTTTTTGCAGGTAATTTTTGTCCTGAAAATGTGAGCGATCAAAGTCTGCCAAAATTTTTCCCCAGGAAATACTTCAGGGGTCGCTGGGAGAAGTAGGATCTCAGGACTAGTTGTCCAACAAAAATCTTTGAATTACCTTAAAACTGGCATCTCTCAACTTAGAAACTTAAAATTTACGCTAGCTGCATTTTTTTTTCTTTTCTCTGTAAATCGGTCAACCGACCTATTTGTCGCTATTGAGTGTTTATTGATGTCATTGGTCAGTTTGAATGAGTTCTACAAAATAATAAGAAAAAAAGGCATCTGGCGTCTTCCTGTTGCCAGCAACATCTCTCCAATGATGATTTTGATTTTTGCGCCCCGCCAAGAACCTAGGTCTGTCGGAAGGAGCTCCCACCTCAGTCCTCGGCAGGTTAACCAACCAGCAAACAGAGTCGGTTGAAGACCCAGAAATAAACAGCTTATTAAAAGCTCTGACTCCAAACTTTGTGATGGAACCAGATAACCAGATTTGTGATCAGATACCATATACTTATTCCTGAAGTGTTATACAATAGTTGCATTTTTGCAGATACCATGGTATGTGATACCACAGTCTAAAGTCGTTTTTGCAGTTATTGTGGTATCTATCCAGTTATTGTGGTATCAGATATTCAGATACCACGGTCCGACCATAGGAACTAGTCACTGTATTCTAGGCCAAAGCATTTTCTTACTGAATGAACCATTCAGGTAGCATCTAAAAAATGTGGTCAGGGACTTCTAAGAAACTATCTTGTCATACTTCTTGGTGAGGTCACAATTAAATTTTGGGGTAATTCTGATAACTAAATAATTGACGAGCAAATTCAATCATTGATAATGGTTTCTCTTTTAGATTGAAGTGCAGTCAAGCCTTCTGAAATTTAGAATACGGTCAGCCGAGATCAACCCATAGTCAGTACCATCCATAAAGCAAAGGAAACAGACGCATGTACCCATGGAACTTTCTGCATCTATAGAGACTCTGTCATCATAACAGTTACAGGAATCAGCATGGCTTAGAAGACAATCACATTAGGTAAGTTTTGAACTCAAAATGTAACTTACAAGGGCTTCAATGGTTTTCTATCCAAAGGACCTATGACATCAATAGAAACCTTACTGCATCCAAGTAACTGGTGGCTGTAAATATTTTGCCTGTAGTTAATGATAAAAGTTTAATTTTGTATTATCTTTCTTGCTTGAAAGTAGTTGCTGTTTAGGATGGGAATATGTTCAACATTTTTAATATCAGTTTACAAATGCGTCCTCCCTGCAAACATTTGAATGGCTATTATTCGTATTGCCTTTCTTGCTCGTTACTAGTTGTTACTTAAGATGGAATATTCAGTACCTGAAATGTTTCTTGCCCTGATCCTTGACCAGAACAGTGGATCTGTTTGTGAGAAGCATAAGCTAGAGATTTGATTTGTTTTGATGTTTAAATTTTTTTTCATTCACACCAGAGCAAAATAACACTAGGAAGTACCACCAAGACTTGACCAAATTGACACACATTCAAATAGCAGCGATACTAGCAGCCTTGGTGATAGAGAACGTCCCTACTAAAACTTTTAGCAACATTGCAAAAATGATACATCTTCCATTGTTTCCTTGGTGTTTGCAGACCCCACCTTTGCATAAATTTCTTAACTTGCAAGTTTGTCTCGCTTTAAATGCCGTAAGTGTAGTGGGCGGCGCTAACGACTATAGCCCGTTTGCGAAGATAACACTAGGGAGTAGCAGCAAGACTTGACAAAATCGAAAGATACTCGAATAGCAGCGATACCACCACCTCTAACGGTAGAGAATGTCCCTACTGAAACTTATTCAGTTTTCACTAACGCTGGCTCCGATAACTTCATATTCTGAACATTGCAAAAAAATGATGTAGCCTCAGTTGTTTCCTCGGTGTGTGCAGACCGCACCTTTGCTTTACTAGAAATTTCTTAACCCGCAAGTTTATCTCACTTCAAGTGCTGCAAGCATAGTGGGCGGCGCTACAAGTATGGACCATTTGCAAAGCATGGAAAGCATAGGTCTTGGCGCTGCTCCCTAGTGTTATTTACTTACAAATTTTCAGTCTCTTGTTTCATTTTTACTACCTTTCTTACTCAGAGGCAGTTGCTATTTGGATGAGATTATTTAATTTCTTACGGTCATCAGTTACAAAATTCGTTCTCATTACATTGCAAAAAAAGTATGTCAACTTTTTCCTCGGTGTGTGGAGACCGCACCTTTGCTTACTAGAAAATGTAGCTGACTTATCCGTTTTGCACCGTCGAATATGATTCACAGTCAGCTTGGGCTGAAGGAACATCTATTTACTAGAAATTTCTTAACCCGCAAGTTTGTCTCGCTTTAAGTGTCGTTAGTGTAGTTGGTGGCGTTACGAGAATGGCCCGTTTTTATAAAGCATAGGTCTTGGCGCTACTCCCTAGCGTTATTTTGCTCTGATCTGCACACTACTTTCAGTCCTTCTTTAATTTTTATTACCTTTCTTGCTCATAGGTAGTTGCTATTTTGGATGAAAGTATTTAATTTGTTACGGATAGCAGTTAGAAAGTTCGTCCTCCTTACATGAGTGTCTTCTTTCATTTTTTATGACCTTTCTTGTTCGAAAGTAGTTGCTATTTAAGATGGAAATATTCAATATTGAAATCTTTTCTTGCCTTGGCCATTCATTAAAACAGAATATGGATTTATATGAGTCGCTTTGATGTGGCCAGGTTCGCTTCATCCGCATACACATTTGTACTGCCTTCTTAAATTTGTATTACCTTCCTTGTTCGAAGCTAGCTGCTATTTCTTTTCGATACTGAAATCTTTTCTTGCCTTGGCCATGGATTAGAACAAAATGTGGATTTCTATGATCCGTTTTGACGTGTCCAGGTTCGCTTAAAATCTATAATGCCTTCTTTAGTTTTGATTACCTTTCTTGCTCAGAAGCAGTTGCTATTTTGGATCGAGTTAATTTTTTTTTCGGATATCAGTTAAAAATGAGTCCTCTTTAGAAACTGTTTGAATGCCTTCTTTCACTTTTATGACCTTTCTTATTCGAAAGTCGTTGCTATTTAGGATGGAAATGTTCAATACCTACATCTTTTCTTACCTTGGCCATGGATTAGAACAATTAATCAATATATTTATTACCCTTCAAGAAAAAACAACGAAGGGCATGTAGCCCTAGTGACCGAGTACAAATCAAGACCAAAGGTGTCGATGGGATCCCAAAAATCTAAAATTAGATTCAGACAATCGAGTCTTGTCTTCGCCAGATCCAGTCTTGGACAGGCTAATCATCAGAGAAAACCAAGTTCAGATATACCTCTACAAGTCCAGCAAAAAAACAAGAGCTACGAGCTCATATGGCACTTGTTACGAGTAGGCACGGCTCGGTTATGTCAATGATATATCTAGTGTTTGCTAGGTGTCTTCCCACCAAGTTTCATCTCGATCCCTCCACTCATAGCGTTTTCAAATATTTCCGGTTGCCCCCTCCAGCTCCCCCCAAAAGCCACCGGATCCGGTCCGGATTTTAAGTGGGTCGTCTGAGGCATGAGGTCTTTCCAAATAGCAAGTTTCATCGAGATCCGGTCACCCGTTCAAAAGTTATAAATACCTCAAGATTCCGGATTCCCCCTCCCTCCACTCCCCCAACAGTGCCCGAATCGGCTCGGTCATGTCAATGATGTATCTAGTGTTTGCTAGGTGTCTTCCCACCAAGTTTCATCTCGATCCCTCCACTCATAGCGTTTCCCAAGATTTCCGGTTAACCCCTCCAGCTCCCCCCCAAAAGTCACCGGATCCGGTCCGGATTTTAAGTGGGTCGTCTGAGCCATGAGTTCGTTCCAAATATCAAGTTTCATCGAGATCCGGTCACCCGTTAAAAAGTTATAAATACCTCAAGATTCCGGATTCCCCTCCCTCCACTCCCCCGACAGTGCCCGAATCGGCTCGGTCATGTCAATGATGTATCTAGTGTTTACTAGATGTCTTCCCACCAAGTTTCATCTCGACCCCTCCACTCATAGTGTTTCCCAAGATTTCTGGTTGCCTCCTCCAGCTCCCCCCAAAAGTCACCGGATCCGGTCCGAATTTTAAGTGGGTTGTCTGAGGCATGAGGTCTTTCCAAATATCAAGTTCCATCGAGATCCGATCACCCGTTCAAAAGTTATAAATACCTCAAGATTCCGGATTCCCCCTCCCTCCACTCCCCCCACAGTACCCGAATCGGCTCGGTTATGTCAATGATGTATCTAGTGTTTGCTAGGTGTCTTCCCACCAAGTTTCATCTCGATCCCTCCACTCATAGTGTTTCCCAAGATTTCCGGTTGCCCCCTCCAGCTCCCCCCAAAAGTCACCGGATCCGGTCCTGATTTTAAGTACGTCGTCTGAGGCATGAGGTCTTTCCAAATATCAAGTTCCATCGAGATCCGATCACCCGTTCAAAAGTTATAAATCCCTCAAGATTCCGGATTCCCCCTCCCTCCACCCCCCCCCCCCCCCCCACAGTGCCCGAATCGGCTCGGTTATGTCAGTGATGTATCTAGTGTTTGCTAGGTGTCTTCCCACCAAGTTTCATCTCGATCCCTCCACTCACAGCGTTTCCCAAGATTTCCGGTTGCCCCCTCCAGCTCCCCCCAAAAGTCACCGGATCCGGTCCGGATTTTAAGTGGGTCGTCTGAGGCATGAGGTCGTTCCAAATATCAAGTTTCATCGAGATCCGATCACCCGTTCAAAAGTTAAAAATACCTCAAGATTCCGGATTCCCCCTCCCTCCGCTCCCCCCACGGTGCTCGGATCGGGGAAGTGACTATTTCAAACTTAATCATTTGGGGTCCCTGATACGCCTGCCAAGTTTTATCGTCCTAGCTTATGTGGAAGTGCCCGAACTAGCAAAACCTGGACAGACCGACAGACCGACGGACGGACAGAAATTGCGATCGCTATATGGCACTTGGCCGAAGGGCAAGTGCCATAAAAATACAGAAACAAAACCAGCGTATCTCCTTATCCCTATAAAGAACATCTAATAAACTTTGAATAAAAGTTTGACTTGAAAAAAAATCCGGTTACAACCGGATTCCGGAATAATTATATGTCCGGGTAAAAAACCATTGTCATATACCGACTCAGCCTCTCTTCTTACCCCTTAATCTGTCATCTAATCGAACTTTCGCTTTTAACAAATTTTCCTGGTTTGGCCGGATTCCGGGCGAACTAGTTGTCCGGCGAGAAAACGATTTTCACCATCGTGTTCGGCATTTATCCATAAACCACACATTTAATCAACTTCAAATTAAACTTTTACTTTTAACCAACTTTCCGGTTTTCGCCGGATTCCGGGCAAACTACATGTCCGGGTAGAAAATTGTTTTCACATTAGTGTTCAGCATGTCTTCTTGACCTAAGTCGAACATCTAACCAACTCGAAATAAAACTTTTAATTTTAACAAACTTTCCGGGTTCGGCCGGATTCCGGGCGAACTACTTGTCCGTCGAGAAAATGGTTTTCACCATCGTCTTCAGCATGTCTTCCTGCCCTTAAATCGAACATCTAATCAACTTCAAATAAAACTTTTACTTTTAACAAGCTTTCCTGTTTTGGCCGGATTCCGGGCGAACTACTCTTCTGATGACAAAATGGTTTTCACCATCGTGCTCAGCTTGTCTTCTTACCCCATAATCGACCATCACATTAGCTGTTTCAAAATATTTTGTTTGCCCCCCACCCCTAAATGTAGGGCTACAAAGCCCATCTACGAACTCGACTGGTCCGACGACCCAACCTCACACCAAGTTTCAACAAAATATCTCATTCCCTTCGAGAGTTACCGTGCTTACAGACGGGCGGACGGACAACTTTTGCGATGTCATAGGTACACTAAACACATAACAAACATAGCTACAGAGTATTGGATGGGAACAGAGGATGGATTCATATGAAGCTTTAGCTGGTGGGATGCTGAGTGTGAAAAAAAGGGTCCCATGTAAGAAATGTTTCATGCAGAAGTACAAGTAGCCTAACAAAGTACAGTAGATGTTATGAGTTGAGTGCTCATATCCCAGGTTTGTGACTTGCACTTGGCTTAACCATGTTTGGAAATGTAAAATATTTAGACAGTGAAAAATGCATTTTTTTTTCTCGAAAATTTTTTGTTGTGATGAAAATATGGATGTGACTGAGTTCAGATACAAAGTGTGCTAAGTGTCAATAAAACGGTCATATCTTTCGTGCGTCAATGATCCACAGCTTAATGAGAAAAGAAAGCTGAATGAGCTGTGAAGTTGAAATAGAGGATGGGTTTGCTATAGGGATACAACATCATCAACCAACTAGATTCAGACATTAATTTACGTTCTAATTGAAGTTTTTAATTGCAGGATAATGAACGCCTGACCTTCGTCAGACTTAGAAGTGTGTCTCATATTCCCTTGGAAGCCAGTTACAATGATTGGGAGCTGATTGGGTCATCATCAGTCAAGTATGCACCGGAATGAACAACATTTAGTGTTTAGTGGTTGAGAATGTTCAGAACTGATTAAGTAAAGAATAATACAGTTTTCCTTCCAATGCTTCATTGTATGCCATAGCATAAATTAAAGTATATTCCTTGCCATCTATGTCTTTGTAAGCAGTCAGTCTGGTCTTTATTGTATGCTGCTGTGTTACTAAAGCAGTGTAATATAATCAGATGGCCTACTTCTCTGAGTAAATGTAATTTGTCGAATACAGTTTATGAGCTCTTGATGTTTGTCGGAGCTCAACTAAACCCTGTAGTGTGAGGCAAGGAGCCACAATGCTAATACTACCAAGGGCTCATCATTCACAAACTGTCGCCTAGTTTTTAGGGCATCACGCTAGGGTCCATTGTTGTCTTTACTGATTGTATTCTTGGAGAATTACTATTTGCAATGATTTTCCTCTTATAAGTATTAGGTCGCTATGGTCTGTAAATGTTGAGGTAAGCTCTGTCAAATGTTGATTGTCCACAGTGTTTAGAGAGATCAGAAACGTAAATAAAACCCCAATTCTACACCCAAACCTGTAACAAAGGTGCCAAAACATTCCTATGGGCACCATGTGGTAGGTTCAAAGCACAACAGAATGTTTGATGACTACAGTGTACTAGTAGCTACAGAGGACTAAAAGTTCCTACTGATCAAGAAAGAGACTATTAAATCTCTGCTACACAGCTAGATAGACTTGGTCCCATTCTCAGAGGGTTACTGGTCAGTATGATTTGCCCCAGATGGTAAAAGATCATGAGATTCAACTGTAGAGAACTGAATTTATCTTCTTTGAAGTGGTACATCTTAGCCAAAAAGGCATGGGGGGGGGACTGTTTTTCCAAAGTGGGGCTTAGTCCAGAGTAAATGGATGGTAAGTTTGGGAGTGGATTGGGAAACAAGAAAATTAAGTTACATTCTGGTCCTTAGTTTCGGCATATGTGTGGTTCACACGGGGAGGATGTGCTTCATTTAGTGGGTTGATGTTTTAAGCTGAAAGATTTAAAAAAAATTTAAAACACTAACTTTTGGTGAGAATCAACGGGAGCGAACGATCTGATTTGTTCCTCGACGAAAAAAAAACATTCCTGGCCTTTGTAGGTATGGGAGGTTCCTCCAGGTAGGCTATGTAGTATCGTTATTTTTTATTTTGAAAAGAGAGTTTTCTCCTTTTGGTGTTTTATATTGTGTTTTCAAGAGTTATCTATTTTGTTTTCCTTCCAGGCTCTCCGGGAATCATTTTTTTCATTCTTAATGTAATCAGGGGCTTCATTTTTAGAGAGCAGAGGTGTCATTTCATGTCATCAGCTGCTTAAAAAGATCAAAGTTTCGAGAGAGTACACTGTAAAAAAAAATTGCAGTATTTGATACTAGGATCAATCTTGCCTTTATTGAGATAAGATCATCCCTAATTCGGATTGATTTTATCACAATAATTTTTATTTATACGAAAAGAATATTGTCGTGTTTATTTACATTGTTTTGTTTAAGTGTTTTAATATGTATATTTTACTTTTGTGTTTTATTCATACTCCGCTGTTACGCAAAAAGCGGGTCATAAATAAATAAAAAATAGAGATAAGATTATTCCCAGTAGCAAATACTGGATCCTTATTAGCTGCGTTCTTTGTCACGGGAGTTCTCACCAGTGGTCTCCGGTTTTTCTTATAAGCCGTTTTTGCAGCCACCGGTGACTTCTCACCAGTCTTATAACCCATTTTTGAACTAACCAGTGTCCGGTTTTATCTCACCAGTGCGGACTAACCAGAACCTGCTCGTGAGCCCTGCTGCAGTGAGGAGTTCGCCGGTTTTCATCAACTCACAGGTGAACTAAAAGAACATGTTTTAAGGGAAGAACCGGACACTGGTGACTGAACACCAGAGACAGCCCGGAGTGCAACGAACGCAGCTATTCACAGAAACTTTTTACAGTGTAGGTGAGAGACCAAAACTGCTTACCATAATTTCCAGTGTTTCCACTGGCAGCTACCCCCTGGGTGCTGGGGTCAAACAACGCCGATGAATAGGATAGGCAAAGGGTAGGTATGGTGCGTTGAATGTTGGGCCTTAACCACAAGGTTGAGAGTGACTACAGTGAAATAAATATAAACACAGAGTCTCAAACAACCTTGTAAAAAAGGTGCCAGAACAATGAGGAGGGTGACAGAAGTCAGCTCATCTGGGCATTCACTCAGTCCGGTTGTTTGATTACCTTGGTAGTGAGAATACCAATACGACTTCTAATTATCAGCAAACATCACACGTTGTCGAACTTCAAATTTGTCGCCAAAATCGTTCCCGCAAGACTGCCAAGTGGACCTGGCAGGGTTGCCAACCAAAACTATTTTTTTCGCCGTTTTCTCCGGTAATAATTGATGCGCCAGCACGGGACTTCGGCAATGGATTCCCTTGACCCATTGTGGGTCTCTGACGAATTTTAGGTCTAATTCTGGAGTTCCCCTTTAAGATTAATTAATAATACCTTTTCCTTTTCTGCCTAAGTTGATCTTTGCTCGACATGCTCATCAAGTCTTTGCTCGATCTGTACAGTTCCCGAGCCACTAGAGCGAAGCAAACAACTGCGAAAAGAAGAAAGACGGACACAGGCAGGTAGAGGTAGATGGCTATTGGTGCCATGTTATTGTCTGAAAAGTAAACAAAGTAAGTGCTTGTGATGGGTGGCTTGTCGATTCGTACACTAAAATTCGTACAGTCAAAGTGTGGTTTTTACTGCCAGGCAAAGACTGTAGGTGGGCTGTGTGTCGCAAGTTCGGCCGGATTCCGGAAGTTCCGTGGGGCACAGCCCACTTTAAAAGCTAAGTAAATCACTGTGTATTTTTTGAGATGTCTAACATAGAGATTGTTTCGGAACTCCTAACGTTCCTTGTGAACAAAATTGACAATACTGCAAGAGATATAGTAATCAAAATCAGCTACGATTTCTTTTCACTGGAGGAGATTTTAGAGTCTAAATCGAAGATTTCAGCTGTTTTACCGTCTGGAGAAAGAACTGCTATTGCTGATTATCTGGTTACGACCCGGCGTTCGCAACAGTTAGCTCTTGAAGATCTGTACCATATTGTTACAAACATGAACAAAAATAACCTGCACTGATATGCTGAAAACCTTGCACGTTTACCACCTATGAATCTCCAGCATAGTGACCTTGCTTCTGTACTAACTTCGTATGAGTTAGTTATGGCTGAAATGCGTCGTATCATATCTGATTTTGACAACTTGCAATCAACTGTAGCTGCGAATTTGCGAGATTCGTTCATGAGCGAGTTAAAACCGGTTCTTGACAGGACGGAAAATGAAGTTGATACTCTCGCGGAGCTTTAGAGGGATGTACGACAAGCTCCACCGGCGGGCCCGAGCCGCAACGCTATCGATGGCGTTGGTGTCGAAATCAGCGTTGGGACCGCCGTGAGCGGAGTCGATAGAGTGACGAGTGGAATTGATGGAGTGAACCCAAATGAGAACGAAAATGCGAATGCTGCCAGGCGAGTATGAAGTTATGCAACCAAATTTCCGGATTCCAAGGCAATTTTTCTATTACTAGCACTCGTCGCGGAACAAATGAGGGAAGTAGTTGTACGTCCTGGCGTGGAGCTCTAGGTGCTGCAAAACGTGGGCCGTGGAACGGTGATCGGTTCTATTACAAACGGTAACGTCGGGCGAATGCGTTCCTCCCTTGACAAAAAAATACTATCGGTTTCTGTGGCGAGAATAGCCGCTGACACTCGGTGGCACGTAAGCTTAAATGCAGGCCGGACCTCATTCAGTGTGAGAAAATGGATAGCTCGCGAGCTCGTTACCCCGCAAAAAGTGCCTCTTTTACAGTCGAATTTCCAGCTGTTCATATCACAAGTGTTATGGATTCAAAGTTCTAGCCAACGGGAGTGCTTGTGAGAAAATTCTACAACCGTCCGTCTGAAACCCGTGACGATCAGAGCCAAGTGCACTCAAACGAACTGACGAGTGTCTCTTAAATCTGTTTCTTATAACTGTCAATTGCTTCGGTCAAGTACGCATGAGCTGTTGTTGCTATTCGCGGAAGATGATGTACTGTTTCTACAGGAATTATGGCTATTTGAGTTAGATTTGAGTATTCTACAAAACCTCCATCGTGATTTTTTTGGTGCTGGGGTTTCTCCAGTTAAAGATACGGAGTTACTTATTGTGCGGCCGTTTGGAGGAGTTGCAGTACTATGGAGAAAATCTCTGGGTAGTAATGCAAAGTACGCATACGCATCCATAGTGGTAAATAAGCGTCGATTCTGTCGGAAATATCTTGCTGTTTTGTACAATACTGTAGCCCTTCCTCATGTCCTCTACCTCACCCCCATCTGGAAAATTTTTACCCGTTTTGAAATCAAACATATCCGTTCACTATTCTTTCGTTACCTTAAATTGTGTTGCGAGAGCAACACTTTGGTTTTGTCCTGGTTTTTTTTTTTTTTTTTTTTTTTTTTTCCTATGCCGCCGATTTCATTTTATTCCTGGTAACTGGGAAGGGTCTAACCTGTGCGGTTCTTACGGAAAGTGTGGACCTTAGGCCGGATTGATGAATATGACATTACATTTTGGAAAGCTCCGTAGAACTCTTGCCTGGGGCCAAAAAGGATGTTTTTTACTTGTCCTCGAGCCAGAGCCTACGGTTTGCGAAGTGAAGTGGAATTGTATAGCCTATGTCAGAGAGGTCTATCTGAAGTTGTGTAGCGAACATTTCGTTTCATCAAACCATGTTTCTGCTTTCGAGTGGAAAGCTCCGTTCTAGCACGCAAGCAGGCAGGCACCAGTTTCAAATTGAAGATGGACTAAAATCTATAAGTGTTAAATAGATGCGGCAATTACCCGGCCCCACAGCCAACATATCTTCTTTGAGTGATAAATAGAAAAATCTACAGAGACAAAAAAGTGGCTTTTTCCCACGGGTCCGAAAGTGCTGCCATCTATTGTTTCTGTCCATGTCTGCGACGATTCCATCTGAGTTTATAATTTTTTTTCTTTGCACTTGGGTTTGCGGTAGAGTATCAGATGTGCCTCTTAAATTTTAAAAGTTCTCTCATTGCTAAAGAAACTAGAGCTTATCCTTTGCTCCTTTCTAAGTCGTGACGTTAGAAAGTTGGCCTACGGCAAAAAAATCAACTTTTGAACTAAGACAGGTAGAATTTTTTTTCGACGGCAACTGATAGCCATTGATGAGCTGATCAAAGTATATGTCATCCATTTTTTGGTACAAAAATTCCTTCATGAGGTACACCAGTTTGAAAATTTCAAAGGGGTTGACAACTTCAGTAGTAAGGTACACTGAAAACAAAATAGGCGATACCAGTTATGAGACATGTAGTGGATCTCCTCTTAGCTCATAATTATCTTCGGTAATGAGGGGTTTGCAGCTTTTGCTAGTTGGTGTACCTGTTATTTGTTTCCGGTGTATTCGATGGTAAGAACAATTTGGTTCCGAATGGTAAGATATGCAAAGGACTTGTAAGTAATAATCGGCTGTTATGCTACAATCATCTTCTGCGAAGATGGGTTTGCAACTTTTGCTAGCTGGTGTACCCATTATTTGTTTTTGGTTAAGGGTTAATATATATCACGGGACAGGGACTTGTAAGTAGGAATCGGTTCACGAGGGGCTAGGAATTTTTGCAAATGGGTGCACATTGTATTCGATTTCTATAAATCTGACGGTAAGAAAGTTTCTGTCGATGGTCTATCAATGTAACCTAGGATTAACTGTTTACACAACGGATACAAATGAAAATGTAAAGCAATGAGGTAGTTTCATAATAATTAATAGTGTCATCTATGGTATTTTAATCCTGAAAAGTTACGGATAGCTTTCTAATGCCACCTAGATTATATAAGATATTGTTCCAATTTTTCATCCGTCTCTATGTCTACGATTGAAAAGGATAAAGTTCAACTAACTGCAAAGTTAATTTAGTCATTTCTTCCTATATTATTTTGTTATTGTTTTTACAACGCTGAAGAATACCTTTTGATCATATGATTAATTTTTTTAGAACATCCCGTTTAAAAAGCTTCGATAAGTTGACAACTTCAGCATTAACCGACAGCAAAGAAACAAAACCAGTTTGAAAGTTTAAAGGGGTTGACAACTTCAGTAGTAACGTACACACTGAAACCAAAAATAGGAGATATCAGTTGTGAGACATGTATGTTAAGTAGTTATCCCTGTTCTTACACCTTGTTGAGAGGATGTGAGATCGAATCCCACTTCTGGACCCCATTGTTAAGAGGATGGACGAGTGGAGGCGAGGTTTAATGAAGATAAGGCTCCTGGGGTGTGGGCTGAAGACATTCTGACACCGTAGGTGCCCACTAGCCCCAGGACCAGTCAGGAAACCGTACAAAAGAGACAAGGGAAAGTCTCAGGGAATTCTATAGCTCAGCCGCAGTCAATCCAGAAATCCCTAATCAAGCTGGTTCACACATCCTAGCGAAGCTGGAATTCACATATCCAGTCAAGCCCGAAGCCTACTAGCCGAGATGGACCATAACGTCTATAGTTAATTTATCTATGTAAATCATGTACAAGAGTGTGACACATATAATATAGCACTAATGGGTCCCTAACTAAATATGTGGGGTAGAAGGACCGGAGGGTGATAGTAAAAGGAGATTGAAAAAATAAATAAAGGTTGCTAGGATTGCAGCTTTAGATTTGTTCTTAGTTACGAGTTCTCTTTCATCCTTGGTCGGAGTAAGACCTCCGTTACTCTGTATTATAATTTATGGTAAGGACCAGTTTACATATTTAGTTAGGGACCCATTAGTGCTATATTATATGTGTCACACTCTTGTACATGATTTACATAGATAAATTAACTATAGACGTTATGGTCCATCTCGGCTAGTAGGCCTCGGGCTTGACTGGATATGTGAATTCCAGCTTCGCTAGGATGTGTGAACCAGCTTGATTAGGGATTTCTGGATTGACTGCGGCTGAGCTATAGAATTCCCTGAGACTTTCCCTTGTCTCTTTTGTCCGGTTTCCTGACTGGTCCTGGGGCTAGTGGGCACCTACGGTGTCAGAATGTCTTCAGCCCACACCCCAGGAGCCTTATCTTCATTAAACCTCGCCTCCACTCGTCCATCCTCTTAACATGTAGGGGACATGTATGCAGCAGTCAACTGTACTTCGGCAGTGAGGGGTTTGCGGCTTTTGCTAGTTGGTGTACCTGTTATTTGTTTCCGGTGTATTCGATGGTAAGAACAATTTGGTTCCCAATTGTAAGACATGCAAGGGGCTTGTAAGTAATAAGCGGCTGTTATGCTACAATCATCTTCAGGGATGAGGGGTTTACAACTTCTGCTCGCTAGTGTACCCATTATTTTTATCCGATCACGGGAGAGAGACTTCTAAGTAAGAATCGGTTCACGAGGGGCTAGAACTTTTGTAAAATTGTATTCGATTTCTATAAACCTGACGTTAGAAAGTTTGTATCGATGGTTTATCGCTGTAACCTAGGATTAACTGTTTACGCAACGGGTACAAACGATAATGTAGATCAATTAGGTAGTTTCGTAATAGTTAATAGTGTCATCTACGGTATTTTAATCCTGAAAAGTTACGGATAGCTTTATAATAAGAACTAGATTATATAAGAAAGGTAGAATTCTTCTCTCGACGGCAATGTCGGCATTTGTCTTGGTGACCTCGAAGAAAACGGTCGGTCATCAAGATCATCACTTGATAATTTCCGGTAGCTATGGCAACTTAACATCTTGTTGACCAAGGAGACCTTTTTGTACAAAGTAGCTGAGTATATATTTATTTGCTTGAGAGAGAAAGAGAAGAGTGCGTCTGAGCCCTAGGCGACCTAGGAAATCCCTACCCCTCGTTTGTTGATTGGTTTTGAGAGTGGAACCTAAGGTCAGGCCCGCCGGTCTTCAGATTTCTACGCTATCAACCAGATCCCAGTGACCGTATTCAAGACCTAGCCTTATCAACCACCCTTGAAACCACATCACAAAGGTTGTTAAGTTGAATGATGATAGGCTAATCGGTTACAACTTAATTTGAATATTTGTATGTTATCTTTTGTTAACATTTGCATGCCATCAGCACAGGCCGATAGTGATGCTGAATATATCGATTGCCTTAGTCGTCTTCAGGTTATCCTCGATTGTGGCACGTATGAGCAGGTCTTGGTGACTGGAATGCGAATTCGAGGACAAGGTCCCCTTTTTTTTCTCGAGGTTGAGTGTTTTATACATGATAAACCCCTGATTATTGCCGACTGTGAGTTTTTACCGAGTGAGTCGTATACTTATGTGAGTGATTCCCACACTGGAGTGGTGATCAACAACTTGATCATGTTGCTGCGAGCCGAAACATGAATAGTCTATTGAATGATTTGCCACTTGCCATTGGCTTTTACATTGAATTTGTTACCTTCTACGAACGCAAGTGGTCCTTCCGACCGATTGTCGTACTCGAACTGATTGGCCTAAAGCTTCTGAAGAAAATTTGATGGATTATTTGTGTGAGACGAGAGATGAGATTAGTAAAATTGATATCGAGGATGAAGCTCTAACTTGTAGATCCCTAAACTGTACTGCCCAAAACACATAGCTTCTCTTACATGTTTATATGCTTTGTTTCTTTTTTTTTACTTTTGCTGGGACTAAGTGTTTACCGTCAGTTGCTGGACATTCATCTACCCAGTCGTTTGGGGGCGTTCCGGGGTGGAGGGATTACCTTAAACCACTGTATACAGCTTCAACGGAAGCTTTTTTACGGTGGGTTGGTAGTGGTAGGCCTCCGGAGGGCCATGTGGCTGAGGATATGAAGGTTAAGCGCAGGACGTTTAAGTATCGGCAGAGGTGGTGTAAAAGGAATGTAAATAATTAAAGGCTGAAGGTTTGGCAAATAATATTTTAGAAGGAAAGTACTTCATTGTTTTGGAAAAATATTAGGAAGCTATTTTCTTATGGAAATTGTCTAGCTTCTTGCATTGATGATATTGTATGCGAGGGCGGTATTGCGGAGTTATCGGCTGGGAAGTTGCGTGCTTTATTTAATTCTGTTGAAAGTTCGTGTAGTTTTCTAGAAGATTTACGAGCGGAAAAGTTGATTAGTTTTATAGAAGCTTCTCAAGTTGAATTTGGATTTGGAAGAGTTTAGATTCGGCTAAGGTAGGAGGAGGTGATGGTATTTCTATAAAGCATTTAAAATATGCTTCAGATTTGAAGCTAGAACTACTTGCAAGCCATTTTACTGGTTTTGTGAACCATGGTGTTCTGCCTTCGTCATTGATGAATGCTGAACTGATGCCGATCTGTAAGAATAAGGCGGGAGATGTAACATCTTCTGATAACTATCGTATATAAGGTTTGAAGCCAAGCTGACCATTATTTTAAATACAATAGAAAAAACGTCTGTTGGTTCCGCATCGTTTTCCAGTTGTTAATTTGGTGGATTTTATGATTTAGTTTTGTTTTTTTCACTGAGGACGGTTTGCCGGAAGTGCAACCGAAATATCCGAAATTTATTTATTCCTCGCACATCATCTTCGAGAGGTAACTAGATGATCAAGAGAAAACCCCGAAAATCTCGTTTTTAATATTGTATTTGATAACTATCGTCCTACTGCCCTGGCAAAGGTGTTATCTAAGCTTTTAGAGAAGTGTCTTCTTATAAAGCTTTCAGCATTTTTGGGGACATCTTGTCATCAGTTTGGATTTAAAAAAAGATCCGGTGTTGATTTTGCTCTTTTTGGGATCCCAAAACGTAAGTGGAGGGATATCTACGACATCGCAAAAGTTGTCCGTCGGTCCGTCTGTCCGCCTGTCCGTCTGTCCGTCCGTCCGTCTGTGCGCACTCTAACTCTCGAAGGGAATGAGATATTTTGATGAAACTTGGTGCGAGGATTCTTTGGGTTAAGAGTAAGGTCAAGTTCGTTGATGGGCTATTTAGCCCTACATTTAGGGGTGGGGGAGGAGTTTTAGATTAAGGGGCAAATTAAATATTTTTAAACAGATAATGTGATAGTTGATTATGGGGTAAGAAGACATGTTGAACACGATGGTGAAAACCATTTTATCATCGGAAAAGTAGTTCGCCCGGAATGGGGCCAAAACCGGCAAGTTCGTTATAAGTAAAAGTTTCATTTGAAGTTGATTAGATGTTCGATTTAAGGGTAAGAAGACATGCTAAACACGATGGTGAAAACCATTTTATCGCCGGACAAGTAGTTAGCCCAGAATCCGGCCAAAACTGGAAAGTCTGGTAAAAGTAAAAGTCTTATTTGAAGTTGATTAGATTTTGGATTTCGGAGTAGGAACACAATAGTGAAAACCATTTTCTCGCCGAACAAGTAGTTCGCCCGGAATCCGGCCAAAACCGGAAAGTTTGTTAAAAGTAAAAGTTTTATTTGGAGTTGATTACATGTTAGATTTAGGATAAGAAGACATGATGAACACTTATGTGAAAACAATTTTCTACCCAGACAAGTAGTTCGCCCGGAATCCGGCAAAACCGGAAATTGTTAAAAGTTAGAGTTTTATTTGTAGTTGATTAGATATTCGATTTAGGGGTAAAGAGATGGTGAATCCGTGTAGGACAATCATTTTTTACCCGAAAATATAGTTCGACGGGAATCCGGCTGGTGCCGGAAAATTTGTTATAAGTTGAATTTTTATTTGAAGTTGATTAGATGTTCAATATCGGGGAAAGAAGATACGCTGAGTTTGTTTTTGAGCTTTCTTTTTTCGCCGGAAAAGTTGTTTCGGAATTCGACCGAAACCGGGAAATTGGCAGAAGTGGCAGGAAGTTTTCGTAAAACAGAGATGGCTCATAGGGGTAGACACACATGCTGATTCAATACCTGAACTTTTTTTTCTCAGATGATTAACCTGTTTTTGAATTTTAATAGTAAAAATGTTCAAGGAGTCTGGCAAAGACAAGACCCAATTGTCCGGATCGAATTTTGAATTTTTGGGATCCCATCGAAACCTTTGGTCTTGTTCTTCTAAAGTTTATTGTAGAATATTTTTGTTTTTTTTCTACACCTGTTTAAGCTTGTTTTCTTGACTGTGCCAAAGCGTTTGACAGAGTTAATCATGCTAAAATGCTGAAAATTTTGCTTGAAAGAAGTGTTCCTGTTCAGTATGTAAAGTTGTTGGGGTTCTGGTTTAGAAATCAGCTGTTTTCTGTGAGGTGGGGGAGCACTCTTAGTACCGATTTCACTCTGGGAAATGGTTTAAGCCCAGGGGGTATACTTTCTCCTATTCTGTCCAGTGTGTATGTTGATGCTCTGTCAGTCCGACTTAGGTCTGTTCTGATTGATTGCTACATCGCAGGACAATGTTTGAATCATCTTCTGTTTGCGGATGACCTTGAAATACTTTCCCCGACCGTGTTTGATTTAAATCGGGTATTCGCAATTTGTGATGTGTTTTCCAGTGAGTATGATGTGATTTTTAACACTTCGAAACGTATGCTATGGCTTTTATTCCGACTGGATGTAAAGTCGTGAAACAAGAAGTTTATTTGAGTGGGCGGAACACCACATTTATTGATGAATTCCTCATCGAGATGATCGACATATTTCAGAGATTATGAAAAGTTTTTGTAAAAGAGCAAACACTTTTTTTGGAAATTTGGTTTCCTTAACGAGGATATCAAGATACGGTTGTATAAAACATTTTGCTACCAGTTCTTTTGCCTAAGCCTAGTTACAAATGCTAGAGAGAGTTCACAGTGCTATAAGGAAACTGCTTCGCCTGCCACGTAGATGTAGTGTAAGTGAAGTTCTAGTGACAAAACGTTCTTTTACATTGAAAGAGCTCCAGCGGAAAGCTTGTGTGTCTCTATTTATTCGCCCCAATAAGAGTGATAATGATCTTGTACAGTTGGCCGCAAAACCTATCTTCTATAATCTTGGAGTGTGGAAGGCACTTTTAGCTGATTGTTGGGATCCCAAAACGTACGTGGAGGGATACCTATGACATCGCAAAAGTTGTCCGTCCGTCTGTCCGGGGGGCAAATGAAATATTTTTAAACAGATAATGTGATAGTCGATTATGGGGTAAGAAGACATGCTGAACACGATGGTGAAAACCATTCTGTCATCGGACAAGTAGTTCGCCTGGAATTCGAAGAAAGAAACCGGAAAGTCTGTTGAAAGTAAAAGTTTTATTTGAAGTTGATTAGATGTTCAGTTTAGGGGTAAGAAAACATGCTGAAAACTTCTGTGAAAACAATTTTCTACCCGAACAAGTAGTTCGCCCGGAATCCGGCCGAAACTGGAAAATTATTGAAAGTTAAATTTGTTTTTGTAGTTTATTCGATATCCGACTGAGGGATAAGAAGAGTTGTTGAATCCGTGTATGACAATCATTTTGTACCCGGACATAAAGTTCGACGGGAATCCGGCTGGAGCAGGAAAATTTGTTATAAGTTAAATTTTTATTTGAAGTTGATTAGATGTTCAATATTGGAGAAAGAAGATACACCAAGTTCGTTTTTGAGCTTTCTTTTTTGCCGGACAAGTAGTTCAAAACAGATATGACTTATAGGGGCAAACACACATGCTGACACCATATCTGAACTTGGTTTTCTGAGATGATTAGCTACTTGGCCTTAATCTGTTTCTGAATTTTAATAGTAAAAATGTTCAAGGAAATTGGCAAAGACTGGATCTTGCAAAGGCAAGACCCAATTGTCTGGATCAAATATTGGATTTTTGGGATCCCATCGAAACCTTTGGTCTTGTTTTGCTTTGGCTAAGTAATAAATATTTAGCGGTTTCTTTGTTGATGTGTTATTTTTCCTTATTTATTACTTATTTTTTGTTAGATTATGGCTTATTTAAATACATCATTCATTCATTCATAAAATCAAAAACTGGCAGCTCTTAGCAGTTCGACGCTATAGCCTGTTGCTCGAGTCCACCCAATACGTTCAGAAAAGCAAGAATAAAGCACACTTTTTAAAGTTTGACCGAAAGGGCTGGGATAGGAGCTACCCATCATTTATTCACTTAAATTGGCTTCAAGACCCGGTGAAAATCCGGTACTTCGTTGTTCCACTATTCACGAATAATCGATTTTCAAATAGTGGAATTTCCTTGTGATTTATGGTACCTCTTTGCGCTTGTATTTTTATTGTATGCCTTACGAGAAAGATCTATGATTTGTTTTTTATTCAGGCACTAAGTAATCTTCACAAAATCTCACCACTTCCCACTGAAAAGAGGCGTTAGTGTTGAAACTAAAATTTCTCACCTCATAGTAGAATTCCCACTGTGGGGACGGCCGTAGATATTCTGAACTTCATAACTAGAGCAAATAGTGGAAAATCCCTTTGCAGAATCTAAGTAATTCAGTTTATTTATTACGTGGCACAAAACTTGGCTTTTGAATTAAACTTAAATGCAAATCGTTGGAGGCTCGCATAGCGCAGGTGACGATTTAGTCTTTCTTCGCCCCTGGCCGGGAGTGGAATAGTAGTTGAGGCTAAACCTCAGACGGTTTCCTCCAGATTTCGTTATAGGAGCCGCACGACTTGTTCCGTCTACTGTTGAGCGCCACACCGCCGATGTTTCTTTTGGGATGCACAGGCACAAATAAATAACAAGAAGAAAATTAGAAATGCATATCGAACCAAGGGTAAAACCAAAGGTTGTTGTTTCTACAAAATTTAGTTTCAGAACCCCCTTACTCTTCGTGGTTTACTCACATAACCAGCAGCTGGTCACTCCGAAATTCGGCACGACAATGTAGTAAGGCAGATCCAAATTATCCATAAGCAAGCAGAAGATGGTGATCATTCCAGGAATGCCCCAGGCAATGATGGAGTATACGGCCAAGTTCTTCTTGCTGAAACGCTGGGACACACTTTTGTTCAAAGGGCCGCTGCAAAAAAACAGAATATCAGCAAATGTTCCTTCAGCTCAAACTGACTGCTACTATTATTTCAAATCTTCAGCCACTCATTATCGAAAAGGAAAAAACTTCAAGCAATTTTCACGAGAAATATACAAATCAGATACTGAACCAAGAAGTTCATTTTCAATCTTGAGCGATTTGAGAAGAAGACTTTTGCTGAGAAATCCGAAATATTGCTCTATAAAATATAGCTCGGTTTTACAGCTTTAAATACACAAAATCAGCAGTTTCGTAACTGACGTAGTTCGAATACAGAATATTAGCACCAGGAAAACGTTAAGTCTGCAGTTGAACCAATCGTCAGAAGGGAGACTTATCGTGCGCCTGCAGTTATAAATTTGGGAAAGAAACTCGGTTTCAAAAAACATTTTTGAAATTTCTTTTATTCGCAATGAGACCAGGAAAAGCAGATCTTAACCACTTTAGCGGATCCTACCACTGGCTATGTAGGCTGGTTGTCAATACCTCTGATTCACTATCTTTCACCTGGAGAGTAGCATCAAGAAGAATAATTGTTGTCTGAAGTGAATCGACTTCCGCGTGGAGTTTTTCTTGAAACGCAGATAGTTCCTCGCAGTTTTTACAGGTGTGAGCATCGCATTGATTGTAAGCATCAGTATTTGGGTAATGCACTGAAAGGCTTTGTCCTCTGATACTATGTCTGTTACGGGTTCACATTGTGTGGAGCTATCCTTCACGATTATTTATTCTATGAAGTCATCAGCATTTGTCGTTTGGCAACTGGCATCCATAAGAATGGTGGAGTTACGTGCTGGCTTTTTGAGGCAAGAGGTGAAAGTCAGGTTTAAATTTATTTATTTATTTGATCTAATAAAACGGCCAACTTGGGCCATACTAAACAACTAACAATAAATATTAACAACTAAAAACAATAATCTACCCAACATCAAATGCTGAATACAGCTCACGGTTCCATGCCATCCACAGAGGTAAGGATAGCCGCATGTTTGGGCCCGAGAGAATCACAAGGAGTGGATTACTGGACCGGAGGATCCGGTTCTGGAGAGAGAAGATAGACCGACGCCTGAGTTCCCCAAAAGAAGGAAGACCCTCACCGACAAACATCCCGGAAGCACTAGAGTTCCAAGGTAGACCATGTAGCCACCGGAATGAATTGTTATAAAGAACTCTAAAAGTATTCTCGCATTTCACAGATGTAGAGTGGGTTAGTGACAAACAATACAGTGGAGTACAGTAAGCCCTGAAAAGGAAAGTTTTAACTGAAGAATCGCAACTAGAGAACTTTCTAATAAGGATATTAGCACGGACACACAGTGATCGGGACACCACTGAAACATGGAGGTCGTCTCTAAGTGAACTGCAGAAAGTATATCCCAAATACTTAAACGACTGTACAAACACAAGCGGTACTCCAGATAGGATAGCAGTAGGTATGTGCTTGAGAGACATGCCAGGTGGGATGAACGCCATACAAAAAGTCTTTTTTGTATTGTAGATTACATCATTAGCCACGGCAAACCGGTCACAGACAGCCAGAAGCTTGTTCAGGGCTGCTACAGTTGGGGCAAGAATGGCAAGGTCATCTGCGTAGCTAAGGTTATTAAAGCAAAAACCCTGCACAAAGCAACCAACACCAATATTAGCCAACGAAACGTTTAGTTCATCCACATACAGGTTATATAATAAAGGAGAAAGGACACCACCCTGTCGAACACCATTAAGAACAGAGAATGGCAGGCTTAATATACCTCCCCACTTTACACGAAATCTCTGTGTTTGGAACCAAGCAGCCAATGTACCCACAATACGAGGGTCCACACCCCGCGAGACCATCTTAAAAAGAAGCTTCTCGTGGTTGACCCTATCGAACGCCGCCTTTGCATCAATAAAACAAACGAATACAGGGCTTGAAAACAACCAGAAATACTGTATAACTGTCTTCAAAATAAAAACACAAAACTCAGTAGAAGACTTTTCCTTGAATCCAAACTGATATTGGGATGAATTTATACTAGGTTGAAGCAAGTTATACAGACATTTCTCAAATAATTTTGACACTACTGCTGCCAGCGCAATCGGACGATAGTTAGCCAAAGCCGTCATATCCCCAGTCGGGCACTTAGGTACAGGCACAAGGCAAACTTCAGCCAGAGCCCCAGGAACAAACTGGTGAATTAAACACCCATTAAAAAGCAAAGAAAGAACACACACAAGAGACGGTCCAGCATGCTTTAAATGGTTAGCGGAAACACCATCAAGTCCACCAATCTTACTACCGGAGAGCCCAGAAATCGCTTTAGTAACTACATCAAGCGAAATCAGCTGCTCTCCAGAATTTAGGAGGGAATCAGATGGCGTTGCCGCTATATACTGAGAAGAATTAGATTTCACAGAAGAAAACACACCACAGAAATGTCTCCGCCACAACTCAGTGATAGCTAGAGACCCAACAGCATTCTCTACACTATCAACAACTTTTGGAGAAAAAGGCTGCTTAGACTTCGATACAGCCTTCCAAAAAGTAGTAAACTTTGCGGACCTAAGGCTATCCGCCAGAGCTCTCGCCCTCAACATAGTAGAATTCCTTTTACACCAACGAAGGGCTCCTCGAAACTTACCATTAAGCGATCTTCGAATAAGGTCAAATTGATCTCCAGTCAACCTACCATGTGAAATCCACGTTAGGAAGGCCTCCTTGGCTGAACGATAGTAGTACCGCACATGCGTATTCCAGCCAGGTATTATTTCATTATTACGATTAGTTATACCAGAAGGAAGACCAAACCCAGGCAAAGTTTCGCATGCAGAAACTATAAGGATAGACACAATAGTAAAATACAGATACTCAAGCTTCTTAGAATGATCACTACTCACACAGAAACTAGAAGAACAAGAATAAAGAGATGCAATATCAAGGCCCAAAATCCTCCGGTCCACACGCTCAGCATAAGCCTTTATCTGGGACGTAGAGGCCTTAGCCCAATCCACTCTGGGAGGGGAAATAACAGGGGGGTCAGAAGGAATATTCCGACAAATATTAACAGGGGAACTAAAAGGTAAACTAAACACTAATGGAAAATGATCAGACCCAAATACATCATACATTATACGCACTTCACTCAGTAATGGATGAAGCGAATCAGAACAAACAACATGATCTAACCACGATGTATTCCCGATCGGACTCATATATGTGAAAGAAGTAGGATCAAGGGACACCCGATCTGAAATCGTAAGGTTATTATGAGCCACAAACTCCTCAAGTTCCTTATTAAATAGCGTATCACCAGTCGAGTTCGCATTGAAGTCACCAACAAAACAAACCTGGGAAAAATCACCGCACAAAGAAGAGGCTAGCCTACCAAGGTACAACCGGAATTCCGACAGGTTTTCTTGTGTGCACACAGGCATGTATACATTGACAAAAGGACTACTATTACCATTAATCAGAATATTCACTGGTTGAAGGCGGTCATCTGCAGGTACTGGGAATGACAAGCATGAACTAAAGCCAGCTCGACATAAAATTGCCAGACCGCCTTTTGGTCTACCACGCAGTAGACCGTCACCGGCACGCGACGCGGAAACACCAAACGCAATGAAATCAGCGTGTATAGCACTCAAAAATGTTAAATCGAAATCCATTAACATAGTTTCCTGAAGAAAAATAATATCACAACATTCACAAAGTGCCTTCACTGCCTCCACGTTGTGTTTAACTGAGTGGCAGTTAAACGACGCAAACCTAATCTTACTAAGCATTGGGACTTGAAGTAGGAACACCGGAGACAGTTGGAGCACTGCTACCAGGGTCCACTTTCCTAGGTTCGTAGAATGTTCTTACGTAAATTCCTGCTGGCCAAAAGCTGGGCTCCATGAGCAAGTTTCGCATGACAGCAGGGACAATCACTTTAAACGAGGCACTAGACTGGCTCTTCGTAGCAATCCTTTCGCACTCCACACTGCACTTAAGCTTACTCGAGATAGCTCTGGCCAGCGTATCCGCATCGGTTTCAGGTACGAAACGGCTCACAAATAAGCGGCTTACCCTTGTCTGTAGAATTGATTTAATGCCAGGATTAACCAACTTAACATTTGAACCGATAGTTACTTTAGGAACCGCATCCACTAGCTTAGCCTTACTGTTACGACGCCGCTTCTTTTCCACCCATACGTCCCGACCACTGGTAGCAGCAGCCAAATAAGAACGTGGAGCTTTTACACCATTCGCATCTACGCACGCACCCTCGTTGTCCGCACCTGAAGGTACGCTTCCAGAATCTTGGGCAGTGACGTCACCCGAGCTCGGACGAGTTGTTATTGTAGCCTGGTGACCAAGCTTGCTCTGATCGGGGCGTGATTTTGGCTTCAGCTGTAAAGAATTTTTATCGCCAGTAACATGTTCGCAGCCAGATGACTGAGACGGAGAGCAATGAGATGGATTATTTTCAACAGCGGATTTAAGAAGAATAACTTCAGCTCGCAGTGAGCTGATCTGTTTTTCAAGAACAGAGTAAGACGCGACAATTGCAGCGAGATCAAAGTTCGAAAGTGACATTGACGGAAGTCTGCTAAGATTACCAGCTACAAACATAGGCATCTTCTTACGGTCACACTGCTGTAGGATCATGTAGAGGTCTGTAAGTCCTAGGATTTTGGACCGTCTCGTAGGGTTCAGCATGTCCGAGAATTTAACTCGGTCTTCGGTACAAAGAGCTTGACAGAGGGTGTTTCGACTCGCACCCACTTCTTCGGGTGTGTACATGTTATCACACAGGTTAATCACCACATCTCTGGGGATGCAGTCCATCCTGTTTGACATGAAGCATAAAAGCTCGTTAACGGCAACTCCGGCCGAATCTGCATGTTCATCCAGGCTTGGAGGCATGACTGAAGGTCCCAATCAAGAAAAGAGACTTACTGATAAAGGCCCTGACTTCGTAAAGATCAAGGCCTCGTATTCCAAATAGCAATACTGTATCAACGCGTAAATCCAGATTTCACCAAGCAATGCGACTGCTCACCCTGAATGACCGGGCGCTACTGATAAAGGGGGTAACGGTGCCAGGGAACGGCTTCCAGATCACAATGGAGAAGAATGACTGTTGTTAACGCTCTCTACTCTTAACTTTAGCAGTTACAATTAACATTTCTTCAGCCTTCTCTGCGAATTTTCTAGTTCCCATGACAGGGAGTGGATTTTAGTTTTGTAGGCTAGGTCTGTTGCTTCTTGAGAAGAAGCTGCAGCGTTGATAGCGTCTTTGATGTTCTTCATGTAATCTGCAACCAAAAGACAGCAAAGACACTTCCAACTGGGGTTTCTGTCTTTTTCGCTCTTCGACAGACCAGCGTGTTTTGAACGGATCCAGTTACTACAAAAAGAACATTGAAAGGTCTCTGCTCCGCATTTCTTATAGCATACCAGGCACTTCTTTTCCGTTGTGTGGATTAGCACTGGTTCTGTGTCACCGCTCACGCATTTTGCGCATTTCCAAGTAGGGCTCTTGTACCAGGCAGTATTGGAAAGACCAACCAAGATGGGTGGAACCAAGAGGGGCACGCGGTGGATTAAAAAGTGCCCGCGCCGCATTTTTTTTCACAATTGCCACACGAATAGTTTGTCATCTAGTAGCATACGGATTGTAACGTGGCTTGCTTCTTCAAATGATAGATGGCGCTCGCGGAACTTGGGTGAAAGACCGTTAGACTGCCAATAATCGTACAACCAACGTTGATCAGGAAAACTTGTATCTGATGAATTGGGATCGAGAATTCATCGAAAACAATAAGTAACACGCTGGGTTACACACAAAGTTTATATAGTTCAAGTACCGCTGGAAACAGTTCATACATGGCTGGAATCCTTTGTCATTGATCAAATTCGGTCAGTTTTGATCATTATTATTTCTGATTATTTTCACGTTCACTGCGGGATGCTTCCGCTCATCGCGTAATCCAGATGAAGACTTGATACTCCTTATTTTTTATTTTGGATCCCAAAAAGAAGTGTAATCATAAATGTCTAGAAAGTTCCGCCTGTGACGATTTTCTTAATATTCTCTCTTTAGTGGAACGGCGAGTCATTCGACTGGGGTTTTAAGCCAGTTTTAGGATTGGGATTTCTAAAAGCTGAAAACAAGAATCCGAATGGAAATAGTTAAATTTGGCAGGATTTAGCTAACATAAACAAAAAATCTCGTCTGCGGCGCTCACTTTATGTGATCATGGGTAGTGTTGACTAGACTTCAGTAGCTGCTGCTGCCCTAACGTCGCTCCATCACTCCCTCTTAGAGTCTCGGTATTTAATCCACGGTAAGATTTGTAAGAGAAGCAGTTAAGCTTTAACCTACATGAAAAAAACAACAACTGGATTTCGGAAATTTTCACCTGTGGTGCTCGATTTAATTTAGTCTTGGGTATAATAGATATAAGCTTTTACTGCAATCGTGCCCGTCGATATATTCTCCGAGTGGTCGTCGACAAAACGCCACCTAATAGTTGGCTTACCGTCTCTGACACTGCCCTTTAATGTTACTCTTCCTACGGAATCCTTTCTGTTCCATAGTTAAATGCTCGAATTCTCAGTTTCTAGGATTCGGTAAAATTTTTGAGAGATTTGGTAATTTGGTTCCGCGCCCTCCAAAAGAAAATTTACTTGCGACGCCACTGGCTTTAGATATTCCATTCATGGGACCGAACCTAATTCGACCGCGATAGGGGAAGTTGGAGGGTGGTACTAGAGATCCTACGGCGTGTCTAGGAATCAAACGAGTAGATTTAGTGGGCTAAAACTAGGGAGTGAGAACAGTCATTTGTCCTAGATGATCTGAGGCGATGCCGGAAATGCACAGACTTGAGTGAAACGAGATTTGTGGTTCCGAACTGCATTTTTGGGTGGCGGTTTGTCGTCATGTTCTTAACTACTTTCTTGTACCGACTACTCGTAACTAGTGCCATATGAGCTCGTAGATCTTGTAGTGAATATTTTCTATATTTTTTTGAAGTTTGTAGACCTTTTTGTATTTCCCTTCAAAATTGAATACGGCACAGTAGAACCTCTCATCCGGATTCGGTTCGTAGCCAGATCCGTTACGTGGTTCAACAGACACTCTACGGTGGCTCGGCATAACGTTCAAATCTTCATTGTCAAATTTTGCTCTTCGGTTGTTTAAGAAGTTTATAAGTCAATCCGTAGCCCCTATGGGAGGATCGTTCCCAACCGGGGGCGCTATAATCGTAAAGCATTGGGAAATTTGTACAGCACCTTCTGCGCTCCTTCTATACTATTTCGTTCTGGCGTCACTCATGTTCTGCGAAAGGAGGAGATTAAAAAGATGAGATCATGTTATTTAAATATGCGAAGCACCTGCTCCACTTGTCGAAATTATGTCATAACCATACATTGATGGAGAAATTCAAAATTCAAGATGCAAGTTTGACCCTTTTGGATGTTTCCTCATCTCTTTCGAAAATCATGGACAACAGGGCACAACCAGCGCACGACGTCGTCCACTGCTTCCTGACCGAAGATTGAAAATTAAGTGTCTTTTTCTGCGTGTTTATGTGTTTTGTTTATTTTGTTTATTTTCTTCATTTACGCCGCCTTTTCAAAATGGCGGGTCATAAATAAATTACTTACTTAAAATCCATGATAAAATGGTCGTATCTGCAAAAAATACCTTTTTTACATTTTCCTTCAATATGGAAAGAACAGGGATACCTGGTGGTAGCATTGGACCATGTTTTACTTTTCAGCTCATTGGTTTCCTTTGCGGAAAAATTGGCAAGTTTTTTTCTTCTGAACTGGATCAGTATTCTTGTGTTGTACCGACAGTTGAGTTTTCGCTTGTAGGCCATCACAGAATAAGCACCAGGCGATTTGACTCGCGTCTTCTGTAATTCGACGATGAACGATCCAAGAGATATAGAAGCTTTGGATGCATTCGAACCATTTGACGAAGGGTTGAAATGCAGGTACTCACATTTTGACAGGTTAACTTCAAGGCGACGACAGCTTAGTTACATTTTTTGAGAGTGTGGATCGACTACAGCTTACTAAAAGCAAGTCGTCTGCGTAGGCTATGTACCTGAAGGCATAGTGTTTATAAAAGTAAGCAGGATGCAAAGAATCGAGACAAGAAGATATGGCCGATTTGAAAATTTAAGGAGATAAGACTCCCCCTTGGAGAACACCAGTTCGGACAGGAATACTCTCTGACAAGCTACCTTGCCATTTGAAACTTACTGAAGAATGACCATAACAAAATTTTAACAGATAGACAACAGACAGATTCACGCCAGACGTAATGGGAAAAAATAGGGCCTGAGAATGCGTTCTATTGTCAAAAGCACCAGCTATATCTATAAAACATAGATGTACAGAAGACTTGTCGCGGGTAGCCTGTTTCATCAATTTTGTCAATATGTGATGAGCGTGCGCACAACTGGCGCTCGAGCGGAATTCGAACTGCATTGAACCAAAGCGACATTTTTCAACTAATTCTGGAAGAAGGACGTATTCCAGAATTTTGCTTGTGGTACAAGAAACTGTAATTGGCCGATAGTTATTGCAAAGGTCCGCGTCTTTTCCCCTCTTAATCACCGGTGTTATAGCACCCAAGAGGAAACTATTCGGAACCAAACCCTGGCATAAACAAATTTGAAATAGCAGCTGAAGGTGTTGTGCTGAAGCTGGACACTCAATTTTGAAAAAATCGGCACTAAGGCCATCAGAATCTGTAGAGCCAGTTCTTCTTAATTTTCGGAAAGCAATTTCGATGGAAGAACAAGTAACGGGTAGAACAGAAGGTTGAAATATTTTCCTTGGTAGGTATTTAAGAAGTAAATTTTCAAAGTGCTGCTGAAACCGTTTTTTGCAACCACTGAATAGACCACTTAAGTGGCTGGTCCAGTCAGCCATAGTTAGCGCGGAAGGAGGTATAGTTGAACCTTTATCTGTACGAAGAACCTTTTGCCACGCTTTTTTTGTCAGTGGGAGCATCTAAGCCATTCAAATGAGCAATTTTAAGTGAAGATTTGTATTCACGCTTCGTTTTAGCTTTTAGATTAAAGACAGTATCATTCCCGGGGCGTGTTTTTTGCCTTGTTAACTTCGGGACTGACTTTCCAAATAGGTTTCCTTGTACCAACTCGAATTCTCTCAGTCGGTACAGCAATATCGGCTGCCAATTTCAAGCAATGGTTAATATCAACGGACGAAGTAGTAGCTGCTATACCAGTCTGAAGAAGGTGAAAAGGAACTTTTAAAAGTGAGAGAAGATTAGTTAACGTAGAAATGTGGCGCACAGCATCTATGCAATTCCAGTTACGCTTTTGGATCCAGGCCTTCTTGGGATTTGGACATCTGATTCGAGAAACAGGGACAACCAAACAGAAAGACAAAGGCAGATGGTCGTCTTCAATTTTCTCCTCATCAGCCTCAACAATACCGTCAATGAGACTTGTTTCAGAAACAATAAAATGATCAAGGTTGGAAACATTAGCGCCACGATTATATATATATGAATAGGGTAGAGACTTCTGAATGAGACTGTGAGCTACCGGTGAAGAATCGAAAAATAAATGAGGTCCGTACAGAAGAAGTTAGAAGATCAGTGTTGATATCTCCAACAAGAGCCCATTTCATTCCTTTCCGTGAAATGTCTGAAAGAAGTGTTCTAACAAGCCTTAGCAAAGGAACTATGTGATGGAATGTTCCGCCGGTCGCAAGGTAAATATACTTTAACAAGAACAATATTGTCCAACTGAACGGCAAGAGCGTAACGCCCGGACTGGAACATTTTTGGTGGTGCTGAACACTCGCTGGCTCTAAGAAAAATGTCTAACCCACCGGAAGGCGCAATCTTTCACTACTAGGGGCGGATAGCAGATGCTCTTGGAGACAAAGAATGTCCGAGCTGCCTAGCAAATCGTCAAGTAGAAGATCTTTGTCCTTTGTGCCATTTACATGTAATGACACACAGCGCAGTTTCTTTTCCTGAAAAAACATTATTTGCCAAGACTCACGACGTTCCTCATAACGCTGCATCTGAGGCTAAAAGAGACATGACAGCCGTCGCAATTGGCACACTTTGGAGGCAGTGAGCAAGGCGAGTCTTTGCTGTAACTGTGGCAACCAGCACAACGAGCGCATGTTGGAGAATCAGACGGAAGGGGCATTTGGCTACACCGTGGTTTGAGGATTGACAGCAAAAGCAGCGCTTGGGCATTCGGTTCAACTCGTGAAGACGAAAAACTTCATACCCGATTTTTACCCCGATTTTCATAGCTGCAAGGAGACCAACTTGTATAATAAGTACTAACAGATATAAAATAAGTGTTAACCGTTGTAATAGGGCGTAATAGCTGTAAATTGACTCACCGAAAGATATGTCCGAACTTTGGAAGCAGTAGGTGATTTTTATTAGTTCTAATTTTGCTAGTAATAGTCGACCACAACTAGCGACACCAGCTGGTCAGAATTGGTGAAGATGCCCGTGTGCGTCTACCATTGAAGTATATTAGTGATAATTTTGCTAGTAATATCAGGTCACAACTAGCGAGACCAGCTGGTCAGAATTGGTCTTTTTTAGGGAATGGCCCAGTGCCGCTCCCTGGGCGAAGGGTGCGGGTTCAGTCTCGACTAGGATTTTCCCATCCTTTACTCCTGCACAACAAGTGGCCGACCGAGAGAAGCCACACCTTGATCTGCCCTGCGGGTCCTTTAGCGACACCTGTGATAACGAGGTTGTCAGACCTGCATTTCCCTCCCCCCGGAAAAAATTCTCTCACTCTACTCCCTCCAAACCCCCCTCTTCCCCCTCCACAGGCAACCATGCTTTCGACCACATGTTCAACCCGCAACAGGTTCGACCCGCTTGCTTTACCGGACCGATGTGAGGATTGAAATGAGGATAACGACAATACCTCAGTTCTTCAAAGACGTCCTACAGTTACCACGCTCAAAAGTAAGTCTCATACGCGGAACAAGGAGTACGTTTTGTTTCAGTATTGTTTCCCAAATTTCTTTATAGTAGCGCTGACAATCTTAACCCGGAGAAACAATAGAACTAGAAAGTTTAGCGAGTATTTTAAAGGCTTCAGTACTAGTGGTCACTGAAATCTATCAGCAAAACCCAGAGTTGGTCAACATCTCAGGATTTTAATGCCTTCGTGAAGTTCCGACCAGATGACCATATCCTTGGAAAGAAAGGCGGCGGAATCGGTTTAGATGTACATTAAAAGATCAATTTCCGTATTATGGATGTCCCTTCCCTTCAGGATCATGATGAGATAATGTGGATGCATTTGAAACTGAAACGGCTCCCCCGCCAATTCAACGGAGTCACTGTATGTGCGTTTTATTATTCACCGGGTCAGAATGTACAATCACGATCTGATTTTCTAGAGAAACTCCAACCGAGTGCTGACTAAGTTTCTGAGAAATGTTCAGGTTGTGGAGTTCTTATGATTGGTGATGGTAACGAGCTATGCCTTGATTATATTACTAGAGGCCTAGGTCTTAAACAGTTGGTGAAGTGCCCTACAACTAGGGGTGGCACTTCACTAGATGTGATTTTGACTAATATGTTTGATTTTTGTGAAGATCCGATCCCAGGTTCTCCACTTGGCGGTAGCTACCATTTTACTATTGATCACTATTGAGTACTCAACGACAAAAACTACAAGTCGACCAATCATCGATGAGGGTATCCTAAAATTTGACGAATGGATTTGTGAAGAAGAGTGTGAATCAGTGTCATCTGCGAAGGATGCAATTAGTAAAGCTAGTTTTCTACAGAAAGTTCTACTAGTAAAGTACCGTGAGTGCTTTAATGAGAAGAAGGTGAAGCGACCTCTAACCGGCCTTATATTATGAAGGCCGTGAAAGACCTTATTAAGGAAAAACTGCATTTATTTAAAGCTGGTACTACTGACCAAGCGAAACGACTCAACATAAGATTCGCAAATTGACGAGGAATGCCGCAAAAAAACACTATGCTAATCAGACTGAAAAACTATTGAAGTCTGACCGTAGAAAATGGAATAATGGAGTGAAGAAAATGATGGGGAAGGTTCAGAAGGGACTTGATTTTAACCTTGTACAAAAGTGAAGAGGAAACAGCAAATAAATAAAATTATCACCTTGCTGCTGTAGTTCAAACTCTCCCTCCCCTCCCACACGAATCGCACGCATCCCACCTGGTTCTGATTTCCCTAATATTAGTCAAGATGAAGTAAATAAAAAAATTAAGAAGGCTTAAGAGAACGAGTGTAACACTCGTCGATATTCCCGTTGAGTTGATTAAAGCTTTCCCTGAGAGAATTAATAGTCCCCTTTCACATATTTTTAATAAAATAACAGAATCAGATGTGATTACCCGGCAGTTTGGAAAAATGGTTATGTGACACCTATTCCGAAAAAAGATTCCCCTAAAGATTTTACTGGTGTGCGCTTAATTACTATAACCCCTGTTTTTAGTAAAGCTTACGAACAGTTCCTTTCATCATGGTTAAAAGAAACAATTTTGAGAAATGTTGACCCGAAGCAGTCTGGTAACCTGCCAAAAACATAAACAGCACATTACTTAGTTAGCTTGCTAAAGGAATTAGAGAAAGAATTTGGATAATCCAAATAAATGGATCAATTTAATAGCTATGGACCTAAAAAGATCTTTGATTTAATTAACCATAGCAAGCTCATTGCCAAACTCCTACATAAATTTAGAATTGAGCCGTTTCTGGTACGAATTGTTGCACAATTTCTGTCAAACCGAACACAACAAACTAAGGACAAAAGGGTATTTTCAGATATTTTACCTATTTTTTGCAGTGTACCCCAGGGTACTCTGTTGGGATCGCTTCTTTTTTTGGTTATGGTCAATGAGCTCGCTCTTTCTTCCGCAGATAGGTGGAAATCGATGATATCTATGATGAGGCAGCTCTGGATGATATGGTCGTCAACATGGATAAAACTTTTACCCACCCCTCCCGAGTGCCCAGTGTGTGAAACACATAAAGTTACTAAGAATCCATATTACCCATGACTTAAAATGGATCAAACAAGTGGACAGCATGCTTAAAAAGGGTAACATGGCTGTCAGATCCCTAAAATTATTATCCCGTTACAGCGTCCCTACCGAGCACCTTTTAAAAAATTTCTTGTCTTTTATCCGCCCCACTTTAGAAAACTGTTGTCAGGTATGGCACTTCGCTATGACAAGGGGTCAGTCGAATTCGTTGGAGAGATTGCAATTCCGAGCCCTCCTTGGTTCTTCCAAATCGCCAAAGGTCCCATACTTTGAGCTTCTTCGGAGTTTCAAGCTGGAATCTTTGGCCCAACGTCGGGAAAAAATGTGCCTTAAATTTGGAGTTCAGACGCTCGAGAATCCTTGTCTGTGAGACATTTTCCCGCCTGAGTTTGAACCCGTTAGACCTAGACCTGCGCGAATGAAGCCCATTCCTAAGATACATCCTGTTTCCGCATCTCCTGACCGATACAAAAAAAAGCTTCGTACCGTCATTCATCGAAATGTATATCTCATCATAATTCCTGCATAACTCATCGTAATTCTTGCTTATTTTATAATTGTTTGAATCCTAGTTACGATATACGTCTAATGTGACGTCATTCGTCAAAATGCATAATTCGTCGTAACTCTCGTTTATGTTATAGTTATTTGATATTTAGTTCTGATATAAGTGTTATTGTAAATGATCACTTATAGTGACTCGAATTGAATGAAATGAATGAATGAATAAGTTTATTACATGCAGCCTTGTAATAAGGCATTTGCACAGTACAAACAAAAAAGGGTAAATGAGCGCTTGACAAGAAATACATAGGGTACACAAAATACACAACAACAGTAAAAGATAAACGAATGCTAAACAAGAAACACAAAACGAAACACGAAAAGAACAAGGAATTTACTGCATTAGCAGGCGCATTGGGCAATGGGCAGGAAGGCGATTGGACGGTTGAATTAGCAAATTCGATAAAGAAAGGAGAACCAATAAACAGGGAAAATCACCCAAATTGGAAATGCGGGGACACGTATATAAGGGGACATTGTAAATAAGTTTATTATTTATGACAAAATTATGACAAAGATGTTGATGTTATTATATTTACGACGAAAAATCCAATGTTCGGCTTGCCAGTGAAGGAAGATTGAAAGAAACTGAAATTGAAAATGAAAATTGATGAAATCACAGATCAGTCTTTTTATCTGCGACCAGTGCTTCACTCGACCTCTTCCAAGTTCCCAGGTTCGTCATAACTTCCGAATTCTGGCTAATAAATTACCGATATCTCAGTTATTATACCGAACAAGTTTAAACAGAGAGCATGTTCGGGATTTTGTATAACTACCGTATCCCTGTTATTATACCGAATTGTTTCGGTATCGAAATACTACCGAATGATATTCGTACTAGGTATAATTCAGTTAAAACTGGAACAAAAGTCGAGATTCGTGGTAACTGCATACCAAATCCTGAAAATAATACCGAATATATTACCGAACTCCGATCATGATACTGTAACTTTAAGTTTGAACCGTTATATGGCAAGCGTGTCCGAAGTATCTAGGCGGGTCCTTTCCCTTGGACGTGATCCGACTCTTGCCTATCAAACTATTCATATGATAACGCTAATATCGAATCCCGTAAGATTGTTACAATAATACAAAACCTTAGTTACAGAATCTGATCACTTACTGATACGGTAGTTGAGGCCCATCTTCCTAATCCAATGTAATGCACTGGTTCCGAAATACTGACTCTCCCTTTCCTTCTCGATACCTGATTCTTTATACTAATTTTTCCTCCAAAGAATCTCTAACAAAACCATTACCACTTCGAGTGAGGGACCATTAGCCTCTAACAAACGAATTTCTATCGTCAGAATGGATTGAGAGAATCTCTAACAAACCCATTAATGTACAAAACCTTTAACGACTTCGAGTGAGGGACAAATAGCCTCTAACAAACGAATTTCTATCGGTGGAGTTGACTGAACTGCCAACGGAAAGAATCTCTGGAGAGAAAGTGCGTTTAGGTCGAGCAGGAGAGTTTGGAATAATAGAAATGTTTAAGCTTACTGTCATAATACCGACTAAGTTTGAACCCATAGCAGTAGTATATAATCGCCGATGCTAGACCACCCTCCCCCCAATTTCAAAACCCCATTTTAACATCAATTTCTTAAATTTTAACATCCTTTTTACCAAATTATCCCCCTTTTTAAGAACATTTTTATTTTCTTACTTCCAAAATAAAGGATACAAGAAATGAGAATATTACCCTTTTCTACATATAAAATACTACAATATACTACTACTTCTTTTTTTTTTACATTTTTCATTTTTTATTCAAATATTACTGAGTAAACAGTTCTAAATCCACATATGTTTCTTTGTTCTTGTTTTCGCGTACAATAGGCTGCAAAACCAGATTTTTCTTTAAAAGTAATTCGTTAGCAATGGCATTATATTTCTGTGTTATAAACAAATCACATGGTTTGTCATTATGATTAATGACTACAACCAACTTATCACCATATTTTGTCTTAGCAATTCTCATTTTAACAATAGCATATTTCAAACCTAACACTAGTTCTTCTTTCCTGATTGTCTCATTGTATTTATTCATTCTGATTGTATTCAAGACTTCCTTTGTGGACTCCATTTATTAGGGGATGATTTTATTAAATAAAAATCCAAAGCTCCTAATTACCGGCAGATCGTAACACCTGTGGTGTGAGAGATGCGTCACACTAAATATCCTCGAATATTCTCGAATATTTAGATGCGTCACCTCCAGCAGATAGCAAGACTCGGCGGAGAAGATTCGCGAATATATATAGTGTCGCGCATCTGGTTAAGGAGACATTTGTAAACAAGTTGAGATTAAGAAGGTGTTGAAGAAAGAAAAAATTTCCAAGGTAAGTATTTTTAGTTTTCTAGCGATAAAAACAAGGATATCCAGGTAGATATCTAGCAAGATAGGAATAGCTTCATCTGAAACAAACAATTACGCAAATATCAAATATACCAAACGAGTTATCAGATGACGAAGCGCATCACACGAGATGACGTAGGAAATTCTGTAAAGGAATTATCTGGGTTAGATAATGTTGCGAAGCGCGTCACACGAGATGAAGTAGGAATCAAATGGCCTTCAAAAATTCTGTAAAGGAATTATCTGGGTCAGATAATGTTGCGAAGCGCGTCACACGAGATGAAGTAGGAATCAAATGGCCTTCAAAAATTCTGTAAAGGAATCATCAAGGTCGTTAAAAGATTTTTATTGTCAGATGAACAGCGAAGGTATTCAGAAGAAAACAGCAACCATTCCGAAAAAGTATATGAATGGGTTGTTCAAACTGGAGAAATCGGAGCAAGAAACATTCCTTTCGCTGTGGAGTAAGGTAGTCACAGCCTCAGATGAAGTCGAAGGTGAAGACCGTACGACAGCGTGTTCCTCTGTTGACAAGAAAAAAGAGAAGAGCGTGCAGTTCTTAGCCGATATTAAAGCGAATTTACATGCTTCGCGAAGGTTTGGAAACTTCAAAGTGGACGTAAGCATCAAGAAGGTGCTGAGCAGCAAAATATGTGGAGTCAGTTTGGAACAAGCAGAACGTTTAATTATTGATTTAAATAAAGTGGAGGTGTATTTGGATTATTTATCAGTGTTACTAAAAGCGAAAAAAGGTGAAGTGTATGCGTACATGCAAAAACTGTTCAATGACAACCCTGAGAATCTATACAAGTGTTTTCTTGAAGAACGATTTAAGAAATATGGAGAAAGCAAATCAGCAATAAGAAGATATCTTCAGTTGTATGGATTAGTCCGCGAATATCCTGGAATAGCTTTCTGTGGGAAAGGGTACTATTGCATCGTCGAAAATGAAAAAGCTATTCGCAAAGCGATCCAAGAGGATGAGATATTGTCTTCATTACTCAAGGAGCATCCCGCGCAAGTTTTCTTATCCGATGAAGTGTTGATTGATTTTGATAATCTGAGTCTATAAATGTTGAATTAAGTTTTCTCAATAAATTGGTGTTTCATTGATTGAGTTATAAGCTAGATTTTGTTGCTAGGTGGTGGTTATGTGTGAAGAGTCACACTGGTGGAACATTCTTCTGAACTATTGATGTATTCTTGCAATATTTATAGCCATTCAGACGGACTTGTTTCATGTATTTTTCGCGAGGAAAAAATCGAAAGGTTTTACGCATCTCTGTTTCTCTCTGAATTACCTCCTCAATTGTTAACTGTCCGCATTTTAGCATTGACAACAACTCAGTATAAAAATCATAAATAGTCCTAAATTCTGCTTTTCTATCAGCAATGCTTAATTGCTTTTCAATTATTTCGATGATAACAGCACCCAAACTTAAAGAAGCTAGCGGTAGCACTAGAAACGCAGACATTCCTGCTGCTGAAAAGAGGAATTTGGATACAAGTAAGCTATTACTTATACGATTGTAGTACTTGTAACTGCGACGGTAAACATACATTTTCTTTTCTAATTCTTCCATTTATAATATAATAAAATTGTTTCGAAAAATATTTCTAACAAAATAAAGAGTAGTAACCAAATGCCGATTTCGTCAAGAGTAGTAACCAAAAGCGGATTTTCGTTAAGAGTAGTAACCAAATGCCGATTTCGTCAAGAGTAGTAAAGAATAAAGGAAACCCGTGACTAGTAGTAAAGGATGTGCGAAACCCATAAGGGCGTCGGAAAATACATAGTAAAGGATTTGGAAAACCAGTGCTTTTCTTTACGGCTGAGAAAACGCAGACGGGAGAAATTTATTAATAAAAATGTTCCCCTATTAAATGATGAATACTGCAGAGGTTATTCAGCTTTGTAAAAAGGTTATATCAAACAACAAAGCGGTTATACAAAGATTATCGCTATACACATATAATGAACTGCGGACTTATGCGAAAATTAATAAAATCAAAACAAATGGAGCTAAGAAACATGAAATAACAAATAATATAATAAACCATCTTAGTAAGTATATTTTGATAGCTGAAGATAAAATTAAAATTGAACGCAGAAACGAAAGAACTCATAATAAGAACAGACCATCCGACTACAAACCAGAACCGAGATTACGAACCATTCTGGAAGATGAGATAAAAGAAAATAATATCACCATTACAAAACTAAAACAAGAATACAATGATAACAAAGAAAAAGAGACAAGCGAATTAAAGAAATTTCTGAAAAACAAGAACCTATCAACTCGCGGAAACCGAGAAGAAGTCATACACAAGGTTGAAGAATACTATAATAATATTATTAACAAACATAAAGATTCCGTACAGAAAAATAGAGATATCATAAGAGATCAAACAGAAAGACGTGATAACAGTAGACAGAAACCAATTGGTTTATCCACTCTCTTTATAAATAAGAAAAAAATCAAAGAAGAAAAATTAATTCCTGATCATTTATTTAGAACGGAAGAAGAACAGCAACCTACTATTTCTAGGGAAACGGAAAACCTTTATACCATCAACGTTTCTATTGAAAGCAATGGAAGAGAAAAAGATACTCTTATTGCTTTTACTTTCGCCGATTTACAGCGGCGGATGAATGAACTTTATCAATATAGAGTTCAGTTCGTAACCAGGGTGATATTCTATAGACAGGAAAATGATGAAGAAGTAGTAGTATTTTACAACAGTACTTCTTGGATTTTAAATAAAAATAGCATTCTTACTCATAATCATTTGAATGATAATAACAAGAGACTTAGTTCTTTAAGTAATACCCCTCGATCTGGGCTACAATTTAGTCGGTATGAAGGAATTGATTATAGGATGACACGAATAGAATCTTACATGGGAGGAACGTTTAAAATACTGCCAGATTTCGTAAAAAATAAAAAAGCGTGTATAAATATAAAAAATAACGACCAGAAATGTTTCCTTTGGTCTATCTTAGCAAATCTACATCCAGCTAAGGATCATGTTGATAGACTATCAAATTATAAACAATATGAAAACGAATTTGATTTCAAAGGGGTTACTAACTTCCCGATGGATACACAAGATATACACACATTTGAAAATAAATATAACATTAAGATTTGCTTATTTCAAATTGATAAAGAGAAAATAATCAGAAGTCATATACTAAAAAGTACAATCAATGGCAAAACAGCTAAACATGTTATTAATTTATTGTATTTCGATAATCATTACGTACTGGTAAAGGATCTGAGCAAACTAGTCGGCACTCAAATATCTACAAGACAAAAAAAGACATACCTCTGCACTTTTTGCGGAAGGCATTTTACAAAAGAAGAACAATATGAAAAACATGAGAGTAAAAATAATTGCGAAGATCCTGATATAATAATGCCTCCTGAAGGTTCAAGTATACAATATAAAAATATTGCAAAACAAATGAAAGTACCTTATTGCATAATAGCAGACTTTGAGTCTTATAACGAAGAATACAATCAGGTAAACGGGAAGAAAACAATAAAAGTGGCCAAACAGAAACCATTTGCTTAAGGGTTTCAGGTATGCTGTTCCTTTGATACAAACCAGAACAAATACTATGACTATTTCGGTGAAGACGCTGCAGAACATTTTGTTAAAACCGTTACTAAAGTATCCACAGAAATTGCAAACAAATATGAAAGCAGACAAAGAAACCATACTTATACCAATGCAGAAATTACCGAAAAATGGAAAAATCTAATGAATAAGACTTGTCACATCTGTAAAACTGAAATTACTGAAAATCCTCACTTTGATCACGACCACATGACAGGAGAAGATAGGGGATTTGCTCATGCTGAATGTAATATGAAATACAGGATTCCTAGGCATATCCCGGTAGTAATGCATAATTTATCTAAATATGATTCCCATCTGTTTGTTAGAGAATTGATACCTGATAACGGAATTTTTGAAAGTGCAGAAAGTTTCATATCATTCTCGAAATCAATAAGTATAAGAAAGACGGATACGGAAATAAAATATGAGATCCGGTTCATAGATTCGATTAGATTTATGGCTTCATCTTTAGACAAACTATCAGCAAATTTAGCGAAATGTGATTGCAAAGTACCTTGTAATCATCTAAGACAGAATTTCAAATTCACATCTAACAGCTTCAAAAATGATGATGAATTCAAAGAAATAATTAAAAAAGGGGTATATCCGTATGAATTCGTAGACAGTTTCGATAAAATGAAATGTACAAAGTTACCATCCATAGAAAGCTTTTATTCTAGGTTGACGGGGAAAGGTATTGACAAAAGTGATTATAAAAGAGCGGTATCTATATGGAAACAATTTAACTGTGAAACATTACTTGATTATACTAAATTATACCTAAAAAGTGATGTTTTAATATTGTCAGATGTTGTAGAGAATTTCAGGAACGTTTGTATACATAATTATGATCTGGATCCACTTCATTACTTCTCAGCTCCTGGGTTGACATGGGATTCTTTCTTAAAGCATTCAAAAGTAGAACTACCACTATTCTCAAAGGAAGACATGTATACCTTTATAGAAAAAGGAATAAGAGGTGGTGTATCCCAATGTATAAAAAGATACGCAAAAGCAAATAATAAATATACAAGTGATTATAATAAGCATAAACCATCTAATTATTTAATGTATTTAGACGCTAATAATTTATATGGGTGGGCGATGTCGCAGAATTTACCAGCGAATGATTTCCAATTCATTTCCATACCAGATGATTTGAAAGAAAGGAATGAATACGAATCAATCGAGTATTACAACCATCTAAAAACTCATATCAAGTCGGTGATTACGATTAAGTCGGTGAGAGAAGATGTAGGTGCTATATATGAAGTAGATTTAGAATATCCAAAAGAACTACACGAATTACACAAGGATTTACCATTAGCACCCGAACACTTTAACGGTAAGCTATGTACCACAGTATTAGATAAAACCAACTATGTAGTTCACCACAGGAATCTAGAATTCTATTTACAAAAAGGTTTGATATTGAAGAGAGTACACAGAATACTAGGATTCACTGAAAGTGCTTACTTAAAAGGATATATAGACCACAACACAGCACTTAGAACTAAAGGTACAAATGATTTTGAAAAGGATTTCTTTAAGCTTATGAATAATGCTTGCTTTGGAAAAACTATGGAAAACGTAAGGAAGCGAGCGGATATGGAAATAATAACGGATGATGCAACAAGAGAAAAAATAATAAAGAAACCCAACTTTAAATCTGAAATAATATTCAGTGAAAACTTTTCAGTAGCAAGAATGTCAAAGGAAAAGATAAAATTAGACAAACCAATGTACATCGGCTTTGCTGTATTAGAACTATCCAAGTTATTGATGTATGAATTCCATTATGATTATATGAAGCCTAAATATGGAGATAAAATTGATTTGTGTTATATGGACACTGATTCTTTCATATACGACATTCGAACCGAAGATTTCTATGAAGATATCAAACAAGATTTGAATGAGAGGTTCGATACATCTGATTATGCGAAAGATAATCCATATGGGTTTCCTAGTGTAAATAAGAAAGTGATAGGAATGATGAAAGATGAATTAGGTGGACAGGTTATGACAGAGTTTGTTGGATTACGATCAAAAGTATATGCTTATTTAAAGGACAACCAAGACCCTTCAAAGGCTAGCAAAAAACTGAAAGGAATAAAAACCAATATAGTTAAAGATAAAATTACGATTCAAAACTATAAGGATGTACTGTTTGGTAAAACGGAAAACCTTTCTATAACCCAGTATAACTTAAGATCATACAAGCACAATATGTTTCTAGAAGAGCAGAATAAAAAAGCGTTGGATCCTAAGGATGATAAAAGGATAGTATCAAGCGATAAAATACACACTTTACCTTTAGGTTATAAACATTAAATTCAAGTACCTACTTAAATCAAATCAAGTACCTACTTAAAAACTTCAAGTCCCTACTTAAAAACTTCAAGTACCTACTTAAAAAATTCAAGTACCTACTTAAAAAATTCAAGTACCTACTTCAAAACTTCAAGTACCTACTTCAAAACTTCAAGTACCTACTTTAAAAATTCAAGTACCTACTTAAAAAATTCAAGTACCTACTTCAAAAATTCAAGTACCTACTTCAAAACTTCAAGTACCTACTTAAAAAATTCAAGTACCTCCTTAAAAAATTAAAGTACCTACTTAAAAAATTCAAGTACCTACTTCAAAACTTCAAGTATATACTTAAAATACTCAAGTAAATCTTATAATGAAAAATTCTTCCTAAATAAATGAATGAAAAGGCTCCAATCAAAGTCTATGATTTTAGTGAAAAGAACACTTATCAGAATAAGCACGACCTTGCACCTCAGTGGCCATTCAGACTCTTAATTTGTGGTAGTTCTGGAACAGGGAAAACTAACCTTCTTTTGAATTTAATTTATGAATATCTTTGTTTCAACCGAATATACTTGTATGCTAAAGATCTTGAAGAAGATAAATATCAAGACCTTATAACCAATTTAACCACTTTGGAGTCACAATGCAAATCGAAAGTCTTAACAGTAAGTAACAATCTTGATGATATTGTCGATGTTGACGACTTAGACCCCGAGTACCAAAACTTGATTATCTTTGACGATTTTGTCACTGAAAAAGACCAGAAGAAAATAGAAGATTTATTCATAAGAGGAAGAAAGAAAAATGCCTCGATTGTTTATTTATCACAGAGCTATCATAAAACGCCAAAGGTGGTAAGGCTCCAGTGCAATTATTTTGCATTCTTTCAGTGTTCTAATCCAAAAGAAGTAAAATTAATAAGACAAAGCCATGTATCCAGTATAGACGATGAAAAATTTCTCAAACAATTCGAGACTGCAACCAAGGGCTACGGTTTTTTCTTCATAGATTTAAAAATAAAAGATAAAACCCTTAAGTACAGGAAAAACTTTGAAAAATTTACCGGATAATTTATTTCTATAATAAATGAATAAATTTGGTAGTGTTGGAAAAAAGGTTAGTAACGAATCGAATGAAAAGAGAGTTACTGATGACAACGGTAATATTAACCTACAAGGTAAGAGAATTATTATGTTAGGGGATGCGAAAGCTGACCAGGACGCTATTAGTTTCAGATCTATGACTATTATTTGAATCAATTTAAAGAAGAAATTACCGCACAACAAGTGGGGATAAATCAGTATTTTAGCGAAGATATCAACAGATTAACTGCGGTACATGATTCTCCTAAAAATTTATTGGTAAGGATTAATGATAAAGGGTTATTTGTAAAAGAAATAATTCGAGTTAATGAGAAAGAAATTGATGCTGAGAACAAATTGATAACAAATGTTCAAAACCCTAGAAACAAAAATGATGCTGTTAATTTAGCAACGTTAACTATGAATCTTTTAGATTATGACAAAAAGCTTCTTGGGCAACACACCCATAACGGTATAATTGAAGGAAAGATTGCTGGTCAAAAAACTCGTATCGATAATATTGAAAGAGCAGTAGTAAATATTTTAAAAAGGCTTCTAGAGCTAGAGCTAAAACCTGTTGACAAACCATTCGTTACCAGAATAGAAAAAATGATGGCTGGTAAATAAATTTTATAAGATAAATTAATTCCCTAATAAATGGTTGAAACAATGGAGTATACAGTTTATTTGTCAAAGCTTCAGAAAGGAAAGCTGAAGAAATGCTTTGGTGCTAAACAAAAATGTCAGATACGTGTTAGTCATAGTAGACAAAATGAACGAGAACCAGTTAAGTTACTTTTAAGTAAACGACAAATTGATAAAATTGAAACATGTAAAATGAATAATAAGGGCTGTGATATTGATGTATCGTACAAACAGATGAAAGAAGCGATTCAAAAGGGTGGATTACTTCCATTTTTAATACCGCTAGCAATTACCCTTGGTAAGGCAGCTTTAACAAGTGGTGCTGCTGCTTTGGGTACATTCGCTGGTAAGAAAATTATGGATAAAATGACCAACACAGGTGGAGCGCTAAAACTTCCTGGAACACAAAAAGTTGTGGGTAATGGGTTACTTCGGAAGGAAACCGATGATGTCAACATAGGTGGAGCGCTTAAACTTCCTGGAACACAAAAAGTTGTGGGTAATGGGATACGTGGAAGGCCTAGGAAGGAAAAAAACGATGATGTCAACACAGGTGGCGCGCTTACACTCCCTGGAACACAAAAAGTTGTGGGTAATGGGGTACGTGGAAGGCCTAGGAAGTCAAAAAACGGGGACATCAAAAAAGAAGCAAAAGTAAAGTAGGACCTCTAACCAATTTTGATATTATGGATGCATTAGGGAGTATACCACAGTTTCGAGGTGTTTTCTCTTTAGATACGCTACCCAAACATATAAACGATTCGGAATGTGGTGTAATCAACTATGACAAACGTGGAATGCCTGGAACACATTGGGTTGCCTATTGTAATCTACCTGAATACCCCCATGTCGAATTTTTCGATTCTTTCGGTATTCCTCCAGGAAAAGAAATAGTTAAATATCTAAAAACTTCAAAGAAAAAAATAGCTTATGAAAATCTTGCTGTTCAAAATATAGATGAATTAAACTGTGGTTTTCACTGCATTTCCTACATCCAGCGGAAAAGGAAGGGTTGGTAGCTTTTCGTTTAAGAAAATTGTTTTCTAATAAATGGAGATTTATTGTATGAAATGTAAAAAGAGCACTGACACTGAATCAATGTTTAAGGCAGTGTCACAAAAAAATAATGTTCCAATGCTGAAAGGTAATTGTGTTATCTGTGGTTCAATGAAAAATCGCTTTTTAAAAAAAACCTCAACGCAGAAACAGATATTTTAAAGACGTATTATTCTAATTATTCAGGTGTGGATGATATTTACAGAAAATTAAAAGAAAATGGAGTGAACGTTTCTAAAGATAAAATAAAAAATGTGTTGCAAAATGAGAATGTGTATACGTTACACAAACCTTCCTATCATAACTTTGAAAGGAGGCGAGTGTATGTTCACTATGTTGATGAGCAATGGCAAGCTGATTTAGTTGACATGCAGAAATATAAAAAAGAAAATAATAAAACAAATTACATTTTAACTGTTATTGATTGCTTTAGTAAATATGCTTGGTGTATCCCTCTGAAAGACAAAACGGGTGCTGGAATAATAAACGCATTCAGTCATATATTTAAAGAAAGAATTCCTAGAAAGTTGCAAACTGATAAAGGTAAAGAATTTGTGATGAGAAATGTTCAAACTTTTTTGAAAAATAACGGCATACACTGGTTTGCATCTGAAAGCGAATTGAAAGCGCAAATTGTAGAACGATTCAACAGAACGCTAAAAGAAAAGTTATGGAAATATTTCACTCACAATAACACTACTAATTGGATTGATATTTTACCTTTATTTGTGAGTAATTATAATAACTCGTACCACCGTTCAATACAAATGAAACCAGTTGATGCTAGTAAAAAGGTTAATCAGAAAAAGGTTTTTAGTGCTCTGTTTCCTCCAGTAGATGACTACAAAATCACAAGAAACGTCAAAGTAGGGGATTTAGTCAGAATTAAAAAAGAAAAAAGTATTTTCGATAAAGGATATTTACCTAATTATACGGATGAGGTATTTCAGATAGCAACCATCAGACCTACCATTCCCATTACTTATGAAATATCTGACAAAAGTGGGGAATTAATTCAAGGAGGGTTTTATGAAAAAGAACTTTCAAAATTTATTATGAAATAAAATTACTTGTATATAAATGGATTCAAGACGCTTGAGTGATATGTTATCGGATATAGTGAAGAACAGAGAAATTCAGAGAAGCAAGGTTCAACAAAATGAGATGGAGAAGGCAGGATTTCGGGAATATGCTTCAGAATTAAACGCTCCAGTTATTATAGCACAAAAAGAAAACACTAAAGATACCATCAAAAAATTACAAGAGAACGCTGAAACGATAATTAATAAACTACTTGAAGGTGATAATAATTCAAGAAGACGGTTTATCAGATTAGGTGATACATTTAAAACAGCTTTACAGACCACTACTTCAGAGGAATCGAGTCGAGCTCCCACTCATGCGATAGAACCCAATCTAGAACCACCATATGACGTAAATCTAAACTTAAATATTGATGTGGAATTATTAAATCAAATTAATTTAAAATATAAAGATGACTGGAATGGTACCGATAATTATTTTAAAATGCCTCATTATTACCTTAACCATCATAACGAAATAGATGGGGCTCTGAATTATTTAACATCTATAAGTCAAAGTTATGGTGGTATGAAAAGTAAAAGTTATAGTTCTAGTAAATATGATAAACACATTGAATTTATAAAAGAATACAAGAATAGGTTAAAAACCATTCAAACCTATTTCCCATTAGTCAACCAACAAGGAACTGGTGTATTTATGAATTGTGATGAAATGATTTCAAAATTATACACTTTGATAGGTAGCAGAGTAAACGGAAATACATCTGATGAGGTGAGAAATGAAGCTATCGATATTTTGGATTCGTTAATGCGAAATAAATTTCTTACGAAGAGAAATTACAATTCAATATATAAAAAATATTTCTAATAAATGGTGTTGTTAAACATTGAAGGTAATGAAAGTATCATTGATATAACATTTAATCAACCAATCGAATTGAATCGTAATTGGGATTATGAAATAGGTTTGAATCAGTGTACTTTGTGGTATTCATGGCATAATATAAGTGATAAATTTGGAAATAATACATTTCAATACAGGAAAGATGAAGATAATAATGCAACAGAATGGATGAATGTTACTATTCCTAATGGGATGTATAACGATGATTGTTTGAATTATTTTTTGTGTCAGTATTTTGATACCCCAAAAGATAAATGTCCTATTGTAATTTCATCCAATCCAGCATCTATGAGATTTGTCATACTATTACAAGAAAAATATGTGTTTAGATTTAATAGTGACTTGTGTCAGATTTTAGGATTTGAGAAGGATAGTGAGATATCTAAGAAAATCAATGAAGGTACAAAGCTTCCGAATATAACAAGAAGCGTTGATAAAATTCAAATTCACTGCTCTCTCGTAAACAGTTCTATCGTAAACAAAAGTAAATCAGATGTCATTTGGACATTTGTTCCTAATACAGAACCGGGTTGTCAAATTGTTGAGAATCCTAGACAATTAATCTACCTTCCTATTAATACAAAAGACTTTATTTACTCCTTGAGAATGACAATTACTGATCAGTTGGGAAGACCTATCGATTTGAATGGTGATAACGTTGGATACGTGCTGCATTTAAGAAAAGCTTATTGATTAGTGAAATAAAATTATTTACCTATAAATGTTGATTAATAATAAGCGATTACTTTATAAAAAGCAGTATGGAAGTGGAATCGGTAGTGTATTCAAAAACATTGTTAATTCCCAGTTATTTCAAACGTCAGCAAAACAAATAAAAGATGGGGCTATGTCAATGTATAATAATATTATTAAACCGAGATTTGAGTTGTTGAAAAACAGAGCAATAGAATATGGGAAAGATCTGATCAATGTAAACAAGAAGGAACTCATTGATGTAATTGGAAACAAAAAATCGATAAAGGATCTTATCGGTACAAATAAAAGGATTTTAAATCAAAGAAGTCAGGACTTGATCAAAACGTTAATGACTGGAAATGGATTAAAGATTCTGAATTAAGTTTTATTTAATAATTTCTTTCTTATATAAATGGCAGTAAATAAAGTTATCAGTCCGCAATGGAACATATTTGATGAACCGCTTGTGGATGAAACAGTGGTTAAATATGAATTTAAAGAAATTCGAGAAACAGATGTGAACGTATCTAATAAATCAGAGTTTGAATTCGTAACAAAGAAATTAGATTCCTGGTTTTATCCAAGTGAAAGTTATCTTGATGTTAGTGTAAGAATAGTGAAAGAAAATGGAGATAATATAGCTGCAACCGATATTGCTACTTTGACGAACAATGGATTTAATTTATTCAGTACCGCTGAATATGTAATAAACGATGAATCGGTTGAAAAAATTAATCATGTTGGTATTACAACTACCGTTACAAAGTTGATTGAATACTCTGATGATTATTCTAGAAGTGCAGCAAGAAATCATTTCTGGTATAAGGATTATAATCAAGGAAAAGAAATTAATCCTGTTATTGCTTCGTTTACTGCAGGGGCTGCAGCAGGGGGTGGAACAGTCAGTTTGAGAAATAATCATAATTATAATAAAGGATTTGAAAAAAGATATAACAGAACAAAGAGCAGTAAATTAGTAAATATTTATTTACCATTATCAGAATTGTTTGGATTTCTGAAAGGAAACAAACGATTCTTCAGAGGTGCATCGCATAAATTATTTCTAAGAAGAAATGATGATAACAACATGATTATAAGAAATGGAAATACTAATTTCAAAGTAGTAATCGAGTATTTATCCTGGAAGATCCCTATTGTAGCTCCTAGTATCGAAATGATGAGTGAATTAGAAAAGGGTCTTGCTAAGGATAAAAAGCATAATCTGATGTGGGAAGCATGTAATAGTTATAAAAGTGATGTTAGTCAGAATAAGGAGCACACTTGGAAAGTTATTTCTGAGAGAAACAATCCAACAAAAGTAGTTGTGATGCTACAGAAAAATGAAAAGCATAACAATCAATTAATGAATAATATGGTGTTTGATCATATGAATTTAACAGACATAGAACTTAGAATTAATGGGGATAAATATCCTGAAGAACCACTTAAATGTGATTTTAGCGATGATAAATGTAAATACTCAAATCTTTACAATAGGTTCATACATTTGGGTTATAAACAATTAGCATTTGATACTGGTAGTGTTGTTAGTATAGAAGAATTTAAAGAAGTATATCCACTATTCTGTTTCGATGTTTCCAAACACGAGTCAAACATTTATAATGGAACAACTGCTGATATTGAAATAAGTTTAACGTTGAAAGATAATCAACCCGTACCATATAATGTTTACTGTGTTATATATTATGAAAGAAAAGCTACGTTAGATATTATCAATAAAAATATGTATGTGAGTTTGTGAGCCTGGATTTTTATTTAATAAAATCATCCCCTAATAAATGGAGTCCACAAAGGAAGTCTTGAATACAATCAGAATGAATAAATACAATGAGACAATCAGGAAAGAAGAACTAGTGTTAGGTTTGAAATATGCTATTGTTAAAATGAGAATTGCTAAGACAAAATATGGTGATAAGTTGGTTGTCATTAATCATAATGACAAACCATGTGATTTGTTTATAACACAGAAATATAATGCCATTGCTAACGAATTACTTTTAAAGAAAAATCTGGTTTTGCAGCCTATTGTACGCGAAAACAAGAACAAAGAAACATATGTGGATTTAGAACTGTTTACTCAGTAATATTTGAATAAAAAATGAAAAATGTAAAAAAAAAAGAAGTAGTAGTATATTGTAGTATTTTATATGTAGTAAAGGGTAATATTCTCATTTCTTGTATCCTTTATTTTGGAAGTAAGAAAATAAAAATGTTCTTAAAAAGGGGGATAATTTGGTAAAAAGGATGTTAAAATTTAAGAAATTGATGTTAAAATGGGGTTTTGAAATTGGGGGGAGGGTGGTCTAGCATCGGCGATTATATACTACTCATAGCTCATTCGGGATTCTGTGTACTACCGAATCTCCATAAATATACCGAATAGTTCCGGCATTGAAAAATTACCAAATAAATTTCAGTAAGTCTCTCATCAAATTCTAGATAACTACCGAATAGTGGTAACTTTATCGAATCCGACCATTATACAGAACAGATTTCTACCGGTAGCCTATTTGGGATTCTGTATAACTACCGAATCCCCGTAAATATACCGAATAGTTCTGCTATCGAAAAAATACCGAACAATTTTTGTAAATATAAATAGTGTTCTCTCCACATTCCAACTTTCAAGTACATTGCTGCAGTCGTTCAACCCCTATGCAAGCCATAGAATTTGCGGGACCCCCCTCCAACTCCCCCTACTCTGGCCGAATAAGACTCAAAAACATAAGGGTCACATCATTGACATCACCTATTCCTGTCCATCAAGTTTGACTGAAATCGGAGCACACCTTTCTGCAAGTTTCCAGTTCTCGCTCCGCCACTCCCACTCTTACCGTGGTCGGGCCCTAAAGTATGTCATCCAGGGCGTATATGATCTTTCTGCGTTACAAGTTTCATTTCAATCGTCGCACTTGTTGGGTGCTTACATAAGCACCGCAAAATTTCCAGGACTAATCCCCATTCATCTCTTCACAAGTGGCCGAATACGACTCGAAAATTTAAAGGCCGCATCTCTGACATCTTCTCTTCTGGTCCATCAAGTTTTTACTGGAATCAGAGTATGGCCTATCTGCATTTCCGTTCCCTCCTACCGAAGCTAGATCCTGTCGGGACACCAAAGAACAAATCTAGGCCACATAAACTCGGTACTGTCCAACTTGCAGCCCATTCCGTTTGGTTTGTGTGCATGTCAAGAAGTTTCTGGACCCCCCCCCCCTCTTTCCAACTTCCCCAACCATGGCCGCATGTGGTTTGAATGCATGTTCGCTTCTTTAGGTCATCGGTTCTTATCACCTATAAAGTTTAACTCGAACCGGAACACCCAGTCGCAGCTTACGGAAATCAATTTCCGTGTTATCCCCTTCCCTCACTCACCAAAAATGGTAGGATCTAGGAACGGAATTTTTCAAAAGACATTGTGTGAGGTTCTTATTTAAATTTGGCCGGATAACTAGTATGGCTGCAAAGTTTCATCTTCCTTAAACACATCCAGAACTATCTTAAATCGCGATTACCGAAATACCGGGAAAGCCGCTCCAATTCCCACCAAACTCATCACAGAGCCACGATACGATCTGGCTCGTTCAATTACATATCTAGGGCTATTGCTTGTTCACTCCACCAAGTTCCGACCCAATCCCTCCATTCTAATTGTTTCACGAATTTGCCGGTGCCCCCTACAACTCCTCCGACGATAGCTCTTTTCACTAGCCAAGTTTCATTCAAATCCGATCACCCCACGATGTTCGATGTTCTAAAGTCAGTCTTTCCAGGTCCCTGATAGTCCTGCAAAATTTCATCATCCTGGTCGTAGCACATCAGGAAGTACCAAACTCACGAGTCCGGTACAGGAATCTGGTGATCACTGGATCACCCGAAATCCACCCCACCCCCCCCCCACCCCCACCCCCCAAAAAAAAAAATCACCAACAGTGCCCAAATCCGGTCTGCTTATATCAGTGACGTATCTAGGACTTGTGTTAGTTCTTCCCACCAAGTTTCGTACTGATCCCTCCACTTTGAATGCTTTACAAGATTTCGAGTTTCCCCTTCCAACACCCCGTCCTCCGAACATCAGCGACACTTTCATTAGGTTCCGATCATCCGTTCAATAGATAAAAATACATCAACTCTCTGTGTTTAATTCGGTTCGATTCGCCCCCCCCCCCCCCCCCCCCCCCCCCCTGCACCCAGATGTTTGGATCAGGAAAGTGAATATCTCTGATTTACGCCTGCCAAGTTTCTACGTCCTAGCTTAAAGTGCGAACACACGATCAGGTTCAGGAAACCCCCGGACTGGAATTCCTGCCCGGATTTTCAGCACCATCATCACTTCCATATGGAAAAGTTGAAATTTTTTCAACTTTTCCATATGGAATTGATGATGGTGCCGAAAATCCCGGCAGGAATTCCAGACCGGGAGCTCCCGACCCTGATCGTGTGTTCGCACTATTATGCGGAAGTGCCCGAACTAGCAAAATCTGGATCAACAGACCGACGGACGGACAGAAATTGCGATTGCTATATGGCACTTAGCCGAAGCCATTAACCTACCCCCCTCCCTCCCTCACCTCACCAAACCCTTCCCCAATGTAGATAGGAAATTAGAACATATTATAAACAAGAGCTACAAGCTCATATGGCACTTGTTACGAGTAGGCAGTACAAGAAAGTAGATGAGAACGTGACAAAATACACCCGCCATCCAAAAATGCGGTTCGGAAATAGAAGTAGGATATTTTGTTTCACTCACTTCTGAGCAGTTCCGGCCTCGTCTCGATTATCAAATGCACGTGACTGTTCAAACTTTCAAGTTTCAGCCTAATAAATCCACTCGTTTGATCCCTAGACGTGCTACAATACTTCCGGTACTCCATCCATCTCCCCCTACCGTGGCCGAATCTGGTTTGGACAAAAAAAATGGATCATCTAAGGTATCCTCTTTTATACCACCTATCAAGTTTCGGTCGAATCTGAGCGTTTTTGGAAAATTCTGGTACCCCCCCCCCCCACCACCAACGTTGTCGGATCCGGATCCTGGCCCAAAATATATCATCTAGGTTATATGCTCTCTCTATTCTCTATGTTTCATTTAAACTGATGCACTCGTTTGACCCCTATGCGAGCCTCAAAGTTTCCGGCAATCTCCCTCCAATTCCCCCCACTGTGGCCGATCAGGACTTGAAAATATAAACGTCATATCTCTTAATTCCCTCTTCCTGTCCATCAAGTTTTACTGAAATTCGAGCATAGCCTATCTGCAAGTTTCGAATACCCCCCCCCCCCCCCCCACCATGGCAGCACCCGGCCCGGACGCCAAATAACAAATCTTGGCCGCATCAACTCGGCACTGTCGAACTTGCATCGCATTCGGTCCATTCGTTTGTTTTTTGTGCATGTCAAAAGTCCCCGCCCGCCCCCCAATTCCTCCAACCGTGGTCGCATATAGTTCGAACGCATCTGTTACATGTCGAGGCCATCGATTCTTATCACCCATTTGTTTGACCATAGTTGGTCGTATCCTAGTTTAAATAAATAAGTCAATTAAGTCGGGTGCTAATATGCCTGCAAAGTTTCGTTGCCTTAGTATATCTGGAACTATTCTAACTCCCGACTACCGGTAATCCAGAAAACCCCCTCTACCCCCCCCACAGAGCCCCGAAACCTCTGGCTCCGTCAATTTTGGATCTAGGCCTAATGCTTGTTCTCTCCATTAAATTCCGTCCCAATCCCTCTGCATTAAGCGTTTCTTGAGTTTTCCGCCCCCCCCCCCCATCCCCCACAGGTATCGGACCCGACCCGGACTTGACACTGATGAGGACAGATTTTGGACTGGGCCAAGACGCGAGGCTCAAAGATCGCGTGAGTTTGCGGCGCATAACCAATCGCATAGGGTGAATGGCACGAGACCTCCTGGTGCTAGTGATGGCCGAGACGGTTACTACCGGTTCAGTTACGATTCTCAAGATGATCAAGATTACTAGGGAGACGAGGGCCATGGGAAAAAACTAAAACTTGTACAGTGGAATATCCAAGGTTACGATGACGTGAAATTTAAGAGTTTGTTGGTGATGGGAGCTTGGGATATTATATGTATAGTAGAAACATGGAGTGATGAACCGATTAGATTAGAAAATTATGAATCTTACGGAGTGGGGAGAAAAAAGAGTAAGAATAATCGAATTTATGGAGGGGTATCAATGATGTTAAGGAAAGGGAATTTTAATAGTAGTTCTCAATTAAGATCTGAGTCTGAAAACATTGTATGGGTGAGGATAGCAGGAGAAGTTTTTGTGATTGTATGCGGAGTTTATGTGCCACCCGAGTCAAGTAGTTACACCGGTAAAGAAGATACATGGAGTATTTTGAGTAAAGAAATGTATCATTATAAGAGGTTGTATAAGAATTATAAGTTCATTTTTGCAGGGGATTTTAATGGTCACACCAGTGAAAGGAAGGAAATGTTCTATGACCCATCGCAGCCTGAGGAACGTACGAGTGATTTTGGCTTTGATGGAACCGACAGCGAGAGTGAGAATGTAAAGGCTAGGACAAGTAAGGACCGAGCTCGGAAGGTAAATAAATGGGGTAGAAAACTTTTAGATTTTTGTGGGAATGAAGGGTTGGTAATTTTGAATGGGAGGTTGGGGCAGGACAAAAATGTGGGAGGTTTCACTTGTTTTGCAGGTATTGCCCCAAGTATAGTGGATTACATTTTAGTTGATCTGTCTCTTTGGCCAAGTTGCAGAAACTTTAGAGTGTTAGAAGTGGTAGGTTCAGATCACGTACCAATAGAAGCGGAGATGGAGGTAATAAGAAGGACAGAGTATTGTAGAAATAAGGAAATATCGCTTTCAGAAAATAAGCTAGATTGTAATTTGATGGTATGTCCACGTATTCTTTCGGATAAGGTGAGTGAGGAATTGTTGATAGTTAAATTAGGAGAGGCTTCAGTAGATGCAGAACTAGAAGAATGTAAGGTAGTTTTAGAATTAGGGAATATAGAAGAAGGAGTAGGAAAAATATGTGATCTGGTAAGAAAGGTTAGTAATGCAGCGATGTCAAAAAAAGAAAGTAAGGTAACGAGGAAGGGAAAACAGTTTTTCGATGGGGAGTGTTCAATGAAGAGGAATCAGGTAACAAAAGCTCTTATTAGGATAAAAGGACAGGATCCTGCGGAAATGGCACTGGTGGAGGAGTACCGACAGGCGAGACGAGAATATAAGAAGATGTTAAAAAGAAAAAAAAAAGAATTTGAGAGTAAAAAAAATGAAATGATAGAAAAAGAATATGTAACGAAGAATCAGAAATTATTTTGGAAAGAGATTAAGAGTTCATTGAAGGAAAAGGGGATTGAAACTGGACCGTCAGCCAACTCGTGGGCGGAATATTTGGAAAGGAAGGAGACAGATAAAAGTAATGTTGAAGAAATTGCCCGGGGAATTAAACAGCAAACCCATTTCCCATTAGCAGAAGCAGATTATGCTTTAATAAGTACGGTGACTACAGAAGAGGTTTGGAAATCTTTGAAGGTAATGAAGGGAGGATCAGCACCAGGACCAGATGGTATACCAACTATAATATGGAAACGAGGAAGAGCATATTTGCTCCAGACATTGTCCCTTTTATTTTCAATAATAATGAGTAAGTGTATATGGCCAGAGCAGTGGAATCTGTCGATAATGACACCACTTTTTAAAAAAGGAAACAAACAAGACCATGGAAACTACCGTGGTATCCACTTAGGAAACAGTATATCAAAGATATTTTGTAAGGTAGTGGACAATAGACTGAAAAAGTGGTTGGAAGTAAAAGAGATATTAAATAATGCACAAGCAGGGTTCAGAGAAGGATATGGTACAGTAGATCATATATTTAGTCTCCAGGTTCTAATAAACAAATACACTAGGCCTAGGAACGGTCGATTATATGTAGCATTTATTGATCTAAAAGGTGCTTTTGATAATGTGGATAGAGTATTACTGATAGAATGTTTGCTAGGGATAGGCTTGCCAAGTATTTTTGTTTTGATTTTAGTAGAAATTTATAGGGTAACTAGGTTAGTGGTCAGGGTAGGAGTAGAGTTTTCAAGGATAGTCCAGTATAAAAAAGGAGTAAAACAAGGTTGTACTATGTCGCCAAGATTGTTTGGAATTTTTTTAAATGATATTGTAAGGTATATGACGGGACGCGGAGCCCCTATGTTGAATATGGATGTATCGTCACTATGTATGCTTTTATTCGCAGATGAAATTGCGTTGGTAGCAGAATCTAGAGATAAGTTACAGAAGTTATTAGATTTGTTAGAGACGTATTTAGGAGAAAGAAAACTAGAGTTAAATGTAAGTAAGACGGTCGTTCTGGTGTTTAGAAAAGGAGGAAAAATTAAATTAGAGGATAAGTTTTCATATAAAGGTAGAAATATAGAAGTTAAAGAAGAATGGGTGTATCTAGGAATTAGGTTCAAGACGAAAGGAAAAATATTTGGAAGTCATTTAGAGAAAAGTATTGAAAAAGGTAGACAGTGTTCAAATTTAATTTTAAGAAGTCATTTGAGAGAAATTAAGAATATTAAAATCCAAAAGGAGATATTTAGAAGTAAGGTAGCTTCAGTTATGCATTACGGGTCTGAGGTGTGGGGACATGAGAAAGGGGAAAAAATAGAGACAATTCAGTTAGGTTATTTTAAGAGATGGTTAGGACTAAGTAAGTATACGAACAGTTTAGTAGTGAGAGGGGAATTAGGTTTATTCTCTTTAAGAAATGCTAGGCTAGTAAATATGATAAGATTTTGGGAGAGAGTGATACATATGCCAAGAATAAGATTACTAAAATCAGCGTACCTAGAGGCTCTGAAGGATGATTCACCAAAAGCGTGGCCGCGGTTAATCAGACAAATTTTGCAGGATTGTGGTATGGATGAATATTGGAATGGGGGGCTAGGGACAGATATGGAGGTTGGAGAATTAGGAAAAATGGTGAGTATCAGGTTAAAAGACCAAGAGATCCAAACTTGGCAATTTCAGAAGGGCATTCCAGTGTCCCTGCGTTTCTTCGAGGCGGCCAAAGAGACTTGGGGAGAGGGAATTATGTTTAAAGCAGGGTTAAGTAAGGAGGATATTAAGCATATTATTGAGATGAGGGCTGATAGTTTACCACTTGGGGCAAGGAGAAAATATATTGGTAAAGTAAACGAGAGAATTGGTCCTTACTTCTGTCCTATGTGTGGTCATGAGGACGAAAGCGTAGTACATTTGATGTGTGATTGTGTGGAATTGAATGAATGGAGAAAGGAGATATTTGGTGAGAGAGTGTTTAATGAAGAATGGATGGTAAGGATGATGAAGGATGAGTGTTTTGTTACTGTAAAAATACTTGGACGTTTCTTGAGGCTTGCGATGGAGCATAGAAGGAGATTTTTAGAATAGGAGCTGCGTGTTATTTATGTAAGTGAGTGCGTTTCTTAGAATTTTTGTTGCCATGGCCCTCGGGCTTTTTTGGTAAATTATATTCTATTCTATTCTATTCATCAGAAGCGATAGCTCATTCCACCAGACAAGTTTCACTGAAATCCGATCATCCGTTCAAAAGTTATGCACGCCACTAGATTCCGGACTCGTCATCCATCCACTAAACCCACGATGGCCGGATCGGGGAAACTCAAGTAAACCTGTTCGGGTCCCTGACATATCTTCCAAGTTTCATCGCCCTAGCACATCGGGAAGTATGCCGAAGTCGCGGGATCGCTAGAAATCCGGACCCCCCACCCCCAAACTCCCCCAGAGTGCCCCGATTCGGTCCGCTTATATCAATGACGTATCTAGGACTTGTGCTTGTTCTTCCCACCAAGTTCCATCTCGATCCCTCCACTCTAAGCGTTTCTCAAGATTTCCGGTTCCCTCCTCCAACTCCCCCCAGTGTCATCGGATCCGGTCCGGATTTATAGTGGGACGTCTGAGACACGAGGTCATCCTAAATATCAAATTTCATCAAGATGCGCACTCGTTCGCAAGATAAAAATACCTCAAATTTTGGCTTCCCCCTCCCTCCACTCCCCCTCCCAGATGGTCGGATCGGGGAAATGACTATTTCCTAATTAATCTGGTCGGGCCCCTGACATGCCTGCCAATTTCAGCGTCCCAGCACATCAGGAAGCACCAAACTCGCGGGATCACTAGAAATTTGAACTTCTCCCCCACCCCCAACTCCCCAAAATGAGCGGTTCCGTTCCGGTTAGATCCGTCACGTATCGAGGACTTGTGCTTGTTCTTTCCACCAAGTTTCATCCGGATCTCTCCACTCTAAGTGTTTTCCAAGATTTCCGGTTTCCCCCTCCAACTCCCCCCAATGTCACCAGATCCGGTCTGGATTTAAAATGGAGCGTCTGAGACATGACGTCCTTCCATATATCAAGTTTCATTAAGGTCCGATTACCCGTTCGTAAGCTAAAAATATTTAAGTTTTCCTAATTTTTCCGGATTCCCCCTCCCTCCACTGCCCTCCAGATGGTCGGATCAGGGAAGCGCCTACTTCTTATTTAATCTGGTCCAGTCCCTGATATGCCTGCCAAGTTTCATCGTCCTAGCTTATCTGGAAGTGACCAAACTAGCAAAACCGGGACCGACAGACCGACTGACGGACAGAAATTACAATCGGTATATGGCACTTGGCCGAAGGGCAAGTGCCATAAAAACTAGAGTCGCTCCAACTTCAGTATTACAAAAGGGTATTTGGGCTATCAGACAACTAATTCTCAAATTTTCATTCATTATCAAGTGGTAAAAGTTTGTCTTGGAGAGGAAGTGTATATGAAGTTCAATCTACCCGGGAAAGTTTTATGTCGTTGGATCCAACTAAGGGCAAACTGCCTTCCAATTCAGAGCAGGCAGAAGGTTTTTGAGAGAGGTAGTGTGGTTCCTGATGGGAGGTATGCTTGCCCACTCTGTGAGGAGGAAGAAAATTTGGAACATTTCCTCCGTAGATGCCCGAAACTTTCTGATTTAAGGAAAATTGATCTAGAGGGTGTGATTTTATCACTTCCTGGAATTTTGAGCAATAGTAACCCTACCGTTATTACTCGAGTGGGCGTGTACATAGATAAATCTTTAGAGTTAAGAAGGAGTCTGATTGTTTAAGTTATATTTTTGCTTTTGTTTGCTTGTGTATATGGCCCGTGGGCTTTTGAAATACACTAATCTATCTATCTATACTTCTCAGGGAGGGGGGTAGTCAGGGTTTTCTTGGTCACCGGGAGATTTTGCAAGGCGGTTTTGGTACCAGGGGCTAATATAAGGTTTGAAGCCAAGCTGACCATTCATTACGTAACAAATAGAAAACCGTGATTTTTGGGGTTTTTTTTTTATCAGCTAATTATCCCTCTAGGATGATGTGCGAGGGATAAATATAAATTCGGATATTTCGGTTGCACTTCCGGCAGTTTTGTGGAACATTCTATCCAAAGTGGTCAAACGTATAATGGAATTTCTCGAGTGGGCCGTTTTCTGGGTGAAAGCTTCTGCGCTTTCCCAGACGGATGGTAAATTGTAAATATAAACAGAGCTCAGAATTGTAAATAATCACAGATTTGGACATATATATTGTACAGTCATAGTAACACAGGTATTATGCGTTATTTCAGTGTTATTGATCCAGTTGGAAGCCTAATAGAAATTGAGCGGCGAGCGTGTAGACGGTCGCATACATCGATGTCAAGATGCTTGCTCCTTTTAGTTCGTTGATATGTTATCTATATTTTCTTTTTCCTTTCGTTTTCCACTTTTGTTTTGTATAGTGGGTTTATAATAAAAAAAAAATACTTTTAACACGCACATTTTATCTTTCGTTATTTTATTTTTATCTGCATCCGCACCGTTTTCTTCTGTTTTTTTAGTTACATCTCGTCTTATTGTCTGTTGGTTCCGCATCGTTCTCCTGTTGTGATTGTGGTGGATTTTATGATTTAGTTTTGTTTTTGTTTTTCGCTGAGGACGGTTTGCCGGAAGGGCAACCGAAATATCCGAATTTATATTTATCCCTCGCACATCATCCTAGAGGGATAATTGATCAAGAAAAAACCCCGAAAATCACGGTTTTCTATTTCTTTCGTACCAGGGGCTTTTCGCCCGGGGGAGGGGCTAGGTTGTTTTTGCCGGAGGTGGGCAGGAGGTCCTCTAGACCCATCCCAGAGCAATACAGTTCCATGAAAAACCATGCAACCACCAGAGGATTAAGTTATCCCTTTGAACCAGAATCATCCAGCGCCTAGACAATATAGGAGATATCTTCGAATGTGTGGGTTTCAAGGTAAGTTATTCTGTGAGATTTCATGAAATCGCATTGAACAGTTTCAGTTCGACATCTCTCTTCGACTTCCTGACATCTTTGAATCCATTTCGGTGCAGCCCCATGTAAATTTTGTATATATCGACGCATAATGGAAATTCCGAGATGTCGGTTGACGTCTATATTTTTTGATTCGTTGATGTTGTGGTACTGAGTGTATACTTGTTTGTGTATGTCATTCTGGCTTTGAAGTTACTAAAATTACTTATATTATTATATTTGTTATTATACGTACCTGAACTTACGGTACAGACCATGCGTCATTACGGCCAGCCAACTGAACGCTGCCAGAGAAAAGAAGTGAGCTGTTCTTCCTAAAAAAAAAAAAAGTGATGTCTGTTTGCTATCTTAGCTCTTGCTCTATAGGAGTAGCGTCTGCATTTCTGACTGAGTTATATGGTTTCGGGTTGCGATTTGACAAGTTGAGCAAGGGATGCAGGAAGAACCCCTGAAGGAAGTAGGGGAATACCTGAAAGGCTCGGAACTTTTTGAATTTTTCTTTGCAAGTACTGTTATCGTCTTTGGTTTCATGCATTTATTGTTTATTATATTCATTTAGTAGTTTGTCATTTTAATAGTTTTTAATAGTTTGTCATTTTTGTTTATTTTTCCCAAGAGGGGAAAATATAAATTTGTATTTATTTATTTGGTAGATAGCAGGTCATTAGATTTATAGGGTACGTAGTTGTTGTTATTATAGTGAATTTCTTAACAAGCACTGCATGTTCGAATTGTTTTTCTCCACAGAGCTTGTGTCATCTATTTTTATTTTTGTGTAAAATTAAAAAAAATTGAACTTGAACATTTTCCCCATGTCCAGGTGGCCAACTTCTTGAGATGGAATAACAGTCGTGTTCGTTGAAAGTAATATTACAGGATTCAGAAAAAAAATCATCAATCGAAGCTAATATTAATCTTTAACCTCCTCATTCGCTAGATTTTCTTTAGCGATGTCTAGAAATATAATATTAAACGATCATGTCACAACTCGTCAAACAAACCAAACCATCATTAAGTAAATAAATAAGTAAGTAATTTATTTATAACACGACATTTCGAAAGCGGAAGCGGAGTAAATTAAAAGAAATAAATAGAACAAATAAAGACACAGAAAAAGACACTAATTTTCAATCTTCGGCCAGGAAGCAGTGGAGAAGGTCGTGCGCTGGTTAGGCTCAGTTGTCAAAGATATTTATAGCGACGAATAAACATCCAAAAAGGTAACACTTGCATCTTGAATTTTAAACTTCTCCGTCAATGTATGGTTATGACACAATTATCACAAATGGAGCAGGTGCTTTGTAGATTTAAAATAATGATCTCATCTTTTTAATTATTATAATACTAAATTAAATATTCAAAAGTAAAAAAAAAATCCTTAACAGAATCCAAACAATGCAGTGTATTCAGTTGAACGATGCACAACAATATTTTAATAGTGTTATGTTATATGATGTTTTGTTGCAGGGTTTTGTGTCTACTTAACGCACAACTCTTACCAGAAAGGATATTTACCCTATGAAATGAATCAGAAAAAAACATTTTGAAAATACCATTACTTTCCACCTAAAACTAGCGGCTCTCTTGTCGACTATACCCAGCCCTCCTGTTCTCCGACGCGGCGGCTGGGCACCAAAACATTTAAAAACTGAGCGTGCCTTGGTTAAAAAGCAGGAAAACTAAGCACGTAAAAGAAGTAATAAACAGAAGATTAAAACATCCTGATGTGTGAACGAGTTCCGAAAAAAGCTAAGAATTCGTAGTAAGGAAACGAAACAATGGAGAGAGGTGAGGATTTTATAAGCTGATAATTCTATTTGGGAGTTTGGTGTATTCTTAAAGGCAGATTAAGCAAGAGTGAACCTTTAATAAGGAACTAAATAAACAGTTGTCATCGTTGTCGGGAACTAGAGAAACTGTTGTCATCGTGTACCGCTCGGCACATTTGTAATTATAAAAGTGCATGCTGTTCTTTAAGACCTACCCAAGCGTCATACTCCCATGGAGAACGTTATAATTATACTGTGTCGTAGGAGATCTGTATCCCTAATCCAGGAATGAAACTCTCTAGCGATGGGGCTGTAGCGCTGTCTGACCTCGTTCTACGTTTCTATTATGAGTACTTGCCTGTATCTATTACTTTGTATAATCACTGCACGGAAAAACTATTGCTGAGATTTAATTTTTGACACGGCTGCTGTTTTTGCTGCACGATTGGAAGAACGAGGTCATTAATAAAATAATATTTAAGTTTTCAGCCCCTTATTAATAAAAAAAAAAGCGTGGTTGATCAAAATGTAGAAAAAACCCTTTCCTGTCATCGCCCCAATCGTGCAGCAAAAACAGCGTCGTTGTCAAAAATTAAATCTCAGGACTAGTTTTTTCACTATAGTGGTATTTGAAGATAATTTACTTTCATAAGATATTTATAGCCGGTAGAAGCTTCAGTTATTTATTACAGGTTTGTTTCCTTCCCCGAAGTTGAAACAGAGGATTGACAGTCTGACGAGAACCCTTGCCAAGAAGGGCCGACATATCGCTGATGAAGAATCACAGCTGACGTATCCGTTGTAAACATTGTTTGAATAAATGTTTCAAAGTCAGCTTGGGCTCAAAGAATATTTAACTATCATACAACTACGCAGGCTACAAATTTTATATCGGGATGGAAAGGGTCTGAGGGTAAATACGTCAAAAATATTTATTCGAGAATACCTCAAATGTCTTCGAGGAATCGATGTTTGTAGCCTACTCGAGAATCGATAAAAAGTCTTCGAGAAATTAAAAGAAGCATTCAAGAAAAGATAAAAAGAATAAAGGAATTTTGTAAAAGTATTTGATATTTAAATTAAAATTAGGTATTCAAGAATGACATAAATGTATTCAAGAATGACGTAAATGTATTCGAGAATGACGAAAATGTATTCGATGATTTAAAAAAAAAAAAATTTATTCTCCAACGTATCTCTGTCATTCCCGAATACATTTTTGTCATTCTCGAGTTCCTTATTTCAATTTAAATGTCAAAAGCACTTTAGGAATTCCTGAATACTTTTTACCTTTTCACGAATACCTAACATTCCTATAGATCAGTGCATTTCTTAAGAAAAGCAGTTGGGAGCCATGTGCTTGATTTTATTTGCGTGTCGTCGATCCCTTCAACGGCTTGGCTTGGAAAGAGACCCTTATCGACTAGTCGCGCAAGCCTCTAAGAACAGCTCACGACTCACCTATCACACTGCACCATAGGGTCTTCGTCTGTGGTGCTAACTCCAAGTTCATAATCGCCATGAGGATAAAGTTCATCATCAGACTGAAGGAGTTCGAAATGACGGTAATTCCATGCACGTTTCGCAGATCAGGAACGATAACGTATGTTACGACCGTAAGGCCAAGGAAAACACTAGATGTAAGCATTAAGACTGCGTAGTAGCGATAAAGTAGATTTTCCGTTGGTGAATAATCACTTTCTGCGCAGTAGACAACGACCAACTAAAACAGAGAAGGCGTTGATTATCATGGTTTCACTTTTACTTCCGGTAATAATGCTTTCTTGAAGGCTCGGCTTAAAAGCCTGTCATTGACTTTGTTAGTAGCAAAATTGAAAGACAAAACCTCCACGGGCAGGATTCAAAGCCGCAACTTTCGGCACCATAGAAGTTCTGCGAATGATATATTGTTCGAAACAAATCAACAAGAATATCTTTGCTAAACAAAAAATTTAATGTATTCTTCATTCTTTAAATTGAATAATATTTGCGATCGCTAGTTTCTACAACCGATTGCGAATATTATACGTAGAATGTTGTCCAACAGAAACTCACCCCAAAGAACGTCCGCGAAACCAAACATGTTCCCCTTCAAGAATTCCAGAGAGATAGACAGGGTCGTCCCGATCCCCCCCCCCCCCCTGTCTGTTTTGGGCATTTGGTTAAATTTTCGCCGGAGGTAAAAATCCGGTCGAAACAGGCGACGACGCCGTGATGCCCGTTTTATCAGAAAATTTGTCCCAACAATTTAACATTGGGTGATTTGAAGTGTTTATTGGTTCCCATTCCTTATCAAATCTGGGAATTCATCCAACTGTTCAGCCCTCATCGATTTCACCGCATTCGGTGCGTCCCTTTGTAAATTCGGTGATTTACCTTGTTTATTTGTTCTCATATTTTACCGAATTCGGTAATTCACCGGACTTTTCTCAAGTTCGTATCTGTTCTGTTAAATTTGGTCAGTTCATTTCATAATTCGGTGATTAATCAGATTCACTTCTTTCTGATCCGTAACCGAATTCGGAAAATTATCGGATTTTCCAACTGACGTGTTCAGCCCACATCAAATTCACCGCATTCGGTGCTTCCCTTCGTAAATTCGGTGATTTAACGTGTTTATTTGGTCTCGTTCATTACTGAATTCGGTAATTCACCGGTTCACCGTATCTGTTCAATCGCATTTGGTGAGTTCTTTTCATAATCCGATGATTAATGACATTCATTTGGATTAATAGGTTTAGCTTAATCAGAATAAATGTACTTTGTATCTACTTTACCCTGGATGGCCCCTTTTTTCGACAGCTCTGTGGTTTAATAGGTAGTCTTGGGATCGCAAAAGGCACTTTGATCATCTATTTTCCACAAAATTTTGCCTGCGGCGCATTTTGCAGTCTTCATTCTTCAGCGGAAGGGTGCCATTTAGTTGGCATTTAAGACCTGGAATTTTGAGGGGCTTAAACCACATTAAAAGGCGGAATTTATATGGAAAGAAGTTAAATGTTGCCAGAAAAAAAGGCGGATTAAAACATTTCCATCTGCGACGATTTCATTTGTCATATATACAGCCGTTAGTGACGCTGTCGCTATGCGACAACGTCGGTTCCAAGGGTAACAAGACCAAAGTTTCGATGGGATCCCACAAATCTAACAATTTAAACAATTTGCCATTCAGTCTTCGTCAGATTCCTTGGATATTTTTACTGTTAAAAAAAGTTAAACAAGAGCTACGAGGTCATATGGCGCTTGTTTACGAGTAGGTGGTACAAGAAAGTAGGTTAGAATGTCACAAAATCCCCCCCCCCTTCAACCCCCCCTAGGATTAGACCTAGAAATATGGTATCTAAGTTCACGTCAATGTTGTATGTAGGACTTGTGCTTGCTCTTCCCAACAAGTTTCTTCCTGGTCCCTCCACTCTACTCGTTTCCCAAGATTTACGGTACCCCTCTCCAACTCCCCCCGAAGTCACCAGATCCTGTTCGGATTTTATGTGGATCGTCTGAGACACGAGGTCTTCCCAAATACCAAGTTTCATTAAGATCCGATCACCCGTTCAAGAGTTATAAATACCTCAAGATTCCGGATTCCCCCTCCGGCCACTCCGCCCACGATGATCGGATCATGCAAACGACTGTTTTCAAGTCGGTTTTTTCAAGTCCCTGATATCCAGCCCAGTTTCTTCTTCCTAGTGCATCAGAAAGTACCGAACTCTCGTTTAATCAGAAATCCCCCCCCCCCCAGCTCCCCCCATATTGCTCGAATCCGGTCCGGTTTGTCAATGATATGTCTAGGACTTGTGCTTGCTCTTCCCACCAAGTTTAATCCTGATCCTTCCACTCGAAGCATTTCCCAAGATTTCTGGTTCCCCTCTCCAATTCCCCTCAAAGTCACCGGAACCGATCCGGATTTTATGTGGATCGTCTGAGATACGAGGTCTTTCCAAATACCAAGTTTTGTTGAGATCCGATCACCCGTTCAAGAGTTACAAATACCTGAAGATTCCGGATTCCCCCTCCGGCCACTCCTCCCACAATGATCGGATCATGCAAACGACTATTGTCAAGTCGGTTTATTCAAGTCCCTGATATGCCAGCCCAGTTGCATCGTCCTAGTGCATCAGGAAATACCGAAATCACGTTTAATCAGAAATCTGCCCCCCCCCCAACTTCCCCCATATTGCTCAAATCCGGTCCGGTTATGTCAATGATGTATCTAGGACTTGTGCTTGCTCTTCTCACCAAGTTTCATCCTGATCCCGCCACTCTAAATATATCCCAAGATTTCCGGTTCCCCTCTCCCCCCGAAGTCACCCGATCCGGTCCGGATTTTATGTGGATCGTCTGAGACGGTCTTTCCAAATATCAAGTTTCATTAAGATCCGATCACCCGTTCAAGAGTTATAAATACCTCGAAGTTCCGGATTCCTCCTCCCCCCCCCACGATGCGTGAATCGGGGAAGTGACTATTTCCAACTTAATCATTTGGAGTCCCTGATATGCCTGCCAAGTTTCCTCGTCCTAGCTTATGTGGAAGTGCCCGAACTAGCAAAACCCGGACCGACCGAGAGACCGACGGACGGACGGAAATTGCGATCGCTATATGGAACTTGGACGAAGGGCAAGGGCCACAAACTGGATTCAGCATGTCTCCTTGCCCCAATACCTAATCTCTAATCAATCAATCAATCAATCAAGTTTAATAGAAAATAGCTAAAAGTTAGAAGAAGAATACAAATCCAGTTCAGAAACAACTTTGAGCTTCAACCAAATAGTTCAGCCGAATTCGTGATGAACCATTTGTTCAGCAAGAAAACTAAGTTCAGATATGGATTCAGCGGACCTCCTTACCAGAGGTGTTACTAGCCAAAATGTTTGGGAGGGGGAGGGGATTTACCGGCAGGCTGGTAATTTTTACCGAAAGTTCTTGCAGAAAAAGCGACTATTTTCAAGAAAAAAAGACATCTTTCAAAAAAACGACTGATTTTTAGGAAAACTGATTATTTTGACAAAAAATCAACTGATTTTCAGAAAAAACGACCGTTTCCGTGAAAAAAATTCAATTGTTTTTACGAAAAATCGTGGCACTTCGCACCGACTTGGATATTTTTTACCGACTGGCCGACAACTTTGGGGGGAGGCGCCCCCCCCCCCTCCCCCAGTCTTGACGCCCCTGCTCCTTACCCCTCAATGAATATCTTATTAGCTTATAAAACATAGGGGAGTTCGGAGCTGAATCAGACACGGGGTTGGTCTGGACACCCGCAAAACCTGCCATCTAGTGATCTAAGTTCGTACCAAAGTTCCATGGTACTTGCTTTTCTGGTTTTTGAGAAAAAATTGAAAAAATTGGTGTTCTTGAGGTAGAAGTTTTTAGCTCATGGTCGGTTAAAAATCTGTACGCCGAAGACTATCGATAATTGGAAAGCGATTACATGACAATAGATATCTTAGTAATGCGGGTGTGTAGCCTGCTTAGTAGATAGATCAGTTAATTTTTCTGTAGTACGCCATTTGTTATTTCAATCAGGGTGGGGTTGGACGGACAGTTTTCAAGGGGTTGGTTCGGACTTTCTATTCCTACTTATGTGCCATACAAAATCGAAACTGACTTACAAAAATGCAAAAAGATGCTATTGGAATCCTTATCGTATTATTTATTTTAACAGAAATAGTTTGAAAAACGAACGCGCTAAAAAGAGATGGCCACAACTGAAGAAACTAGTTGGTAGAATTGTCTACAACAAAGTAAAAAAAAGATCTTTTTTTTATTTAATGATTTAATACATTAACTTTGCTTACGATATTTTCAAGGAGGAAAAAGGAACACGAATTCGTCCTTATGAAGTTAAATTTGGGAAAAGTTTCTTATTTCCGAAAGTGGAAAGAAAAGGGGTTCATTTAATGAAAGTTCGTTGAGGGGTTTGAAGATATTATTTCTGTACATTAATCATCATTCTGTTTATCAATTCGAGTAATCGGTCAAACTAAAGATGGACCGAACTTGCTGATACAAATTTGAAGTTACCAGCATCTGGAATTGCTAGATTAAATGAAAGGACAAATGAAGGATTTTTACTTTAATGCACATCGGCTATTGAAACATTTGTTTTCTTTAGTTTTGTGTTTACTTCTGATTTGCAATATCATCCTTTTCACTTTCTAACATATTTAAATAAAGTCGAGTAAAAAAAAATGATAAATTACAAATAATGTCCGAACCATCCGGAGGCCTGTCCGAATCAACCCCATGGGTACGGGGTTGGTTCGGACAAATTGAAAAACAGAAAAAACTGTTTACTTAAAAACCTGATGTAAAAAAAAAATCGGGAAAAATTACCAACTATTCTCCCAGACAATCTACACGCTTGACAAAAAAAAACGATGTAAATCCGCCAAGAAGTGGTGGCCTAGCAAGAAAAGGAAAATTAGTGTCCGGGTCAACCCCGAGCTCCCCCTACATGTTTGTACCATAAATCTGAAAGCTCTCCTCTGCCTCTAAAGATAGGACTAAAGAATTGAAGAAAATCATTGAAGAAAATCCTCGCTTGAACAACATATTTCCTCGTTTGAACATTATATATCAACCCCTTCAACCGTCGATTACACTAGATCTCTCCGATGTCCATAGAATAAACAAATGAATGTCGTCATCCACACGCGCAGAGCTATACTGGTTTCAGAATAAAGGGGTAGGGACTGCTGTAGCCGAACACTAATCGACAAATATTGTGTCGGGTTTTCGCGTAATTCCGGGTGAACTACCTCTCCGGCAAGAAAATAACTCTCTTATTCCGATTCAACATGTCCCCTTCCCTCTAAATCAACTACCTCGATGGCTTAAAAAAAAACAATTGTCCCTTAATTTGAAACTCCCTCCCCCGTCCCTAAGTGTAGGGCTACAGAGCCCATCTACGAACTTATCCTTACCCTCGATCAAAAGAATCCTCACGGCAAGTTTCATCAAAATATCTCATTCCTTTCGAGAGTTATGGTGCTCAGAGACACATGGCCAGACGGGCAACTTTTGCGATGTCATAGGTATCTCTCTACTTACGTTTTGGGATCCCAAAAAGCTAGTGATGTTGTATCCCTGAAAAAAAAAACAGAAGAGGAAGAGTGTGAACACGCGCCAAATTTTCTCTTTAGAGTTCATTGTGTTGCGAGAGCAACACTTTGGTTTTGTCCTCGTTTTTTTTTTTTTTTTTTTTTTTTTTTCCTATGACTCCGATTTCATTTTATTCCTGGTAACTGGGAAGGGTCTAACCTGTGCGGTTTTTACGGAAAGTGTGACCTTAGGCCGGATTGGTGAATATGACATTACATTTTGGAAAGCTCCGTAGAACTCTTGCCTGGGGCCAATAAGGATGGTTTTTGCTTGTCATCGAGCCAGAGCCTACGGTTTGCGAAGTGAAGTGGAGTTGTATAGCCTATGTCGGAGAGGACCATCTCAAGTTGTGTAGCGAACCTTTCATTTCATCAAACCATGTTTCTGCTTTCGAGTGGAAAGCTCCGTTCTAGCACGCTAGCAGGCAGGCACCAGTTTCAAATTGAAGATGGACTAAAATCTATAAGTGTTAAATATATGCGGCAGTTAACCGGCCCCACAGCCAACATATCTTCTTTGAGTGATAAATAGAAAAATCTACAGAGACAAAAAAGTGGCTTTTTCCCACGGGTCCGAAAGTGCTGCCATCTATTGTTTCTGTCCATGTCTGCGACGATTCCAGCTGAGTTTATAATTTTTTTTTTGCACTTGGGTTTGCGGTAGAGTAACGGTATCAGATGTGCCCCTTAAACTTTAAAAGTTATCTCACTGCTAAGGAAACTAGAGCTTATCCTTTGCTCCTTTCTAAGTCGTGACGTTAGAAAGTTGGCCTACGGCAAAAAAGTCAACTTTTGAACTAAGACAGGTAGAATTTTTTTTCGACGGCAATCGATAGCCACTGATGAGCTGATCAAAGTATATGTCATCCATTTTTTGGAACAAAAATTCCTTCATGAGATAAACCAGTTTGAAAATTTCATATCTTCAAACATATCTTCTTTGAGTGATAAATAGAAAAATCTACAGAGACAAAAAAGTGGCTTTTTCCCACGGGTCCGAAAGTGCTGCCATCTATTGTTTCTGTCCATGTCTGCGACGATTCCAGCTGAGTTTATAATTTTTTTTTTGCACTTGGGTTTGCGGTAGAGTAACGGTATCAGATTTGCCCCTTAAACTTTAAAAGTTATCTCACTGCTAAGGAAACTAGAGCTTATCCTTTGCTCCTTTCTAAGTCGTGACGTTAGAAAGTTGGCCTACGGCAAAAAAGTCAACTTTTGAACTAAGACAGGTAGAATTTTTTTTCGACGGCAATCGATAGCCACTGATGAGCTGATCAAAGTATATGTCATCCATTTTTTGGTACAAAAATTCCTTCATGAGATAAACCAGTTTGAAAATTTCAAAGGGGTCGACAACTTCAGTAGTAAGGTACATTGAAACCAAAAATATGCGATAGCAGTTATGAGCCATGTAGGGGACTTTTAAGCAACAGTCGACTGTTAGCTCATAATCATCTTCGGTAATGAGGGCCTTGCAGCTTTTGCTAGTTGGTGTACCTGTTATTTGTTTCCAGTGTATTCGATGGTAAGAACAATTTGGTTCCATTTGTGTACGCGATTTCAGCTGAGTTTATCATTCGTTTTTTTGCACTTGGGTTTGCGGTAGAGAAATGGTATCAGATGTACCTCTTAAACTTTAGAAGTTCTCTCATTGCTAAAGAAACTAGAGCTTATCCTTTGCTCCTTTCTAAGTGGTGACGTTAGAAAGTTGGCCTACGGCAAGAAAGTCAACTTTTGAACTAAGACAGGTAGAATTTTTTTTTTCGGTGGCAAACGATAGCCGCTGATGAGCTGATCAAAGTATATGTCATCCATTTTTTGGTACACAAATTCCTTCATGAGATACACCAGTTTGAAAGTTTCAAGGGGTTGACAACTTCAGTAGTAAGGTACACACTGAAACCAAAAATAGGTGATACCAGTTGTGAGACATGTAGGGGACTTGTACGCGGCAGTCGAGTGTTAGCTCATAATCATCTTCGGCAATGAGGGGTTTGCAGCTTTCGCTAGTTGACGTACCTGTCATTTGATGGTAAGAACAATTAGGTTCCCAATTGTAAGACATGCAAGGGACTTGTCAGTAATAATAGGCTGTTATGCTACAAAAATCTTCAGCGATGAGGGGTATGCAACTTTTGCTAGCCGGTGTACCCATTATTTTTATCCGGTGAACTTGATGTCTATCACGGGAAAGGGACTTGTCAGTAGAATCGGTGCACGAGGGGCTAGAAATTTGTGCAAATTGTTGCACATTGTATTCAATTTATACAAAACTGACGGTAAGAAAGTTTGTATCGATGGTCTCTCGCTGTATCCTAGGATTTACTGTTTTCGCAACGGGAACAAACGATAATGTAAAACAAGGTAGTTTCGTAATAATTAATAGTGTCATCTATGGTATTTTAATCCTGAAAAGTTACGGATAGCTTTATAATACCAACCAGATTATATAGGATATTGTCCCAAGTTTTCATCCGTCACGATGTCTACGATTGAAAAGGATAAAGTTCAACTGACTGCAAAGTCAATTTAGTCCCTTTTTCCAATATTCTTTTGTTGTGGTTAGGGCAATCGATGCCCTTGATGAGCTGATCAAAGTATATGTCATCCATTTTTTTGAACAAAAATCCTTCATGAGATAAACCAGTGTGAAAGTTTCAAGGGGTTGACAACTTCAGGAGTAAGGTACACACTGAAACCAAAAATAGGCGATACCAGTTGTGAGACATGTAAGGGACTTGCAAGCAACAGTCGACTGTTAGCTCATAATCATCTTCGGCAATGAGGAGTTAAGGTAGTTTCGTAATAATTAATAGTGTCATCTATGGTATTTTAATCCTGAAAAGTTACGGATAGCTTTATAATACCAACTAGATTATATAGGATATTGTTCCAAGTTTTCATCCGTCACGATGTCTACGATTGAAAAGGATAAAGTTCAACTGACTGCAAAGTCAATTTAGTCCCTTTTTCCGATATTCTTTTGTTGTGGTTAGGGCAATCGATGCCCTTGATGAGCTGATCAAAGTATATGTCATCCATTTTTTTGAACAAAAATCCTTCATGAGATAAACCAGTTTGAAAGTTTCAAGGGGTTGATAACTTCAGGAGTAAGGTACACACTGAAACCAAAAATAGGCAATACCAGTTGTGAGACATGTGAGAGACTTGTAAGCAACAGTCGACTGTAAGCAACAGTCGACTGTTAGCTCATAATCATCTTCGGCAATGAGGAGTTTGCAGCTTTTGCTAGTCGGTATACCTGTTATTTGTATCAGGTGTATTAGATGGTAAGAACAATTTTGTTCCCAAAAAGCCAAAAGGCTTTTATGCTATAATCATATTCAGCGAGGAGGGGTTTGCAACTTTTAATAGCTGGTGTATCCATTATTTGCTCCGATGAATTTGATGTCAATCACGGGAGAGGGACTTGTAAGTAAGAATCGGTTCACGAGGGGCTAGAAATTTTTGAAAATTGGTGCACATTGTATTCGATATCTGTAAATATGACGGTAAGAAAATTTGTATCGATGGTCTATCGCTATAACCGAGGATTAACTGTTTACACAACGGGTACAAACGATACGGTAATCTAAAACAATAAGGTAGTTTTGTAATAATTAATAGTGTCATCTATGGTATTTTAATCCTGAAACGTTACGGATGGCTTTATAATACCAACTAGATTATATAAGATATTGTTCCAAGTTTTCATCCGTCACGATATCTACGATTGAAAAGGATAAAGTTCAACTGACCGCCAAGTCAATTTAGTCCCTTCTTCCGATATTGTTTTGTTGTTGGTTTTACAACGCTAAAGTACAGCTTTTGATCATATGATTATTCTTTTTAGAACATACCGTTTTAAAAGCTTCGATAAGTTGACAATTTCAGCATTTAACCGACAGTGAAGAAACAAAACCTAAGTGTTGCTCTCGCAACACTTTAGTCGGCGAAGCCGGACAAAGGTTGCCGCAACACTTCTTGTTGCCCCGGCAACGTAGGTCTAGTTTTTGTTCATATTATCCTTCTTTTGCATTGTACCTTCCTGAAAGTAAGCTGTGATCTTAGAAAGAAAGAAAATATCGGTCAAATCATCCACCACCCCCACCCCAATGAAGAAAGGCTCGGGACGACCCTGACGACACATCAAATTTCTGGATTTCAAGTTTTTATGGCACTTACCTTCCGGCCGAGTGCCGTATACCGATCAATTTTCGTCGATCTGTCGGTCAGGACGGTGATCGTGAGTTTGGATACTTCTACATTTGCTAGGAAGATGAAACTTGGCAGGCGTATTAGGGACCCTACCAAACTAAATTGGAAAAAGCCATTTCCAAATCCGACGACCGTGGGGGGAGTGGATGAAGGGGGAATATGGAATATTGACGCATGTATAACTTCTGAACGGGGACTCGAGTCTTATTGAAACTTGATGTTTGGAAAGACCTGTGTCTCTGTTGTCACATTTGAAGTCGGGAATGGATCCGGTGACTTTTCCGGGAGTTGGAGGGGATAGCCGGACATCGTGTAATACGTTTAGATTTGACGGATCTGGACGGAGCTGTAACAAGCACAAACCATAGATACATAGTTGACAAGACCGGACGGGATCCGTCCACTGTGGGTGGAGGGCTCTAAAACTCCGGTGATCCACAGTTAAGGCTCTTCCAGATTTGCTTGGACGATGAAACATGGCGAGGATATCACGTATTCGACCATTTACCTTAAGAACAGTCGTTTCTCCGATTCGACCATCCTGAGGGGGATAGAGAAAGGGGCTCTCTGGAATCTTGAGGTATATCCAACTTTTGAACGGGTGATCGGATCTAAATGAAACTTGATCTTTCGAAAGAACTCATGTCTCGGATGTCCCATTTCAAGTGCGGACCCGATCCAACAATGTGTGTGTGGGGGGGGGGGTATTTTGTGAACGCTTAGAGTGTAGCGATTCGGACGACACGAATATGAGGGGTAAGAGGGGAGTCCGGAATTCCGATTATCGCGATTTAAGTACTTCTAGATGCGCTAGGACGCGTTAGAAACTTGACCTGAACTTGACAAGATTGGCTTAGAAATTGTTACTTCCCGGATCTGACCATCCCTTAAGTACTCACCTTAACCGCAAAGTACAAAATAAAAATTTCAAACAAAACGTACATTTCCATGATCCCCATGAGCCCACGATAATTTTTGTGGCATAGGTTTTGATTAGATATTTACTCCAGCTCCCCTAAAGTGCGCTTTATAAACGCCAAGTGGAAAAAATACTTTTGAAGAAACGATCCATTTCATGATCTCCGAGGGCCCATGATCTTTGTGCCACAAAGGCTTTGATTGAAAGTGAATTTCTAGCACCTTTAAAGTGCGCATTTTAACCGAAAAGTAAAAAAATGTGTTCTGACCAAACCGTATATATTCATGATCCTAAAGGGCCCACGTTCATTTTTGTCTTAAGTGTTTTGACTGAAGACGATTTTTTAGCACCCATGAAGTGTGCATCGTCATAACCAAGTGCAAAAACAAAACCACTTTCTACCAAACCAAGGGTCTTGATCACTTTCTACCAAACAATACAGATTTCCAAGGGTTTTGATCACAGGTCTTAGGGTTTTGATCACAAGTGATCACAACAAACCCACAAAATGGCAAATTCCTACTTTCATCCTCTTACCCAGCTTTGCAAGTGCCATATGAGCTTCTATTTTTTGTTTTTCTAACCTGGATTCTTGCATAGCAGAACACTTTGAAATTTGAAAACTTCAACATTTCTAAGAATTTGTAGGCTGTCCTAGATTGGCCGCGCTAAACAACGCAAAAGTCTAAATATATATATAATAATGTACTGGTGGACTAGTAACGATTAGTAAGTCGAAAAAAAGATACTTTATAGAGTAGTCGGAATATAGATAACTGCAAAAAACATGGCTCCCCAACAGTTTCCCACGCTCAAAGAATCCTGAAGCCCCACAGACCATCACCACCACCACCCGCCCCGAGTAGTAGGTATTTATTATACAATGTTCTCGCTCATAAGCTATGCATATCAACTGAGGGGTATAGCGGTCATAGCTCCGGGTCCAGGACTATGATCGACCATGAGTAAGACATTTGCTCTTTTAGATTTTTCAACTTTGCAAATCCGGGGAAGAGGGAAACACGGATCACTGTCCGAATCGATGCCAGGAGCAGCTAAGGGATCACTCTTTAAGGGGACAGTTTTGCTTCTTCCTGATATCCTGTACAGCACAAGCAAAGGGTTATAAACAAGAAATATGCTTAGTATTATATGCCGCTTCTCTCCGGTCACGGACAGTTGGACTAGTAATGGATGTTAGCCCAACGGTATCGCTGGACATGAAGATTGAACTGTCCACGCCCAAAATTTTTTGCCTTCCTCCACTCTTTCCCCTTTTTTCTTTTTCTTTTAATAACTAAGTTACACCATGCAATGCACCTCAGCCTTCGGCCTTACCATGCCCCGACGCTTGATCATCAACTGGCTTGTCCGAGAACTCCGAGCAGAGGCATAGTATGATATGCCACTTCTCTCCGGTCGTGGACAGTTGGATTAGTAATGGATGTTAGCCCACCGCCACTCTAGCCGTTCTATTACAATATCTAATCCAAAACTCCAATCTTCATCTCACACATAAAACAAAAATGCATACCCTCCAAAATCAATTACAGACTTCCACTTCAAATCTACCTGCTCAACTTTCAATCAAAATGTTTTACACTTTTCACAAATTAAAAAACTGCTGAAATAAAATTTAAATTTTTATCAGAACCTCCCTTCCCTCTATACAATAAATTTCCACAAATGTAAACTATGTTCTGAATAACCCAAATTTCACAACTCCGATTTACTACAAACTACAAACAAATCAAACAGAAACGGACCAAAACCATGTTTTTCTTTTTCTTTCTGGTTTTTCTGTCTTTATTTTATTCATTTATTTATTTCTATTTTTATCTTTGACGGTGTAACTACCACCCGTAAATCTTCCTTTTCATCTACTGAATTTTCACACCGTTTTCAACCAAAAAACTCACGTTACAGGTCAAACTGTCACTACATTCTTGAAAAAACTACTATAACCACACTGGAAAAAGGATAAACATATCGACCCGTATGGCTGGGGTAAAACACACATTCTAAAATGTCTTTCCCACTGTGCTGCAACCTCTATAGTCGATTTTATCAATCTTTAATAATCTGATTAGTTTATTTTTTTTAACCAAGCTAACATGTAAACAAATTTCATCAGATATCGGACCAATTATCGATATCAAAACGTAAATATCGATATCGAAAACGATATCTGTTCATTCGTAATTATTGTAAATAATAAAATGTAAATAATCCAACCTAACTAGATTAGGGTAAAATATTGCAATGAACCGTGATTTCTGAGCTAACATGTAAACAAATTTCATCAGATATCGGACCAATTATCGATATCAAAACGTAAATATCGATATCGAAAACGATATTTGTTCATTCGTAATAATTGTAAATAACAAAATGTAAATAATCCAACCTAACTAGATGAGGGTAAAATATTGCGATAAACCGTGATTTCTGAGCTAACATGTAAACCGCGTAAACAAGCTACATAAGATCAGATCCTATATGTTCTAGTTTTTATGAGAATGTCGTGCCCCACGCTCAATTCCTGATGACGGTTTCACTTATTCGGACGCCCCTACTTAGCAAATATATGTATATCTACTTCACTGTTTACACAATAAAATTACTTTTCTACTTTCCTAAACCCTCTGTCTCTTATCTCATCCCCCACAACTCACATCAAACTTTACCCTTGACAAGAAAAGCCGAGATATCACTGCCAAAACATCATATATGACATATCCGTTTTACGCATTTTGAATAATATACATTACCAAAACCTTAACGCTAATGTTATCCAAAGAATCATCATCCCTCTAATTTCACTTTTTTCTTCTATACCGTGCTCTACGCCTACCAAAATTCAACTTATCCAAATTCAAATTTACTTATATATACTGAATATGGCTCCAACATAATATACTTATATGTATCTATATGTATATAGATATATATTTAATTTTTCAAATCATAATTAAATCCCCATCTTAGTTCCTCCTTAAGCTCATTCATTCCATACGTTTGTTTTCATAAGCTTTGCAAATGAAAATAACTTCCCACATCTCAAAATAACCAGTATCATATGTGGAAAGGTCGCCTGCAACAGTATGAATGTTTCCGTGGATTTTACCTTACCTCGAACCTTCCACAAAATCTAACTAATAAAGTCTGCTATATTCTGCAATTCATCATCAAAGATTAATAATGCGCCTTCAACCACACATACCTCCATTCGCTAAAATGAATTTTCTTGAATTTCTGAAGCATCCTAAGGCCGATATATGTGCTGCTCTACCACACAATACAATAAGAACGTCTTTTTTTTTATTTATTTATTTGTATGCTTTAAATATCTCACTTTCTAGACAATCTATTCGGGTGCCATTAAACCAAGAACACAAACCCTGATTATTCTTTGTCTCGTCTCTGAAAATAAAAGAAACAGCTGACACCTGTCATTGCTACTCAGTGTGGCAGCAATTAGTGTCATGCATTTCGAAATTCTCCATTCCCAGAATCCCCTTGACCCGCTTGCACCCTTCTTAATTTATTCTCTTGCATTGGCAACTAACCCTTCTGAACAAAGGCACAAGCTCGACCCGCTTTCACTTTAGCAAATATATTACGGGCCATCACCCATCCAAACACAAACTGGGAGAACTCGACCGGATTGCATTGAGCCCGAGGGGCTACTGAATGTTCGGCCTTGCTGTACATGCTAACCCAGACACCGGTCGAAACACCGTTGCCGGTCTTAAATCACGTGAGTTCACTTCTAAATATCTAAATATGCTCATTTTAATGCTCTGCTGCGTAGCAACCGGCGTCTGAACGGGCAGATCACCTCGACTCCTGGCACTTGCTGTACACTAAAACCGAGAGTGCGCAGTCCCTCGATAGGCTTCGTGGGAGCATGACCAGCCACCACTCCTAGTCACTCTAATGGCACTTTTACATACTCTTTCTTCAAAACAAATATAAACTCACTTTGGAAATTTAAACAGAATATCCAAATAAATGAACTGTCTGTTTCTTTCTCTCAAACCACCCTAAATAATCACTGAAGAATAAACCGCCTTCTGTCACAATGAATTTTTTCCTTACTTTCAATCCTCTAGATATTCAAACTACTCTAGAGCTAATTTCCATATAACTAAAAAATTGGCAGATGCCCATCTAAGGAAATTCTCCTCCTGCCGACAAAAGCTTAATATTTGCATCGGGTACCGAAGCTTCTACTCATTAACACGCATCTAATTTATACCTTATTTTTTTCACCTGGCTAAATGTCACAATCACTGAACAGCGCCTTATATATTACACCAGCTCCACCTAGGCATCTAAAAGCCTTATCTACCCCCACAGCGTCAAATTACGAGCCTGAACCAGTTTAGAATATTGCCACTCCCACTTCAGTTCAGGCTGCCCACGGCATTTAATACAGCTACGTAGGTCTACTCAGTTCCTTTTTTTTTTTTTTTTTACTGTACGGGCTCACAACAGTAACCCTAACTGAACAATTTTCCTCAATGATTCTGCTACCGAAAACTATTGATATCGATCACTCACGATTGTTACTCAGTGTGGCAACAACTAGTGATCTACCAAAGTAGCTATAAATTTGTGATGCTCTGCTTTCAGAATCAATATTATTCCCTCTTGTCTATCTCACCGGCTTCATTAACACAATCTACAATAACCCAGTCATAAACTTCTAATCTCGGATTTGAAACCATCTCCACTTACGGAGCTTACAAAACCCGAGCCACGTTGGTCTAAGATTGGGCAACAGCTCCACTTAGGCCGCTTCTTCTAACCGAACACAATAGCTACCGGAATTGACACCACCCCGCTTAGGTAGCTTACAGTAGCAGAGCCACATAGGTCCCAGATTCGATAACAGCTACACTTAGGTAGCTTACAACAACCGAGCCACGTAGGTCTCACACAAGACACCAGCTCCACTTAGGTAGCCTACACTAACCGAGCCACATAGGTTTAAGATTCGAAATCAGCTCCACTTAGGTTGCTTACAACAACCGAGCCACATAGGTCTCACACAATATACCAGCTCCACTTAGGTAGCCTACAGTAACCGAGCATCATAGGTCTCAGATTCGACATCCGCTCCACTTAGGTAGCTTACAATAATCGAGTCAAACTTTATTATATTTATTAATTTTTTTTTTATAGCTTTTACGACAACTCCACTTAGGCAGCTTACTATAATCGAGCCAAGCATGTTTTAGATTCGACCCCAGCTCTCCTTGTCAGCTTACAATAACTGAGCCACACAAGTCTCAGACTCGATACTAGCTCCAATCGGGCCGCTAAAATTTCTGTTTAATGGTTTTAAGCATATTCACAGCTCCACTTGGGCAGCTTACAATAACCGATCCACACAGGTCTCACACAAGACACCAGCTCCACTTAGGTAGCCTGCAGTAACTTACAATAACGTACTTACAACAACTTACAATAACTGAGCCACATACTTCGGTCACAGATTCGATACTGGCTCCAATCTTAATTTTTGTTTAATGGTTTTAAGCATATTCAAGGATATTGACACCTCCATTGCTACTTAGGTCGCTTGTGATATCTGTATTAGCTGCAGAGGTCTGTATTATCTGTTCAACATTAAACTTTTATGCTGAAAATATTCAGAGGAGTATTCCCATCATCAGCGCTTATCATACTAAGCCACTAAGCCAAAAAATACAATTTGATTATTATACGGAAAAATTCAACATTAACAATTAACACGTGTCACCTATAATCGCTACTCAGTATGGCAGCAATTAGGCTATTGACACTCATTTAACAAATTTCTTTTTCGATCAATTTGACTCACTTACATCATACTAAATATATTCTCTGGTAACACAACTTTGAAGAAGGGAAGTGAACTCGCTTCAACACCGACTCGGTACATTCATAATTTCTACTCAGTAACTAGTTAGCCATCCTCACAGGCAACTAATCAATTCCAGACTTTATGTCACCTTTTTTTTTATCGACAAGGAATTTTGCCAATTACGAGCCCAAACGAGACGAGGATGTTGCCATCGCTAGTGGCACTCAACACGCCTGCAGTACATCTAACCAAGAATAAATAAGGGAAGAATTGAGAAGACTTGAATCATCCGACGTGTCTTTCCGCCCGATTCTCAAGTATCGCGGGTGGAGCCTACTGGGCGCCTGTCCTGACCACAGATTGGCGCTGGTTCTTTGATCGCCGTTCTCCGTGTCAAGAAAATGCGCCGAATTCAAATTATACAGAAAAAGGCCGACATTTTGCCGTATGCTCTATAATTAAATCGCAGCTACCACTAGTTTAAAAGACGAGATAAGGGGCTAAAGTACAGTGAGATGATACAAGTGATGTTCAATCAGGCAGAAAAGGACCGATTCGGACTGAACACTACAAGTTTAAAGAAGGAAGGGACATGCTTCCAAATGTTTTTACTCTAGGCTTAGAAAGTCAGGTAGAATATCCGTCTCTGGAGAAGTGGGAAGTAAGATTTACTTCTTCTTTTTTTTCACACAAAAATATTCATGTAATATCCATGGCTGGCAGGTTCATGGTGATGAAAGAAAAGTGCTTTAATAGGATAGATAATGAAACATTTAGCCAACTAACCGAGATAATGATTTACATTTGGACCAACAATAATAAGTTGTATCTCAAATGTTGACGTTTTGAATGATATCGTATATTTGTCAATTTCCAAAATCAGTCATTAATTTAAAAATTGAAAATACTTCATCCCAACTGTTTTACCAACTGTTAACTATCCGAAAAATGCTATGAACTAAATTTTGTGTACAGTGTACAACTTAAAACAAAACATAACAACTCTTTCGGTATAGTTAGTCAACTATGCACAAAATTTGAATTTGAATGATACAAAAACATGATAATGTAAAAAAACGATGATGAAAAAGCGGTCTGTTATTAGCATACACAACGACAAATTTAGCCATATGTAAAATGCAACTATCCGAGACAATGATACACATTTTTGACCAAGAATAATAAGTCCTTTCCGCAAATTGAGACGTCTTAAACGATATCTTACAATCAGCAATCGTTAATTTAAAATTAAGAAATAGTTTACAGCCTACTGTGTTTCGCAACTACACTAGAAAGTGATATGAACTAAATTTTGTGCAGACAGTACAACTTAAAAACAAAACATAATAACCAATCGAGTACATTTCGACAACTAAATACCTTAAATTGTCCAAGTTTAATACCTGTTCTAGATGCGATTCTTTACAGTCCTGAGAAGACCAAAATAAAATTACAATGATCACACCGATCCTATTGAATCTGAACTAAATGCATGCCTGTTAGGTCTATTCTATGCTTCAGTGTTCAAGTTGCTTAATTGCTCCCCTGAGTCATCAAACGCCGCATGCCCTTGGGCTTCACCGTCTTTGTGAAGGGTTGTGATAACATAAGCTTCATATTACAAATCTGACCCGAGCTTGAAAAGTCGTTTCCATTTGTATTATCCTCAGAATCAGCACTGTCTGAATTTCCCGCCTTTTCTGACTGCTTCATCACTTTTCCTTGGAGGTAACACTTAATATTGCAAGAGGCAACATGCGAAGCTCCACCCAGGTTCCACCCCCGGTAAATAATATCGGACCAAAAGATATTCAGGATGCTGACATCAAGGTTATGTGAGTTCTCAATTCTTCCCTTATTTATTCTTGATCTAACAGAGCGACGGAGTCCTGCACTCTCTGCAGCTGAGGACTCTCCATACTACTATTTTTATAATTTCCTTCCAATAATTAATTTTATTGATCCACCTGGGCGGTAATACGTGTTATACAACATTTTACGATTGGCAAATGGCGTTGTAACTAACGAGCTAACGAGGCAATAACATTGCCACTCATAGCGACACTTAGGTCGCTTGCGGCATGTAATACAGCCACATAAGTCTTGTTCTTCTTTCTTTCCTTTTTCACCGAGTACTCTTTACATTGGTAAACCTACAATTGTTGCTCAGTTTGGTAGCCATTGTAAATCTACCCTGATATCTCTATTCCAGCACTATGAAGTGTATCAAATTGCAAACTTAAAGAGCCAAAAATATTGCCGCTCTTTATGCAACTTAGGTTGCCTGCGGTATCTAATATAGCTAGAAAAAGCCTCTAATTTCTGCCACCGAGGACTCTACCTCTTTAATTCAACAATTAACAGGGCAATTTTTAACCTGTTTAACTTAATATAGTCAAACCATTTGAATATTCACATTGTGACGTTTACCAGGGCGCCAACAAGTCATAAACACAAACTGATTATTCTCTCATTCTTGAACTTATTATCGCTTCTCAATCTGGAAGCAATTAGTAACATTTCGTGCTGTCATTCACCCTTCTCAGAATCAATCCGGCTCACCTCGCTAGCACCCTACTTAATTTATTCCCAAACCGGCGAACCCTACCCTTTTCAACAAAGGAACCAACCGAACTCACTTTCACTGGAACTAATTCGCTCCCCGGACATTACTCGCAGTAAACTTGTTCACCAAAACGTGCTTACTCTAACAATACTTCGAAATGGGCTACCCCATCCTCAACCAGATATATTCTGCATCACCCTTTAACTACGCAAGCATTGTTATTTTCAAGAAACAACAACAAAGTGAAAATTGTCACTTTTTAAACTTAAGTTAATAAACTCCAAATTGAGCCTTCAGATAGATCATCTCGTGTCATGAATAACTCTTCACATTCCGGTACCAACACAAAAGTCTGCTAGGACATCTAACTCACTCCAGTGTCAAAACTCTGTCACACTGGAATAACACCACATACAACTCCAATGATATTCGCCTCGCATCGATAAAATCCATTTTTGAACAAAATGCCAATCTTTACCCTATCATCAATCATTGTCTCGCTTTTACCTCATTTCTCCATCTGGCTTCGTGTCCTTACGTCGCACCTTGGTCAGTCCGCGAGCATCTAACATTAACTGACACCGTCAGAACGAGCGTCAGGACTCTACAGCCGACAAGGAATAACCCTTACTAGGTAATCTCTCTGAAGTATGCCCTCCTGTTATCCATATCCTTACTAACACAACCTGAAACTTCTCCATCGCAAAAAACTTTCAGGCACACTAGTCTTACGTCCGACGTGCTCGTCGCTTGATCCGCTTGATCATCAACTGGCTTGTCCGAGACCTCCGAACAGCGGCATATACGGAGAGAGCACTGAAGCGAAGTACCATTTATCTACGTACTGAGGCTCCATAGCCGCATGGAAGTATTGCTTTTAGTAATATAATTTTTATTTCTATACGGCCCTTGCGCTTTGGAAGGTAAGCCGAATCGACACTCCACTTACTGAAGAAGGGACGACGGGAGAAGTTGTACTTACACGATAGTTCTCTGTGGCATCATCCCAAGCGACGTCGCTACAGTAGAGATCGTAAACCTCCCTACTGAAATGCGTCGCGAGAACGACCGAGCCGTTGGTCAAAATCCAGAATCCAATTCGTGGTTTGCTGTGCATAGATATGTCGGCGGTGTCAATCGTACGCATAAAAGTACGCTAGAAAGAAAAGAGCTCAAATTTCAAACGGCAATTGCAAGGCATGTTGGCATGTTTGCAGCTAAGGGTCGAGGTACTTTTTTGCTGTCGCCAACTGTCAAGTTACATTTTGACCGGATCTCGCGTTCGAGAATTAGGCGGGTTACACGATATCCGGGACCCCCTCCCCCTTCCAACGCTCCGGTCCAATCTGGATCCAGTGGCAAGAAAAGAATGCTTTACCCAACGTCCCGGCCCGATCCCTGCACTCTAGGCGAGCCTTTTCCCCCTCCAATTCTCCCAATAGTCGCCATATGTAGTCCGGACGTTTAAAGACAGCATCTGGAGCATTTAATCCTGCCAATTATCAAGTTTCAAACAGATGATGTTAGGCTACTCGTTCGAGAGTTACTCGAACATACTACAAGATTCCCGGTGCCCCCACCAACTTACTCCACCTAGACAGGATACGACTCGGACGCACAAATGTAAGATCTAGGGCATTAGCTCCTACACATTGGCTTTCACACGAAACTGAGAACTAGGAGAAAGTCCCACCCTTACTTTCCCAACTGAGGTAGTACCCGGTACAGACCCCAAATTGCACAACTAGGGCTCATGCCCTATTCACCCTCCAATTTTCGTCACTATCTCTCGATCCGTCTGTTCCGGACACGTATGAAGAAATTGACGGTAATCACTTCGAACTCCTTCATTGCAGATGCGATCAATCGAATAATTCACTTTATTCGAAAAACATGTGACAGAGCCGATTATTAGTTTTTGTTGTCAAGAAAGAAACGGGTATGTCAATCGACCAGCCAAAATTAACGTACACAAAAGTACAATATATACAATTAGTAGAGAGAGGACAAATTTTTAATATATATGGAATTTTACAGAAAAAAATCAATATCATAACAGACCTGCCACTTGAAAATCAATACAGATTTGTTTTTGGCAGGACTCAATAATTTAATCACTGATATTGGGCACAAAAAAGAAAAGAGAAATAAATAAATACAATACTATACATAAACAACTATATAAAGAAAAAAATATTCAATAATATAGACGAATAGATGACAATTAAATCTCGTGGCCATTCAGGACCGATTCCCATCTTTACTCATCAAGAAACTTTTCATCTTATATTTAAAAGAATATACACTCTCGGCCATCCCAGTGCTCCCCGGCAGATTATTCCATACAGAAACACCCACGTTTCTAAACACAAAGTATATTGTCTCTCATCTACATGGTCCTCTGAATTCCTTACGTCATATTAATAGTACGCAGAATTCGTTGACAATATATTACAAAAGTAATTATGTGCTAGCTGATTTAGACACTGATTAACGAATACACCAATCTGACAATCTCTCATCTTCCTAACATTTGAAATATTAAAATTGCAATAACAATCCAGCGTATTTTCACATTTTCCAAAACTGTTTTAATAACTATTTTGCAGATTAAAAAATAAACCCGGCGTCAAACATGTCAACAAACAAGGGCACAAAACTAAGCTTATATCGAGCACGTGAAGCAGTCACAGGTGAAGTTTCGCTACAGGCTCTGCAATGGACCTGCTTGGTCTTACCCGAGCTAGTTCATTTTGTGGTGGAATTAGGGATTAGGGCTCGACAGGGATTCATTTCGAAAAGATAGGGAGAGTTTTAAACGACGGGAGTGAAGGGTTTGAAGTAAAAACTGATTAAGGAGGGTATGCATGATACTTTCGCGGATTCTGAAATTACTAGGAGGCACAGTATTGCGACCTCTCAACCCGGTCAGACTGTTCCTTCGTCAGCTCAAAAATGCCATACTGGGCAGCAGTACTCAAGTGTGGAACGAATAAAAGAGAAATAAAAGCGTAAGGGGTGTGGTGCAGGGATTCCATGGCGAGCCAGCAACTTCAGAGACATAATGGCCAATTGGCTTTCTTTAACATGCCATCGACATCCTGTTTCCACTTAAGATCTGAAGTTATATGGACACCAAGTAGTTATTATTCCTATATCCGGGTTTTGGTAACAGTCCCAGAACAAAATCGGAGATTTTTCTTCCGACTTCAGAGAGTGTGAAAGAAAGATTACCTTAATCCTATTTCGAAGATGCGACGAACAATCTATATTCCGCGTCATTGTCCTGTTCCGGATACACTTAATCCTGTCTTGCTGTATGTCAGAAACAGGTGAACCTCTCTCCCAAATCGGAAGAAAGGAAAACATGGAATAATTTTTCTGAGAGGGTAATCCTAATCCGGACTGAAGACCGCAACCTGCCATCTACTTTATAATGTAGTGCGTGTAAATCTCTAGCATCACGGTTATCACAAAGAAAAGAAAGGAAGAACCAGGTTGGGCAGCGAGCAGATTTTCAAATTGACCCTGACTGGGATTGTAGATCGAAAATGGTTAGTAAATGTGATGAGAGCTATAAGAGAGGTACAGTAGAGTCACGCTTATCTGAACGTTGGTTGGATTTGATCATTGTCATATCCATGCACTCGGTGTGATTAAAGACTTAAGGCCACAGGTGCCAAGCGAATTTTAATTTGACAGAATGGAATCTTTATCTGGCTATCTGACTAAGTAGCCATTCTAACATTAAGCCAACAGGAGATGTAAGCTCATATGGCAATTGCATGGGTTAAGATGTTTTGATTGATCAAAAGTAAGTTTCGACTTTGCGGTTCAGATGCGCACTCTAAGGGAGCTAGAACTTCATTTGTAAGGAAAACCCTTGAGGTAAAAATGATAATGGGCTGAAGGGCATCATGAAAATGCATATATTGCTTAAAAGTATTTTTTTTTTACTTTGCGGTCAAGATTGGTACTTTAAGGAATAATCCGATGCGGGAAGTAGCAATTTCTAAGCAAATATTGTTGAATCTCTAATATTCCAGCGAAGGGTGATCGTCCTAGCACATCTGGAAGTACCTCAGCTCGCGATCACCGGAATCCCAGACCCCCCCCCCCCCACCAAACTCCACCCACAATACCCGGAGCCAATCCGGTTCTGTAAATGATTAATCCAGAGCATATGTTTGTTATTCCTACGAAGTTCGATCCCGATCACACCAGTCTAAGCGGGTCAAGTATTCCCCCCCCAAATAATTGTCGGATTCGGTCCGGAAATGAAAAAGATCATCAGAGAGAAAGGTAGTCTGTTCAATTATTAAATTTCACTCGAACCCGATCTCCCGTTCCCCGGGAACCCCCCCCCCTCAAGTGTCCGGAGCCCGACAAATTGTGTCAAAGATTTACATGGAACATATTTTTGTTCGTCCCAGCAAGTTACACTCCCATGCCTCCATTCTAACCGTTTCTCGAGATTTCCCGACCCCCCCCCCCCCCCCCAACTCCCCAATGGTGCCCGTAGCCAATCCGATTCAGTAAATAATTTACCTAGAGTATCTGTTTGTTATTCCCAGAAAGTTCCATCCCGAACTCTCAGTCTTAGTGGGTCACGTATTCTCCCTCCTCCCCCCAATAATTGTCGGATCCGGTCCGGATATGAAGAAGATTACCAGAGAAATGTCCTCTGTTCAATTCTTAAATTCCACTCGAATCCGATCACCCGTTCCAAAGTTACGCAAGACGGAATATTCCGGATTCCCCTCCCTCCACTCCCCCCGGCATTATCAGATCGACAATTTCTTTTATTTTGAAGTCAGTTTGATCGGGTCCCAGATTTGCCTGCCAAGTTTCATCGTGAACATCCCCAGAACCGACATCACCGGAATTCCTACTCAATTTCCCGGATTCACCTGCCCTCCACCCCCCCCCCCCAAAATGGTTGGATCGGGAAACTGATTATTTCCAGATTAGTTTTATCGGGTTCCTGATACGCCTGCCAAGTTTCGTCGTCCTTGCACATCTGGAAGTACCCTAACTCGAAAAAGTGTGACAAAAAACTCGGACAGACCGACAGACGGAATTGTGATCGGTATATGGCACTTGAGCCAGAGGCTGCAAGTGCCATAAAAACTACACTGCCCAAACTGAAGTAGCTGTTCAAATAAGCATACCACTGTAGTCTGTAAATTGTATGTACCTACTTTTTGGGATCCCAAAACGTAAGTGGAGGGATACCTATGACATCGCAAAAGTTGTCCGTCTGTCCGTCTGTAAGCACGATAACTCTCGAAAGGAATGAGATATTTTGATGAAACTTGGTGTGAGGATTCGTTGGGTCGTCGGATCAGTCAAGTTCGTAGATAGGCTTAGTAGCCCTACATTTAGGGGTGGGGGTTCAAATTAAGGGACAAACAAAATATTTTGAAACAGCTAATTTGATGGTCGATATAGGGTAAAACGACATGCTGAACATAATGATGAAAATCTTTTTGTCATCGGACAAGTAGTTCGCCCGGAATCCGGCCAAAACCGGAAAGTTTGTTAAAAGTAAGTTTTATTTGAAGTTGATTAAATGTTCGATTTAGATGTAGGAAGACATGCTGAGGATGATGGTGAAAACCCGAATCCGGCCAAAACCGGTAAATTGTTAGAAGCTTAAGTTTTATTTGTAGTTGATTAGATAACCGATTTAAGGGTAAGAAGAGATGCTGAATCCGTGTTTGACAATCACATTTTACCCGGAAATTCAATTCGACCGGAATCCGGCTGGAGTCGGAAAATTTGTTATAAGTTAAATTTTTATTTGAAGTTGATTAGATGTTCATTATTGGGGAAAGAAGATATCCTGAGATCGTTTTTGAGCTTTCTTTTTTCGCCGGACAAGTAGATCTGGAGTTCGGCCGAAACCAGGAAATTGGCAGAAGTGGCAGGAAGTTTTCGTAGGGGTAAACACTCATACTGAATCCATATCTGAACTTCGTTTTCTCAGATGACTAGCTATTTGGCCTTAATTTGTTTCTGAATTTTAATTGTAAAAATGTTCAAGGAGTCTGGCGATGACTGGATCTAGCTAAGACAAGACCCAGTTGTCTGGATCAGATATTGAATTTTTGGGATCCCATCAAAACCTTTGGTCTTGTTTAGTCTTTATTTCCAAAGTTGCTTTAATTTTTAGTTAGAGATTCGATTGTGCTTTGTGCTATGCTTGACTTACTGCCTGTTCTGGTTTTCTTTACCCACTATCCACATCTAGCTGTTGTGCAGCTTTGAAGCAGTTTACTTAGAGGTCCAGTCCTAGGCTTATCCTAGGATATTGATAATATAGTTAGGCTATAGAGAGATGTCTTCGAAATACAACGATCGTACCGTGTTCAGCATCTCATATTTTATATAATCGAAGACCTTATGAAAAATTCATAGCGTACTTATCTTTAAAAGAAAAATCCTTAAAAGATTTATATGTGCACTCGCATGTTGCACACATAAATGTTTAATTTAAAAAACAATAGGTGCTCATCTGTGAACAGCTTAGAAAATATTGGTATGGTATTTAAATGCAAAATTGTCTGAGGTAAAACTGTGAATTAAACCACAACTCTGACCAGAAACCATCTTTTCATGATGAAGTTGCCCAGATTTTTTTTTTAAAGAAATGGCATAACTTCCCACATGAAATTAGCAAATCACTTGTTAGCGCTTGTCGTCTCAATCCATCCATAAATTCACTTCTATAATTTGTCCCTCTTTCTGATGAGGCTACTGGGCTTTAAGTGTTTGCATATTGAACGTGCCTATGTTATAAATTGGGAAAACCAAGCAGATTCTAGTCCAAAACAATGGGTAGACCTGATGGTGTATTATCTCTTCAAAAAATTAAAATAATACTTTTAACCTTCATATATCCTTATGGAGTTGTTTAAAGTCCTTGGAAAAAAACTCGGCAAGGTCCAAAAAGCACTCTGGACGAACATTTAGTAAGGGAGGATTCAGGACAAGTGAATTTTGGCCAGTGACTTGGCCGGCCTTTTTTCGCATAGCGTAAGGTCACTAGCTCAGTCGCTCGAGAGGAAATTGGTAATACCCCTGCAATAGCCGTAATTAAGTCATTTGGGCAGAACGAAAAGATTTTGAAATCATTATCATTGACGTTCTTTGAGCAGACTGTAGCATTTGAAAAAAAAAAATTCTTCATTCAAAGAACTTTCACTGATGAATCATTAGTAGACGCTTTAGGCCATTCGGCAGTTGAAGAAATCCATGCGTCAACTTTTCATCTAAATAGAAAGGCGTTGAAAAATACACTTTATAGTCAAGGCTTTGAAGAATTTAAGAATAAAGTTAGTTCTTGGTCAATTCGCTTTTTTACTTCTAAAGACGATTTATTAGCGGCTTCAAAAGTTCAGCCCTCTTACCATTCGACGCAGATTATCACGGGTCATTGTAGGTTAAATTTTTTCCTTCACAGAATAAACAAAATTGATAAGGAGTTGTGCCCTTGTGGTGAAAATGAAAGTGCTACCATTTTCTTTTTGAGTCCCCTAATTTTTAATTTGTTCGTGAACGCTTATTTCACTTTAATAGGATCAGTGTTCCTTTTCCATTTCATCTTGATTTGGTTTTTAAATTTAGGAACGGTAGAAATATTGTGTTGGAATATATTAGGAAAACTAAATGTTTGGATTTCGAATTATGATCTGATTTAAAAGTATGTGCTTTTTTGTGTTTGATAATGGAACTCACAGTGTGTATTATTTAGTTGTTTTTTTTTTTTTTTTGTATTAGTTGTTTGTGCAATTTGTGTGATTTTTGTTTCTTTGTTAGTTGTGAAATGCAGTAAGGCTAAATCACGTAATAAATTCATTCAAGTCTTTTTAATTTAAAAAACACCCGAGACTTTGATATTACAGGGAAATCAAGAAACTCAGGAGGCGGGGTGGGCACTTCTTCGCTCAGCAAAGGCGGGAGGGACCGCACAATGGTAGCCAAATGTTTATTAAGAGAGTTGGCCGTAACGAAGTCGTCTTCGTAAACAGGGTGGGGAATGTGGTCCACCAGTCTCACGGCCGTTTTGAAAATCGAACACACCAGTCTCACTGTTTCGGACCACCAGTCTCATAAAAATGGCGCCGGGAACCAGCAGTCTCGGAAACGAGACCAACAGTCTCAAATTCAGACCAACAGTCTCATCTAATTCCCAATTTTTTTAAAGTAAAAAAGTGTTTTCTTTGTTTTTCTCTGTCAGTCCCTTGAATTACGCGCTTGTGTCAGCACTACAGGTAGAGTGAAGCTTGGGCTTTCAACACATGTATTCATCTCTGCTATTGGCTTGGTACTTCTCAGTGAGTAGGGCTCTCAAAAAGCAAACAAATTTATTTTTTTGTTTTCTGTGTTGTTTAATAGAATTCTGCTACTCTGCCAACTACATCAGGTAAAGTGAAGCCTGGGCTTTCAAACGATATATGATTCACTGTTACTGGATTACCAAGTGTCACATTGGGTGGCTTTGAAAAAATTGTTTTGGTAAACAAATGTAATTTCTAGTCTGTCTATGCGATTTCTTGGAATTTTCCAACTTTGCGACCAGTTTTGGTAGATTTAAGCATGGGTTTTCCACAGATCCATGTCTCTCTGATACTGGCTTAGTCAGTTTGTTGCTGGGTTCCTATGGTAAACTCATTAGCTATTTTTTTTTAACTGCCCTGCTTGATACTGTTGAATGTTTTGTCGCCTCACTGTTCAGTTCACCTGACTGACTGGTCCAGTATTAGTTTGTTCCATTCTTTTTCCATGCATTTTCCATGCTTAAAATACTATTCTGAGGCTGTCTTTACACAACTACAGCAAGCGGTCAAGTATCGCTCAATGGAACCTATTATCGCTCACCAGAGCTGCGTTTGATTTGCATTGACTGATAGCGTTCAATTTATCCAGTCGACTGAGATTTTGGACTAAAATTTGACTTTTGACAACCGAGAATAAATGGTCATTCGTTCCATGGTTAAGCGGTTAAGCTACAGTAAGCGGTCAAGTAACGCTCAATGTACCTATCATTGCTCACCAGAGCTGGGTTCGGTCCGCATTTCCTGTCGACTGAAATCATCATTTCGCTGTTTCATTTGCTATTCTCAGTTGACTGATAGCGTTCAATTTATCCAGTCGACTGACAAGGTGACTTTTGACTTTTGACACTGACGACTAAAGATGACTTTTGACAACAGAGAACAAACGGTCATTTGTTCCATGGATAACCGGTTAAAGTAAGCGTTCAAGTATCGCTCAATGGAACATTTTATCTCTCACTAGAGCTGCATTTGATTCTCGTTTCCAGTTAACTTAAATCGTCATTTTGCAGTTTTATTTCCTATTCTCAGTTGACTGATAGGTTCTATTTATCCAGTCGACTGACATTGTCCACTAAAAGTTGACTTTGGACGACCGACAACAAAAGGTTATTCGTTCCATGGATAACCGGTTAACCAACAGTAAGTGGTCAAGTATCGCTCAATGGAACATTTTATCGCTCACCAGAGCTGCGTTTGATTTGCATTTCCAGTTGACTGAAATAACCTTTTTGCTGTTTTATTTGCTATTCTCAGTTAACATTCAATTTTCCAGTCAACTAAGATTGTCTTTCTTGGGATTTTCTAACTTTACAACCAGTTTTGGTAGATTTAAGCATGGACTTTCCACAGATACGTGTATCTCTGATATTGGCTTAGTCAGTTTCTTGCTGGTGTCCTTTGATAAACTCATTAGCTGTGTTTTCTTTAACTGACCTGCTAGACCCTGTTGAATCTTTTGTTGTCTCGCCATTCAGTTCACCTGACTGCCTGGTCCGGTACTAGTTCGTTCCATGCATTTTCCATGCTTAAAATACTATTTTGGGGCTGTCTCTACACAACTACAGTAAGCGGTCAGTAACACTCCATGGAACCTATTATCGCCCACCAGAGCTGCTTTTAATTGGCATTTCCAGTTGACTTAAGTTATCATTTTGCCGTTTTGTTTGCTATTCTCAGTTGACTAATAGCGTTCAATTTATCCAATCTATTGAGATTGTCCACTAAAAGTTGACTTTGGACGACTGACAACAAACGGTCATTGGTTCCACCGATAACCGGTTAACCAACAGTAAGCGGTCAAGTATTGCTCAATGGAACATTTTATCGCTCACCAGAGCTGCGTTTGATTTGCATTTCCAGTTGACTGAAATAATCTTTTTGCTGTTTTATCTGCTATTCTCAGTTAGCATTCAATTTATCCAGTCGACTCAGATTGTCAACAAAAAGTTGACTTTTGCCGATCGAGATAAAATGGTAATTCATTCCATGGTTAACCGGTTAGCCTACAGTAAGCAGTCAAGTATCGCTCAGTGGAACCTATTAGCACTCACCAGAGCTGCATTCTAATCGCATGTCCAGCTAACTTTAATCATCATTTTACTCTGTTATTTGGTGTTCTCAGTTGATTCATATTGTTCGATTTAGCTCTTGGCAAGGGTGTGGAAACTCAAGAAGGTAAGGGAATATCACTAAAACAATATGACAAAGCGACCTAATCATGTTCTATAACATTTAGACAATTACTAAAATTACCCTTTGCTTGTCTCCTTGATCATGCTGTACGTAGCAGCTTCAATTTGAGGGTCTCATGAAGAGACCTCTTACGTGGACCAATCTATAGTACTTCAACCTACAAACAATAGTATGTTTGATGATGCTGTACGTAGCAGCTTCAATTTGAGGGTCTCATGAAGAGACCTCTTACGTGGACCAATCTATAGTACTTCAACCAACAAACAATAGTATGTTTGTAACATACAATAGTATGTTCCTTTAACAAGAGCAACATCTGTAGAGGAGATAGTACTTCAACAATTAGAAAAAGAGTGAGAGGAATATTCATGGAGGACTAGTAAAACATATGGTATGTGAAAAAAGTATCACCAAAAAGTTGACTTTTGACGTTCGAGATAAAATGGTAATTCCTTCCATGGTTACTCTACGTACTCTACGTTCACACAGAGGAGTCGGGTGCGGAACTACATTTTCGCTGTAGTTTTGTAGCAGCTACAAAATCGCAACAGGGTTCCCACACGACGATTGGGTTCAGCTACAAAAGGTGGCAAATAATTCAAAATAACAAAATGCGGGTTTTACTCCTTAGTCTGGGACCGAAGACAGTACGATAATAAAAATATGAAAACTAAATTCTCAATCTCGGGTTACGGTTCTGACGATGGATTGCGGGTCTATCCGCCACTGTACCTGAGTCAAGGGTGGATAGTTGAATCAAAAGAGGGCCAAAGAAGTCATGAAGTTGACCATCTACAAATGTCATCTTGAACTCTTGAGCCGTGTTAGATTCACCAACTGTCATCCACCTATGTTATCCTAAAATTGTCAATAGTATTCTTCCCGGAAAATGACGCCATTCTCAGCGGAAATTTAATTTTTCGTCGAACAAATCGAACGAGAACAGACGAACGATTTCCATCATGGCTAGAACTTCGACAGACATCATAAAACGAACAAGTAGTAACTACGACTACAGCTTTAAATCAAACAACAACAGCGCTACACCGTAGTTGAATAAAACGACATCTACGGCTGGTCGTCGATAATAATAGATAACTGTTGATGAATCGAACGTGGCTTTGGAATTCCTGTTTGTATTGTTAGCCTACTACGACCAGCTAACCTACTACGCTGATTCCGATTCTGACTTGCAAATATCCTTCTAAACACAAAGGGAAAATCCCGTGATTCTTGAAAAAAACGTACATAATTTTTTGTTTCCGAATATACTTTTTGTAATTTTGTGTACACCACTATAGGTATGATTGCACAGCATTTGAACTTATGCAGAAAAATCAGCCTAGTAGATAATGTTTGTAGAAATAGAAAAAAGTACACTCCTTCCGGGTGTCGAAAACTAAGCAAAGGGTCAGGTTTACTCATAAACTTGGAACAAAAACAGTATAACAACTTGAATGCTTAATTCCACGACTCTCCCTTGCAGTAGTCGAACATATGACTGTCTTCTATTCGATGTTACACAAGCTGTATTCCAATACCCATCTTAGTGCATCAGTAGGTTCACTAAAGAGGCCTAAGCTTGCACCCACACTGAAAGCTGTAAAAGGCAAGCAACACTGACCGATCAAAAGCTGCGTCAGCTAACTGCAGTCACTTCAGCTCCCATTTAGTATACTCATTAGTACACTTACACATTTGTCACTAGCTGTTCCTGTTGCCTTTTACTAGACAATGCGGTTGAAACTCTATTAACCGTTGTGATCTGAATCCAGTAAATGCTGTTGATCAGATACAATTAATTGAAACAGACCATCAGTACTAAAGTTGTCTGTACCTTCAGGGTCCGAGTTCATTATCTTATCTGTCTGCTCAGTAATTTCACTCTCGAAACCTAGAGCATGGCCATATATCATCAATGACAACTCAAGAAATAATTTCCAAACTGCAGACTAATTCCATTAATACTTGCTGTAAACTGGAAGCAAGTGGCCATCAACTGACTCTTCACCAAATTTTAGATTGCTACGGTACCACATTCTGCTTAAACAGAACAAAAAACTTCTCATTTATTCGAAGTTTGGTACACTCTACCACAATTTCAATCTAGTTCAGTTTCAATGTTCCTCAAATGGATTGTTCTTACATCTTTAATCTCTTCTTCGAGTGGTTTCAGCTTGAGAAGCTTCTTGATAAACAAATCATGATGTTTGGCCTCCTCACGCCAAGGAAAATCCTGCTGTTGTCGTTGTAGTCATTAAATAGGCTAGTTCCCTTTAGTGCCAATCACTTCTTTTCTAAGAAGCATAACTGAGCTTGTCCAGGACTGTAGCCTCTGATAAAGGAAGAATATCTAGTGTTTGGAGCAAACTGCAAAATGTTCAGTAAGGCTTCTCCTTTCTGACTGTCTGCAAACAAGAGCTGCTCCTTGGCTAGTTGATCCGTCCAACATCCTGTAATGAAAATAATATTTAAATGAGTAGCAACCACATTATTAGTTGATATTATCAAAAAACTTGGCAAGCAGAGGAATTTTACTTTTAATAAAATTTAAATTAATTATAACAGATGTTTAATGTATATTTACTTTAACTGGTATAATCAGTGGCAAACAAATGCAGTGGAAACTTTAAACAAAAACACAATAATGAACACCAAAGGGGACGCAACCAGGTTAGCCTATGAGAATGAATTGCCTTGCCGGCAATTCAGTAATTTAGCGTATACAAAATAAGGCTTTATCAATAAACTGATTAACAGTTAGACTAAAACAAACACAAATAGCAGCAAGAATAATGTTACCACAACCAAAGGTCTCTGTTTATTATTTAGGTATAAATTCAGCCTATAGTCAACGTTGTTTGGTTTTCTTCTGCAGGAGGGGTACCCGATGAAAAATTTATCTCAGAATAGTACTATGAAGTAATACGAAAAACTAGCATGCAGTACTAACGATGCTACTACATGCTTCTACTTCAAGGCTACCGTCTTACTGCATACTACTAAATGCTACTATTACCAAGACTGGATGCTACTATGTCAAGACAGGATGCTACTAGATACTACTATATAAGACTGGACCGGTCTGAGGCACATTAAATGATAGTACTCTTTGCTATTACATAGTATTACATGCAAGTTTTGTGTACTACTACCATAATTACGCAGGCTACAAATTTTTCATCGGGTATCCAACCTCGAATTTATATGACCTCGAACTTGGAGTGAAAACCTTACAAGGAAACTTCTCTACAGTCTAAAACAGGTCCTGGGTCAGTCAGGGTTTCCTTCTTGACAGTTAGTACTTGACTGAAATTTCCTTCCATCCTTTTTAGGCCAGGTTCGAGGTTGTGTAAATTCGAGGTTGGACACCCCTCCTACAATTAGTTTTTCTAATTAAAAGAAATTTAAATAGTGTAATGTTGACCTAGAATCTAGTTGATCTGTTGACCCTTTGATTTAGGTTAGGGTAAACAATTCAGCCAGGAAATTTGCATAGAAAGTTGTGAATTAAAAAAAAAATCCTTATGCTACAAGTTTCACAGCGGCTGGGAAAGAAAAAAGGAAAAGGTGAACAGAGGACACCAGGCACCAGGTAACTTCTGCAGGATCAGTCTCGCGCAAAGAATAGATTTTATCACAGCAGCTCACACACGACATGGCTCATACCTACAGTCTACAGTCCTACACGCATCCCTGTTGTATCCATACCCCAGCTAAGATGCTCCAAAATGACAAAATACATAATAAGCCAGCTCTAAAGATGAATGATTTACATTCAACTTTCAGTATTTAGTAATACAGTATGTATGCCATTCTAGCCTAGCTGTTGGTCTCAAAGTGATCTTACCTTCCTTCCATCCGCAACTCTGAAGCAACTTTCTCCTGTGCTTTCAGGTAATTTAGGACCAGATGCCTCTGCTTGTGTTTCTAACTACTCTTTCCATATATAACTGGCTGAAATTTGACAGCTAACATCATTTTTCCAAAAATTAAATCCACTTTCCAAGATTTTTGTGGCGCGATTTTGTAGCTGTAGTTGGATAAATCCAACTACAGCGATTCTCCGAAATATCGCAGCGAATTTGTAGCTTTGTGGCGCGAAATTTGTGGTCGACGAATAATCGGGCTATTCTGCGAATATTCGCGTCTGTGTGAACGTACAGTTAACCGGTTAAGCTACAGTAAGCAGTTAAGTATCGCTCAATGGAACCTATTATCACTCACCAGAGCTGCATTCTATTCGGATTTCCAGCTAACTTTAATCATCATTTTACTGTTTTATTTGCTGTTCTCAGTTGATTCATATTGTTCGATTTAGCTCTTGGCAAGGGTGTGGAAACTCAAGAAGGTAAGGGAATATCACTAAATTAATATGACAAAGCGACCTAATCATGTTCTATAACATTTAGACAATTACTAAAATTACCCTTTGCTTGTCTCCTTGATGATGATGTACCTAGCCGCTTCAATTTGAGGGTCTCATGAAGAGACCTCTTACGTGCACCCATCTATAGTACTTCAACAAACAAAACAATAGTATGTTTGTAACATACAATAGTACGTTCCTGTATCAAGAGCAACATCTGTAGAGGAGATCAACAATTAGGAAAAGAGTGAGAGGAATATTCATGGAGGACTAGTAAAGAACATATGGTATGTGAAAAAGAATCACCAAAAGTTAAAATTTGACGATCGAGATAAAATGGTAAATCATTGCATGGTTAACCGGTTAACCTACAGTAGCACCATGCTTGGGTGCTAGACGTTCAAGCACTGTACCTTGGATTTCATGTATGGTGCATGGATTTCAGTATACAGTGCATACATCAAAAACACAGTTTCTGTCATCACAACTGAGCACCGGCTCGGACAGGGCTGAAATTACTACTATGAATTAGAGAAATCAAAGACAATCCTTTATATATTTTTCACAACCAAAACAAAGGGCTCTAATCATAATGGAGATGAAAAACCTAACAGCACCCTATCTATTTTCCATGTATTTTCCCTATCTATTCCCCAAGAGCCAATATTCTGGTTGGCTGCTAGGTAGAAAAGGCTGAGGCACAGGACACTTTGCATGCAAAACCCTTGACTATGTAGAAAAGGAAATGAGGTTTTTCATATCTGTCATCAGCTGAGCCCTTTTGTTTTTGTTGTGAAAAACATATAAAGGATTGTCTTTGATTTCTCTAATTCATGGTAGTAATTTCAGCCCTGTCCCGAGCTGGTGCTCATTTGTGATGACAGAAACTGTGTTTTTGATGTATGCACTGTATACTGAAATCCAAGGTACAGTGCTTGAACGTCTAGCACCCAGGCATGGTGCTAGACGTTTGAGCACCGTGCCTGAAAAGGGGCTAGTGTACTAGACTGCAGTAAGCAGTCAAGTATCGCTCAATGGAACCTAGTATCACTCCCCAGAGCTGCATTCTATTCGCATTTCCAACTAACTTAAATCATCATTTTACTGTTTTATTTGCTGTTCTCAGTTGATCCATATTGTTCGATTTAGCTCTTGGCAAGGGTGTGGAAACTGGAGAAGGTAAGGGAACATCACTAAAACAATATGACAAAGCGACCTAATCATGTTCTATAACATTTAGACAATTACTAAAATTACCCTTTTCTTGTCTCCTTGATGATGCTGTACGTAGCCGCTTCAATTTGAAGGTCTCATGAAGAGACCTCTTACGTGCACCCATCTATAGTACTTCAACATACAAACAACAGTATGTTTGTAACATACAACAGTATGTTCCTATAACAAGAGCAACATCTGTAGAGGAGATAGTACTTCAACAATTAGAAAAAGAGTGAGAGGAATATTCATGGAGGACTAGTAAAGAACATATGGTATGTGAAAAAAAACCCCTCCAAAACCAACAAAACAAAAATTACCAGAGTGGGTGACTTTACGTTAGTTCATGTAGGTTAACTTGAACACTTTTAGCTAGGACTTCTATAGCCAGTGTAAAACATTAAGAATAAGCTTATTTTTTTTTATTTTTTGTTACCATCATTGGGTAGGTAGCGTACTCTGTAGCACCAGATTTGTTAGAACATGAAAAAATGTTGGCCTCATGGCCGCAATTTAAGATGACCAGTAAAAGGTGCCCGGTGGGTTGGAATCCGCAATCTTTTTCTCAACCTACGCTTAACCTTGGAATGAATGACCAATTGTTCTCAGTTGTCAAAAGTCAACTTTTACTCGACAATCTCAGTCAACTGGATATATAGAATGCTGTCAGTCAACTGAGAATAGCAAATAAAACTGCAAAATGATGATTTAAGTTAACTGGAAATGCGAATTGAACACCGCTTGGTGAGCGATAATAAGTTCCATTGAGCGTTACTTGACCGCTTACTGTAGCTTAACCGGTTAACCATGGAATGAATGACCATTTGTTCTCGGTTGTCAAAAGTAAACTTTTAATCAACAATTTCAGTCGACTGGATATATCGAACGCTGTCAGTCAACTGAGAATAGCAAATAAAACAGGAAAAAGATGATTTAAGTCAACCGGAAAGGCAAATCGAACCCATCTCTGTTGGGCGATAACAAGTTCCATTGAGCGTTACTTGACCGCTTACTGTAGCTTAACCGGTTAACCATGGAACGAATGACCATTTCTTCTTGGTTGTCAAAAGTCAACTTTTCATCGACAACTTCAGTCGACTGGATAAATCGAACGCTGTCAGTCAACTGAGAATACCAAATAAAACTACAAAGTGATGATTTGAGTCAACTGGAAATGCGAATCAAACCCATTTCTGGTGAGCGATAATAGGTTTCATTGAGTGTTACTTGACCGCTTACTGTAGTTTAACCGGTTAACCATGGAAGACCATTTCTTCTCGTTTGTCAAAAGTCAACTTTCAGTCGACAATCTCAATAGATTGGACAAATTGACCGCTATCAGTCAACTGGAAATGCGAATCAAACGCAGCTCTGGTTAGCGATAATAGGTTCTATTGAGTGTTACTTGACCGCTTACTGTAGTTGTGTAGAGACAGCCCTAGAATAGTATTTTAAGCATGGAAAATGCATGGAACGAACTAGTACAGGACCAGGCAGTCAGGTGAACTGAATAGTGAGACAACAAAACATTCAACAGGGTCAAGCAGGTCAGTTAAAAAAACACAACTAATGAGTTTATCAGAGGACACCAGCAAGAAACTGACTAAGCCAATATCAGAGATACGCGTATCTGTGGAAAGTCCATGCTTACATCTACCAAAACTGGTTGTAAAGTTAGAAAATCCCAAGAAATCGCAGAGACAAACCAGAAATTGCATTTGCTCACCAAAAAAAATTTTTCAGAGCAACACAATATGACACTTGGTAATCCAGTAACAGTGAATAATATATCGTTTGAAAGCCCAGAGCTTCACTTTACCTGCAGTAGTTGGCAGAGTAGCAGAATTCTATTAAACAACACAGAAAACAAAAAAATAAATTTGTTTGCTTTTTCAGAGCCCTACTCACTGAGAAGTACCAAGCCAATAGCAAAGATAAATACATGTATGGAAAGCTCAAGCTTCACTCTACCTGTCATGCTGACACAAGCGCGTAATTCAAGGGACTGACAGAGAAAAACAAAGAAAACACTTTTTTACTCTAAAAAAATTGGAAATTAGATGAGACTGATGGTCTGAATTTGAGACTGTTGGTCTCGTTTCCGAGACTGGTGGTTCCCGGCGCCATTTTTCTGAGACTGATGGTTCAAAACAGTGAGACTGGTGTGTTCCGCGAAAGAGACTGGTGGACCACATTCCCCACCCTGGTAAAGGCCAAAGTCAACTCCTTTTCCACCTTGCCTGTCATTTGTTTTGATTCGGTTGTACCACTAACTTGACGTTCCATGTTTTTGTTCGCGTTTTATCGAGTGACTTTTCTGAGCTTGTTTTTGGGATCCCAAAACGTAAGTGGAGGGATACCTATGACATCGCAAAAGTTGTCCGTCTGTCCGTCTGTCCGTCCGTCCGTCCGTCCGTCCGTCTGTCCGTCAGTCTGTAAGCACGATAACTCTCGAAGGGAACGAGATATTTTGATGAAACTTGGTGTGAGGGTTCGTTGGGTCGTCGGACCAGTCAAGTTCGTAGATGGGCTTTGTAGCTCTACATTTAGGGGTGGGGGAGGGGATTCAAATTAAGGGACAAACAAAATATTTTGAAACAGCTAATGTGATAGTCGATTATGGGGTAAGAAGACATGCTGAACACGGTGGTGAAAACTATTTTTTCATCGGACAAGTAGTTCGCCCGGAATCCGGCCAAAACCGGAAAGTTTGTTGAAAGTGAAAGTTTTATTTGAAATTGATTAGATGTTCGATTTAAGGGTAGGAAGACATGCTAAAGACAATGGTGAAAACTATTTTCTCGACAGACAAGTATTTCGCCCGGAATCCGGCCCAAACCGGAAAGTTTGTTGAAAGTAAAAGTTTTATTTGAAGTTGAGTAGATGTTCGATTTAGAGGTAGGAAGACATGCTGAAGACGATGGTGAAAACTGTTTTCTCGACGGACAAGTAGTTCGACCGGAATCCGGCCCAAACCGGAAAGTTTGTCAAAATAAAAAGTTTTATTTGGAGTTGATTAGGTTCGATTTAGGGCAAGAAGACATGCTGAACACTTATGTGAAAACAATTTTCTACCCGGACATGTAGTTCGTCCGGAATCCGGCCAAAACCGGAAATCTGTTGGAAGTCAAAGTTTTATTTCTAGTTGATTAGATAAGCGATTTAGGGGTAAGAAAAGATGCTGAGTCCCTGTATGACAATCATATTTTACCCGGACATATAGTTCGACTGGAATCCGGCTGGAATCGGAAAATTTGTTATAATCTAAATTTCTATTTGAAGTTGATTAGATGTTCATTACTTTGGAAAGAAGATACCCTGATTTCGTCTTTGAGCTTTCTTTTTTTGCCGGACAAGTAGTTCTGGAGTTCGGCCGGAACCGGGAAATTGGCAGAAGTGGCAGGAAGTTTTCGTCAAAACAGATATGACTTATAGGGGTAAACACGAATGCTGAATCCAAATCTGAACTTGGTTTTCTCAGGTGATTAGCTATTTGGCCTTAGTCTGTTTCTGAATTTTAATTGTAAAAATGTTCAAGGAGTCTGGCGAAGACTGGATCTGGCTAAGACAAGACCCAGTTGTCTGGATCAGATAGTGAATTTTTGGGATCCCATCGAAACCTTTGGTCTTGTTCAATCT
>JAKZAP010000076.1:0-11250 GCA_023053575.1 Branchinecta lynchi
GACTACCTGTCACGGCCAGACAGACAACCACAATGGCTACTGCAGTGCCAAGTTTCGTCAAACGGACAACCAATATGGGCCCTTCACTGCCAAATTTCGTCAGACCGACAACCGCATTGCCTAGTCCAGCCCCGGGTCTCGTCAAACGGACAACGACAACCAATATGGCTCCTTCGGTGACAAACCCTGTCAAACCGACAACCAATAGGGTTCCTTCAGTGCCAAAACTCTCCTTCGCCTTCAGGAGAAGGCGAGACCTGCTAGAAAATTTGAGAGAGGGAGGTGCGCCAGTGAGACTGTAAGTAGCTTGGAATGATTTGTGATCTAAAAGGTTCAGCCAGTCTTGCCAGCGGCAGCAAAATTTTACTAGATCTAGTAAAATTCGTTCATTTTAATCTAGTGAAAAGTCCCAATTTGTACTATAAAAAAAAATGGTCCAACCCGGAAGTCGTGTAATTTTTCACAAATTGTGAGGAAATGATATTAGGATCCTCTCTCTCCAGCTGGCCCCATACACATGCAGAGGCCAGAGCGGCAGTTCTAAATGTCGTCTGTTTTGGGACTATTGTTTTGGGTCTTTAGACCCTGATGAAAACGAACGAACTAACTTCAAAAAAAATCGACTGTTTTTAAAAGAATTTGACCTGTTTGAAGAAGAAATCGACTGTCTTCATAAAAGTCGCGGCGCTTCGCCCCCCCCCCCCCCCCCCCCCCATTTGTGAAATTTCTGCTATTATGACCAAGTCCGTGGTTGGAAATATTTTTGATGCTTTCTTTAGTCTACGGATCATAAATTGTCTTTCGATATTTTTCTTTATTGTTGAAATGTAGTTCGGGTTCATTAAGTGAATGCACGTGTCGAGCCGCGACAAAATTTTCGAATTAGTCAATTTTATTAGAATCTAGTAAAAAAAAATCTCCCCAGTCTAGTAACACTTAATTTTGGACGGGTGGCAACACTGGGTTCGGCAGTCGTGTCCATTTTCTTCATGATTCAAGGTCCTAGAATCGTCGTACTGGATGTAACTCACTTAGTGCGCCCACCTATTTTGCGCCACACATTTGGTTGCCAAATTTTGGCTTGGGGGCTCGGACAGAAAATGTGGAAACGTCAAGTGATGGATAAAATCAGATGAAAAGGCACGAACAGAATACTGCTAAACTAAATGAAATAGAAGAATAGAAGGGGCTGAGGAAAAGCGAGACAGAGGCAAAAAGAGATTCTAGTAATGAATGTTAGAGTATGTTATAGCTCCAGCTGTTATGATACCTTCCTCTTCTCCGTCCTCTATGAGAATATCCCTATACTTGTCTCATCACTTCGCCGTATAAATAGTCGGCGCGCAACAAGGGATTCGTTTTAAACCTCATGGATACTTTGAAAGAGAGACTAAGACTAAGATTACAGGTTTGTTTCCTTCCCCGACGTTGACCCTGAAGATGAACACCCCGCCGAGGACTCTTGCCAAGAAGGGTCGAAATATCGCTGATGAAGCATCGCAGCTGACGTATCCGTTGTATACATTATTTGAATAAAACCACCCATTGTTAGCTTTTGGAAGAAGGCTAATACGGTAATGGTTATAGAATGCATCATATAAGGGTTTCGCCTGTGCAGATCAGGAACAAATCGGGAACGAGCATACTGAGTGGAGTTTTGTTTTCTGAACTGCACTGTTTCGTTCTGTTGTTTCAGTGCGTAAAACATCATAATCAGCATGAGGGAGATCCAATTATTCTTTCCACATTACACCCGAAGCTATTCGTCGATTTCATATTAACCATATCTTCGAAAACTCTGTTGTCATTTTCTGGTCCAATGATTTTTTTTCCATCGTCCTTCTTATAACTAGGATGTTCACCGTACATTTGTGACATGTTCAAGGGGTCCTTAAAAAGTTGGCACTATACTTTAAACTCTTCGGGGTGGGGGAGGGGCAGCGACTGCAAGTTCCAAGCTGGCCCAAGGAGAAGGAGTCCTTTTCTTCGTCCTCTCCTTTTGGTTCTTTCTTATTTCATTTAAAACTTTCTTTCCAGAGCTGAGGCCACTTCCACACTTTCTGGAAAAGTCACTAACCATATCGTCAGTGGTGATGACGAGGTTGAAAGCAGTATTGACGAAGAAAGCATTTTATTCGGATCTTCACCGGTTGCAGCCGAATTGTCCCAAGCTAACGAAGCTCGATTTTTGGTAGTACCTGCCACGGTCGAACGGACAACCCCATTGGCTACTTCAGTGCCGAAACTCTCCTTAGCCTTCAGGAGAAGGCGAGACCTGCTAGACATTCTGAGAGAGTGAGGTGCGCCAGATCGTCTGTAAGTAGCTCAGAATAGTTTGTAATCTAAAAGGTTCAGCAGTTCGTATCCCTTTTCTTTATGATTCAACGTCCTTGTTTACTGCAGGAAGCCCAAGACACGTGGTGTTGGCTGAAACCAACTTTGACGCGATCCATTTACGTGCAGATCGATTGCGCGCCACACGTTTGGTGGCCAAGTAGTCTCATTTAAGCTGTACGCGCAGGACAGAAAATGCGGAAATGTCAAGTGATGGATAATTGGATGAAAAGACACGAACAGAGTTTAGAAAAAAACTAAAGGAATCGGCGACAATAGGCGACAACAGGGCGACAGGTAAAAGCAAGACAGAAGCAAAAGAGCATCGTAGTAGAGTTTTAGAGTATGAATTCCCTTCTTCTCCTCCGTCCTCTATGAGGATATCCTTGCACTTGTCTCCTCACTTCCTACAACTAATTGACGCGCAACGACGGCTTTATTGTAAGCTTCGTGCATTCTACGAACGAGGGAGTAGGCCACCCATTTTTAAATTTTAGAAATACGATACACTAATACAGTAATATTAATATAGTACATCATAAACGCTTCCGCCTCTGCAGATCACGAAGAATTTCGGAATAAACATACTGAGTGGACTGATCCAAAAGCACTGACCCCAGGAATTCTAAGTCCTCGCTTAAAGGAACAGAAAACTTGACTCGGGGAGCTAGCTGACATATCAAGAATGTACCCTGAGTCGATACTGACAGTAAGAAAAATTCTCGTTACGACCATTGCAGTTTCCGGGCAGTTTCCGAGAATTCGACTTTTGAGTTAGTAGAAAAAATAAGCAAAAGGTTTGTGTGCCAGGAGTAGGAATCGAACGCACGACCTCTTGACTACTATCCCGATTCTATGGCCGAAACACGGCCAAAGGCGAACTTTTAAAGTGCATAAGTGCCTAATTACAGTGCATAAGGGGAAAGGGCCTGCCAGCTAGCTTTGGGAACACTAAGGAGGGGGTTCGAGATAACAAAGAAGGGGGGTCCTGTCGACAATAAGTCCCTGTATCTTTATCTAAGCCCCCCAGGTCCGTTTGATGGCCGAAAGTTGCGTAGTCAAGTTTTCCGTGCCTTTAAGAAGAGTAGCAATGCATTCGCCTAACCAAGGTCGCAACTGCCATGGGGTTCAATAGAGTGCGCTTACTACTGGCAGGGTTGCCACATGTCGCACGATAGTGTGAATTATCACTCTATTTTGTTTTTGTCGCTCTTGTCCTACATACAAATCACTCTGTTTCAGAAAATGACCAGAGTGTCATTTTTGCAGCAGGGATTCCAACCAGAACTGACTATTTCAAGTGCTTTTCATGAAAGTGAAATTAAGATTTGTTATTTTCACAGAGGCGATTCCGACCAAAAGTGAACATTTCACGAAAATAAATTTCACTCCCAATTCACTCTCTGTTTTGGGACAAAAGTCACTCTCTAAATATTTTTGATGTGGCACCACGGGCTACTGGACCGACTCCGGTTTCTATTGTCATCTCGAGTAGGTCTATTTTGCAGAAATCCTCATCGCACAAATTCCCGCATCCTGGGCGAAATCCTTGTCCGACAGAAAAATTAAGCTCAACAACAAATTCAGTGTATCTCCTTACCCCTATATCCAACATCTAATCAACTCCAATAAAACTTTAACTTATGACGAGATTTCCGGTTTCAGCTAGACGCCGCGCGAACTATACGTCCGGTTAAAAAAAGATTATTATATAAAGATTCACAGTCTCTTCTTACGCATAAAGCTCAAAAACGGTGCCCCTTTCTCTGGGTTACTGGGTTCGATCGTCCTCCAAGTTGTGATGGTACGTCTGACCTGTCGTGTTTACGTAGTTATTTCTGTCCCTTCAAATTATAGATTCATCATGCGTTGTACTTCGTTGCCAGTAGTAAACGCGATGAGGCACGTAGGTTCCCTTTTTTGACATACCTCTATCGGATTGCCTACAAATGACTCGAAGACCAATTTTCTTCAGTGTTTCGCATTATATTGTTGTTTTATATGTTTCGCATTATATGGTCAAATACCTCTATTTCTTCCAGGTGATTATCCGCCTCAGTGCATCAACTGTAACTTCACTGCCACCAACAAAATCCATTCCGAGTACTGCATCGTAGCCGATATGTTTCGCAGGACATAAACCGTGTGTGGAAAACTTTTCCCTCGTACCGAAATGGTAACTGGATTTTACAAACTTACGCCAGCCTGTGTCCAGTTTTACTCGATATTATGTTTTTCATCTTTGTGCACTGATTGTGTACGTCTCTGTGTAAACTATTAAAGGACCTCTCGCACTATTTACACTAAAATTTACAGTATTTTAGTATATTTGAATACTTTAAAACTACGCTTTGCTTTCAACAAATAACCCAAGGTTTTGGCTGTTTTAAGCCTTTTCCGAGACTTGTTGACTAATAGCGAAAACAGGGTTTTTCTGATGGAGTAACTTCTCGCAGACAACTTTCGACAGCGTGATACACATCTAAGGTAGCAAAACACGACAAGTGAGAAAATCAGCGTGGTTTTATTGGAGGGGTTAGAACGTACCGTGCGAAATTTGGGTGTCAGAGTTTGGAAATATATGGAGTGATTAAGGAAGTAGGCTGCGTTATTATTATAAGTAAGATAGGCCTTTTAAAGCAGTGGTTCCCAACCGGTGGTACGCGTACCCTAGGGGGTACGCGAGACCCTTGCAAGGGGTACGCGAAGGTACCAAAATCGTTTTAGTCTTCAGCTTCAAAATCTCGCCTCACTCATTTTTTATTGCCAAAAGCCTAATTTTACCAGCAGAGGCATCACAGCTAAAAAAAAATTTTGGGGTCGAGGTATTTTTACTGACAGGCTGGTCTTTTTATCGACTGTTTAAAAAAACAAAAATCTGTTTTTACGAAAAATAGCGGCGCTTCGCGCCGATCACTTTCACAGAGGAGGCGTGTTGTCGACCCCTGCGTGACACCTCTGGTTGTCATAGTGAAAGTCAATAAAAATAACGATAGATAGTAGATGTTTAATGAAGCCCTTGCATGAAAAAACAAGAAAGAAATAATGTTGATTCCAAAACCAGCTAGCCCATTGCAGTAAAATCTGTTCCTGTGTCAAACAATTTTGTTTAAAAACAATCGAAGACATTGCAAGCACTCTTCTCATTCAGGTTGCGAACCAAGCTGACAAAAATATTTGCGATGCAGCTTGATGAAAGGCTGACTGTAAAAAAAAATGATTGCAGTTAATGACATCGAGCCGAGATTTGACAAAATCTTGGCAACACAGCAGCCTCAATTGTCGATTTTGTATATATTTCTACACACGTATGCTTTATCATTTATGATAATAAACATCGTCTTTTCATGGTCTGAAAAAGGGGGTACGCAAAGAATCAAACCTTTGATTAGGGGTACGCGGTGCGGAAAAGGTTGGGAACCACTGCTTTAAAAGAACTCTCTTACTGGTTCTGACTTTCATATTATCTCTAGCTATATAGTCTTGATTATTAAAATAATCTTGATTATTGGGGTTGTGCCTGATTGCCTACGTGTTGGTGACGTAACTCCTGTCCTGAAAAAAAGATAAACCACTTTCTGAATGTTCGTCATATTTCGTTTCTTATATTACCATTTCTAGCTTGTTTTCGAAGATTCAAACAATGTTTACAACGGATACGTCAGCTACGATTCTTCATCAGCGATATTTCGGCCCTTCTCGGCAAGGGTTCTCGTCAGGCTGTCAATCTTCTGGGCCAGCGTCGGGGAAGGAAACAAACCTGAAGGGCCGAAATATCGCTGATGAAGAATCGTAGCTCACGTATCCGTTGTAAAAAAAATTTGAATATATATTTCAAAGTCAGCTTGGGCTCAAAGAATATTTATGTTTTCGAAGATTTTTTTAGTTATTAATACTGAGCAAATTTGAAAACAGCATGCCATGCCTCCTCTCCAGTTTGGGTTCCAGTCGCGACTCGGCTGCTACCATGCCCTACGTAGTTTATATACGATGTGTAAGGATGCAGACCAGTCGGTAACCCCTTGGCTATTCGTGCATATGACGTAAGTAAAGCCGCGTTAACACTGACGCGTTGAGGCTTGCTTTCCCACTCAGCTACGCAACCTCTGCGTCGCGCTTGCGGTGACGCAACGCAGAGCTTACGCAGACAAATAAAACGCAACGCAAGAATATGACCAAGTTCTATTCTTGCGTTCCGTCGACGCATACGCATCAGATCTTTCAGTGAAAAATGGAAGTTTCTGAAGACAAACTGGAGAAAACCTACTAACGATGAAGAAATACTTAGTAATGATGAAAGAAACGAGAATTCAGCATAAGAAACCGAGAAAGGAAAATGTAAATCCACATCCAGCATGAAAGCTTGTCGCACAGGTGCGAAACGCTACGCAACTTTACGCAGCAAAAGATAGTATCTTGTGTTCTCTAACCCCGTAGACCCCAATTTCGTACGGTACATTCTAACCCCTCTAACAAAACCACGCTGATTTTCTCACTTGCCGTGTTTTGCTACCTTCGATGTCTATAAGGCTGTCGACGGCTGTCTGCGTTTTTCGATCAGGAAAAACGGATGTTTAAATTGTTTCCTTGTTTTCGCAATAAGTCAATGGGTCTCGGAAAAGGCTTAAAACAGCCAAAACCATGGGTTATTTTTTGAAAGCACAGCCTAGTGTTAAAGTATTCAAATATTTTACAATACTGTAAGTTGAAGAGTAAATGGTGCGAGGGGTCCTTTAACAAGGCCCTACGATACGCACTAAAGGTGTGTTCTGTCTTTCCGAGATTTTCAGAAGGCGCTAACCCCTCGCACTCATCGTCGTGGCTCTCAGTTTTTAGTCACTGATGCTTAGTCAGTCTAATTCTAGTGTATTAGTGAATTTGTTTCGTGTCTGTGTACTTCGTAAATATTTTATTCCTCTTGCAGCTTTAAGGTATTTGGATAATAAACTGAAAATTGAAAAAAAAAAATCGATTGGTTTTTAGTTACGATCAGAAAAGCGGTGTGGCCACATCACGATCGCTGGCCCCCTTTGTAAATCTATATGATCGCAATTTGACAGTTTTTATCGTCTTCATGTGAATAAACTGGAACTTTTTGGAAGCCGCTCCGATTGACTATGGGGCACAAACCTCACAATGAACCATCAAGGTTATGAATGATTATTATAATGTGATTATGGCTGTTGTTGTTTATTTATTGAAGTCTGATAAAGGACGCAGCATCTCTCTAGATACAATACAAGATGTTTAAAGTGGCAAAACGTTCCCTAGACTCCCTAGATTCAGATTATGGACGATTATTATTATATTATAGGTCATTATTATTATTATTTATTATTATTAATGAGATTATGGATGGTTGTTCCTGGTTCCATAATTATTTATGTCTGATAAAGGACGCAACATTTCTCTACTTAGCCTACAAGCTCACGTGGCGCAAGATTCCAGCGACTCCAAAACAAAACATTCAACTTTCCACGTGACCCAAAGTTCTCATGTGATTTTATTTGCTTTTTATTTCGCTAATTGTCTTTTCACTCTTTTGCTCTTACTTCTTTTTTTTTCATTTACTCCATTCATGTTCAGTTTCAATGTACGGGTCATAAAGAATAAACATATATACATACTTTGTCATTCTGTCCCCCTTTTAAATTCTCTGTCGCCTTCCCATGACATATTTTGTGTTCCCGCTCTGCCCACGGGAGGGCGACCTTCCGGTGGCATTGCCACGATAATTCCAAAACATTTAAATTCTAGTATTATTCATACAGATCAAACTTTCATTGTATGCCGTCTTTCTAATTGTATTATAGTAAATTGTTATCTACCAACAAATTATAACACTGATGAGTCCCTTCAAAGTTTCACAGATAGCTGCCGTAGACTTAGTTGTTTTATTTCGCGTTTTGATTCTAGTTCCGATACAGTTTTTATTTTAGGTGATTTTAACTGTGATTTATTAGTTTCTAACGAACGTAGTTGTGTTTTTAATTCTTGTCTTCCAAATTTTTACCTCGTAAGGAAAGATTCTGATTGCACATATCTCCACTGGTCAGGAAGCACGAGCAACTTGGACCATGTTCTTGTGAATTTCCCTTCGTCTGATGTCGTACACGTTTCGCATGATTTCCCAGTGAGCGATCATTGTCCGCTTAAGTTTTCATTTAGTCTTGTTCCGTCTAGCCCTACCCAGTCGCTAAAAGTTAAAGCGCAACATTCTTCTCAAATTGTTTAGGATGCAAGTCTAAAAGCCGCTTACCAAAATGAAGTTTCTCGTCTTGTTGAAAAAGTTGTAATCCCAGATAAAAATAATTTACCTAGTTCTGATTTTGTTTTTGAGCTTAACATTATTTATTTTCAGCTTATTCATATTTTGAAGCATGCAGCAAATTAAGTGTTTCCAGTAAGAACTTTGAAATTTGGGACGGAGAAGCCTTGTTGGTCGATGAATCAAACCTTATTAGATTCGAATCGAGAAGCGAAAAATGCTTTTCGATGGTGGCGGTCCTTGGGAAAACCTCGTGGTGACAGCCCTTCTTTCACTTTGATGAAGAAAACGAAGGCGACCTTCCAAGCCGAATTACGCCGTCATAATAATATTTTAATTGAAAATGCTTCTAATGATGTTGACCATAATCGAATGAAACTTTGGAAGGCTCTCCGACGTACTAAACGATTAAATCAACAAGACAGTAAAAATGGCCCGTCCCCGCAGGACTGGGAACAACATTACGGAGTTCTTGCAGCGTCGCACGATCTTCCCGACGATTTAGAGAAAATTGCTTATTCTTTAAATAATGATACCATTGATTTCTCTATAGATGGTGATGATATAAACAAAGCAGTAAAAAAACTAAAAACGCAATCGTCAATGGATCATGATGGAATATTTTCTAATCATATTAAATTTGCACCTCCGAGTTTTTTCCTGACAGTCCAGTGTTTTTTTAATTTGATGTTGGTGGTTGGTTGTGTTCCATCTCCTTTCCAACTTGGTACTATCACACCTATTCCCAAAACTGGAAAGCGAAATCTACTTTTATGTGATTCTTACCGCTCAATCACCCGTGGATCAATCTTTGGTAAATTGTTTGAATTAAGTATAAAACGTCTCTTTGATAACCTTGATGTTGGTGAAAATCAAGTTGGGTTTAAGAAAGGTATGGGTTGTGATCACGCCCATGCTGCGTTTTCAAAAATAATACTTGAATCTAGAAATAAAAATGAAACTTTATACGCTCTTTTAATTGACATAAAAGGTGCGTTTGATAACTTATCACACGCTTCAGCAATTCTTGCCCTACTTTCAAGGGGCATTCCACTTACTATTTGTCGTGTTTTGCGTTCTTGGTATAGCCGGCTGTCGGTTAGGGTATCTGTGGGTTCTCTTCTATTTTCTTCTTATTTGCCAGTGGGCAGAGGGGTGAGACAAGGTGGTATTCTGTCTCCTTATATATTTAATGTTAGTTTAGCAGAGTGTCTCCGGTCAATCCGAATATCACTGATTTCAGCTCTTCGAGATGTTTCTTACCTAGCTTATGCTGACGACATAATTCTACTGAGTAAATCCAAAGCTGATTTCCGTTAGTGCTGATTAATGCCAGTTTTTTGTTGTTAATAGTACCGTAGATGGAAGTGATTGTCTTGATTGTGGTAATGAGATTAGGTTCTCAGCATGTGATATAGTGACATATTTAGGGATCCCATATGCATCGTCTGCCAAGGTTTCTCAAACTATAATTGTTAATCATATCCAAGACAGAATTCGTAAGACATTTGGCCTCCTAATTCGTTTTCGTGGGCGATACAGAAAGGATATTCTTGGGTCCTTATTTACTGCCGTGGCTTTACCTCACGTACTTTTTGCTGCAACAATTACAGAAAATTTTCGAATTAGCGACATTTCTGCGATAAAAATATCATATTTTAAATTTTGTAAATTTCTACTTGGGTTCCCAATTTCTTTTAGTAATTCGCAGTTAGTTTCAGATTTTAAAATAAAGGACCCGGTTTTAATCTTGAAGAAAAAGATGACAAATTTTTACAAAAAAGCAGCGGAAGCCCTCCTAACCCACAACCTGTACCCATTTTTTAAGAAGTGATTAGTGCGATACGTAAGTAATTATAAGTTAGTTGTTGAAGTGTATTTTGTATATTATTTCACAGTATTTTATTGAAAGGAGTTTAGTTGATTTAGGAATGATTTTGTTTTACAATTTATAAGTTGTACTCCTCAATTTTGAGGGAAATAAATGAATAAATAAATAAATAAATACATACATACATACATTTATAGTTAGATCAGTAGTTGGCTGACTTGTAATGTCTTTGTCCGGCCTTCTCGTGCCCAGCACTCGGCCGGATTGTGCAAGTTTTTATTTTATAAATGTAGTTCTATCAATAAATGGGCCTGAACCTAACGTTAAAAGATAAAAACGTCAGCAAGCTTACCCGAACTCGACGTGTGACGTTGAGAAGACACGAAGAAGGTAATCGATAGTAACGCCCGGTTTGAACGTCGTTGGAAGCATAATGTACCGGCCGAATGGCAGTTGCATTCGCAGAAGCACTGCACGTGTCTTGATATAGTCGGACGTTGCCGCTGTGTCGAACAATGTATGGAGGCGGTAATACCTGTTGGCTTCGACCTGAAAAAAAATAGTTACATTTTTGCAAAATGGACTACATGCTCTGATTCATTCCCGATGAAAAATGTGTAGCCTGCGTAGTTGTACGATAGTTGTACGAAAAGTTGCATGTAATCATATGTAATAGTAAAGAATACTATCATTACATGTGCCTCAGACTGGTCCAATCTTAAGCAATTGTATCCAGTAGCATCCTGTCTTGCCATGGTAGCATCCAGTCTTGCTAATAGTAGCATGCAACAGAATGTAGTATCACGGTAGCCTTGAA
>JAKZAP010000076.1:11350-34834 GCA_023053575.1 Branchinecta lynchi
GTACTGATAGCAAGTGGTCGCAATGACGTCACGTTAAGGGGGGTGCAGCTCCGTATTGGTAACCAAGTGATCGTTTATGACAAAAATCTAGACAAGGTAGTGAGGACTGAAAATGTGAATTCAAGTGAGAATGGAAGGCCGATTGGTAACTCGTCTCGGGATATGCCAAGCGCGGCGACGGCGACGGTGCCGACTTCATATAGTGAGATGGAGATAGTTGTTCAAACGGTGGTAAATGAAACCCCCGTCCCCCAAGGCCGGCAGAACAGGGTGGAACAGGAGCCCTCGGCTAGGCCGCCAAAGCGGAATAGCGATGAAATAATAAGTCCAAATGATGTTTATGCCCAGCCGAGTTTGAATTTTTCCCGCCGTAGTGGCGGCCGGGTATCAGGACATGGAAGGGGTTACCGTTCAGGAAGAGGCACTAGGGGTGGATTTCCCCGGAGATTAGAAATGACTGACTATGCTGAAAATGGAAATTTTGAAACTGGAAATCCTGGAGACATCGTCCCGAGAGGTGTAAATCAAGGTGAAAGTGAAATGAGTAGAGAGGAGTTTTTCGATTTAGGTATAGATGGATAGGATCACGAGGGCCAGTCGCGTAATATCCTGAAGGCGGTACACTGGAACGTCCAAGGGTTGAAACAAGAAAAACTAGAGTGTTTGTGCAATTCAGATCAGTGGGATATTATTAGTCTTGTTGAAACATGGTGCGAGCGGTCGAGGACTCTAACGCATGAGAATTACGAGGTGTTTGCAGTGGAACGAAATAAGTCTAAAAACGGAAGAGTATATGGGGGAGTATGTTTATTAATACGAAAAATGGTGTTTGATGAGTGCTATAGGATTGACAGTAAGTCAGAAAACATTGTTTGGGTTAGAGTTTTGAAAGGGAAATTATGTATTGTAGTTTGTAGTGTGTATATTCCACCACAAACAAGTTGTTATTCGAAAGAAGATGTTTGGGAGATTCTTTCAGATGAAAAGATTAATTTGAGCCGGAAGTATCCTAATGTTTCTTTTATTTTTCTAGGAGACTTCAATGCTTATATTAGTAATCTGGAGAAGTTTGTGGTAGGAGAGAATCCAGAAAACCTTCCAAGGATAGCCAGCATGGATGTCGGGGTGCTGGATGTTGGTATGAATGTTGGAGGTAGGAGAAGTAAAGACCACGAGCGTAAGAAAAATAAGTGGGGTTTGAATCTTTTAGAGTTTTGTGGGTATGAAAATTTGGTTATTTTGAACGGGAGGTTAGGGGAGAAGTCGGGAGATTTCACTTGTTTTTCAGGGGTTAGGCCGAGCGTAATTGATTATGTAATAGTTGATAAGCATCTTTGGCCTCGGTGTAAAGATTTTAGAATTTTGGATGTGGTTGGTTCTGACCACGTGCCCATTGGAGTTTGGTTTGTTGGACAAGGAGGGTCGGACGAGTTGAAAGATAATGGAAATGGTATTAGGCATCTTTCTAGTACAGGAGAAGATGTAAAGAAACCTTTAATATTAGGGTTGGCTGAAAATTTGGAAATGAGATTGAGAGCGTGCTTAGGAACCCCAGAAGTAGAGCAGGAATTAGAAAATTGTGTTAGATCAGCGGAAGCGGGTGATGTAGAGCAAGCGATTAGGGTGCTAGCTGAACTTGTTTATAATAAGGTAATCCCTATTGGTAAAGAATCTGCATGTGGTAAGCAAGGTAAGAGAGACGCTAAAGATTTTTTTGATAGTGATTGCGACAAGATGAGGAAGGAGGTGAGTCTGTGTTTACAATCAGTAAGGACAAGTAGTGAGGTAAAACTTAAGGATCATTTAATCCAGTATCGTAAGGCTAGGAAGGAATATAAACAATTAATTAAAAGGAAGAAAGAAGAGTCGATTATTCGGAAAAATGGAAGAATTATGGAATCATATATTGAAAAAAGGGGTGCGGCTTTCTGGAATGAGATAAAAAGTTCACTTTCAGTTTTTAAAAATGATTCAGTCCCGGAAGCTAGTACATGGCCGGATTATTATATGAGGAAAGAGGGGTCAGACCGTATTGATGTAATTTTTCCGGATGAGTTGGAGGTTAGTCTAGAAAATAATGTTTGTTACCCTTTACAAGAGGTAGATATCCGGTTGATAGCCCCAGTTACGGAACCGGAAGTATGGATGGCTATGAAGAATATGAAAGGACGGTCAGCGCCAGGGGTGGATGGAATACCTACGATGGTTTGGAAGTGGGGTAGAGTGTATTTAATAAGTGTTCTAGCTGCTGTTTTTTCATGCGTTGTTGAAAAAAGGAAGTGGCCTGATTTGTGGAATAAATCATTAGTCATCCCGATATTTAAGAAAGGCGATAAATCTATTCATAGTAATTATAGGGCTATTCATTTAGGGAATGCTGTTAGTAAAGTATTTTGTAAAGTTTTAGATTTTCGTCTAAGAGATTGGATAGAAAAAAAGGAAGTCTTAGATCCCCTCCAGGCGGGTTTTAGGAAGGGTTATAGCACGATTGACCAAATTTTTATTTTAAGTGTTCTTGCTCGTAAGTATACAAGTCGGAGAGGAGGGAAGTTATTCGTTGCTTTTTTGGATGTTAAGGGAGCTTTCGATAATGTTGACAGAGAATTGTTGATGGTGTGTTTATTGGATATGGGCCTCCCCTCCCCATTTGTATTTGTGTTGGTTCAAATGTATAGAAGCGTCAAGTTGGTAGTGCGGGTGGCAGGGAAATTGTCGAAAAGTTTTGTGTCTAAAATGGGTTTGAAGCAGGGATGCACGCTTTCCCCTAAGCTTTTTTCTTTATATATTAATGATTTGTCAGTATTTTTAAGAAATAAAATGGCACCCATGGTTTCTGTTGATGTGGTAGAGCTTTGCATGTTACTTTTCGCCGACGATATAGTTTTGGTGGCGGAATCAAAGGAAAATCTCCAGTCTTTGTTGGAATTTGTGAATGAATATTTAAGCAAGAAAAAGTTAACTTTAAATGCTGATAAAACAGTAATGATGGTTTTCCGTAAGGGGGGGAAAATTATTAATAAGGACAGGGTAAGTTTGGATGGTAAAGATATTGAGATAAAGGAATCATTTATTTATTTGGGGGTTAAATTAACATCGAATGGTAAGTTTGGTAAGCACGTAGCCAGTGTTTTGGTAAAGGGAAACAGATGTGTAAACGGTATTCTGCGTAGTAATTTGAAAGATATTAAGGACATGAAGTTTCATAAAGAAATTTTTAATACGAAAGTTACATCGTGCATGCATTATGGGGCCGAGTTGTGGGGTTTTAACGCAGGTGCTAGGTTAGAAGTGGTACAAAATAGATATTTTAAACGAGTTATAGGGTTATCAGAGAAGAGTTGCAATTTAGTTTTAAAAGGTGATCTAGGATTATTTTCGTTACGTAGCAGTAGGCTTGTCCGGATGGTAAGATTTTGGGAAAAAATAATTAGTTTACCTAGAATTAGACCTTTAAAAGCTGCGTATTTAGAGGCTCTTAGAGACCCTTCAGGTGATTCATGGCCACTCCAGATAAAAAGTATCCTTGACCAATGCGGGATATCTGATAAGTGGTGTGAAGGCCATGGTCCAGAGGCCACCGAAGGCGAGGTAAGTAAGGTGGTTCAACGGGTCCTACAAGACCAAGAAATCCAAAAATGGCACCATGAGAAGGATTCTAAATCATCGATGTACATTTACGCCAAGGCCAAAGAGTGTTGGGGTTTAGAAATGTTTTTTAAGGGAGGGTTATCTTCGGAGGAATTAAAATTGATTGTTAGCGCTCGTAGTGATAGCCTCCCCCTGGGGATTCGGAGAAAATATATGGGAAGTGTAAAGGGGAGGTCTAGTGGTCTTTACTTCTGCCCAATGTGTGGTTGTGTGGACGAGAATTTGTTTCATTTTATGTGCGAATGTGTGGAATTGAAGGATTTGAGAGTTGAAATATTTGGGGAGCAAAATTTCGGGGAAGGTTGGTTGGTGGAAAAGTTCAAGGATAAAAGTTTGTTTGGGGTTAGGCAGCTTGGAAGGTTTTTGCGGATAGGCTGGAAGCATAGAGAAGAGTTTTTGTAGTTAAGATTTACCAGAAGAGTTGATGTTTGTTTTTTATTTGGTTTGTATTTTGTTTTGTATGCGATGGCCCTCGGGCTCTAAGCAAATATATCATATCATATCATATCATCTTTCCCTCCAACCAAATAAACTTCTTTGCTTCGCTAATTTTCTCCTCAGGAAAAAATGCGCAACCGGTCAAGCCAAGAGAAATTATCATTAGAAAACAGGAGCGTTTCAGCGGGACCGTCATTGGAACCAAGGGCTGGAGATTACGACGGTGCTCGAAACTTTGTCTTACACTTGTAGTTGGTGTTTGGCTCTTTGCCCTTACATCTCCAGGAGAATTGGGTCGATCCTTTCGCTGCTAACCAATATTTTGTCAAGGGGAGAGACGGGAAATCAAGGGGTTCCGCACTGGTGCCTCATGGTGTACAAGGTCCCTGCCTCATGCCTGCCTTACGTGCCTCTGCCTCATGGTGTACACGAAACTGGCCAGTGAGCGACCCCTCTCGGGAAATGCAGTGTGGCGAAAAATAGGAGGATTAAACAAGCCTTACCAGAGGTGAAGTTTGATCCTTGTTATCCCGAACAAGGAGAGCACTGGCGAAGTGAGAGTTCAGCTGAGATCCGCGTCCGGCCTACGAGTGGGTAGCATGCTAGGCTGATCAGGATTTAGAGCCCGTGATACAAGTTTTTTGGAGGTCTACCAAAAATAACCCAACAAAAGCTAGGGCTGGGAGGGTGGGAGCTGAACTCTCACTTCGCCAGTGCTCTCCTTGTTCGGGATAACAAGGATCAAACTTCACCTCTGGTAAGGCTTGTTTAATCCTCCTATTATCCCTCACCAGAGCACTGGCTCGTGATAGTTCAGCTGAGATTTTAGAGCTGAACTCCAAAAAATTTGTTTCACGGTTTTTTACTAAATAAAAAAAAAAGTTACTAAAAGCAACTTCTATTGAAAATCATCTTCAAGATAAAACAACATTACTTAGAATATCCACGCTTTCTATTGGCTTACTATAAAAAGTAGCATACGTGGCAGCTGAGCGCCATCCCACATGATTCAAAATTTTGTCAACAGTAATTCCTAATCTAGATAATTTCTGCGTCGATGCAGAACGAACACTGTGGGCTTTAAACTCATTAACATCCACACCAGAGAACTTAAGTACCATCATTATCCATCTAGATAATGTTGTTGTTGCTACTGGATTGTATGGTTTGACATAACTAATTAAAAGCTTATCTGAACGATTTTCATACTTCGTTCTTTCTATATACAACTTCAAATTGTACAAGGGGCACAACTCGACATTATCACTGAACTTCCGGAATTTTACGCAGGTTTTATGTCGGTTTCTTTTGGATGTTTTGGTTGCCTCATCTATGGCAATAATAGACTCATTCTCACAAATTTCGATATTACTAATTTTAAAAATACTCAGAGTCTGGACTCGTTCACTTGTAACTAAGGCTAATAACATAGTCACTTTCAAAGTTAACCTTTTGATGTCCAAACTTAGATTTCCCAGTTTTTCAACGTACGCAATACCATATCCACATCCCAAGTTTTCTGGTATCTGGGCAACGCTGGCTTCAAATTGAACACTCCGCGTAAAAATTTGGAAACCAATTTCGAAGATACTGAATCTTCATTTAGAACTATTGCACTTATTGCCGATCGTGCAGTGTTTACAGAGCTGTAACCCAAATTCCTTTTTACAAGAGTGTTCAAAAAATTTATGATTTGACCTGTAGTTGGCCGCAAGGGATCGATTTCTTGTTGATTACAATATTTCTCCCAATTCTTAAGGTGGGTTGCATATTGTTTTCGTGTCCCCTTTTTCCAAGCTCCAAGAAGTACTTCAGTTGCTGCACCATCGAGTCCTCTTTCTTGCAGGGATCGCCTGACACAAGACAAGCCATCAGTTTGAGGCTCGATCCAAGGCGATGAGTCTTTCCTGGAGCTTGGGGCAGTAGTAGCGATTTTTCGGTGCTTGGTAGGTCCACCGGAGGAGCCGCCAGAATCTTCAGAAGAAGGGCATACCAAGGTTGTGTTGACCAATTTGGTACAATCACCAACCCCGTCGCCGCATCGTTGACCACCTTGCGCAACAATTTCATGATCATGCTAAAAGGGGGAAAAGCATAAAAATACCATCCTTTCCAGTTCAGTTGAAAGGCATCAACATGTAAAGCACCCGGATCGGGTTTCCAAGACACATATGGTTTCAACTGAAAATTAATTCTCGATGCAAATAAATCGATTTCAAACTTTCCGAACAATTTGCTTAATATATTAAATACCACTGGGCTCAATTTCCATTCCATGTCTGTATTAAACTTCCTTGAACTTCTATCCGCTCGGATATTTTCTGCTCCTGGAATGAATTCCGCAGAAATCCAGGCATCGTTATCCAATACGAAACGCCAGATTTCTTTTGCAATATTATTGCAAACGGAAGACTTGCTGCCGCCCATCTCATTAATATATGATAAGGCGGTAGTGTTATCTACTCGTATTCTCACATGTTTACCTTCAATAAGACTTCTAAAACTTTTCAAGCCTAGCAATACTGCTTTCAATTCCAGTGCATTTATATGACACTCGGCTTCTTCTGGGGTCCACTCTCCCCCAGTGCTTGAGTTAATTGATCGTACATGAAAACCCCATCCCTTCAAACTTGCGTCACTTTCTAAGATGACACCAATCTCTCTGTCGGTGATGGGTTTTTGGCTATTCCTTTTCAAGTTTAACCACCACAATAAATCGGCCCGACCCTCGTCTGACAAACACATATTTGCTTCATAATTGCCTTTGTGCCGCTTTAACGCTCGTTTCTTATCATTGTCAAGGTCCCGATAATAAAGCGGGCCTAACAACACGGCGGGGAAACTTGAAACTAATAGTCCAATGACAGAAGAAACCTCCCTGACAGTAGGGTTATTTGCTTTTAAAATAGCCTCTACTGCGGCACATGTTGTTTCAATTTTTCGCTCTGGCAGGGAGACCGTCATTTCTACCGAATCTAAGACGAATCCTAGGAATTCAATTTTTTGCGATGGATACAACATGGACTTCGTAGGATTAATAACGAATCCAGAATTTCTTAAACATGTAATCGTCTCGATAACGTTAGACTCACACAAAGTGATGTTTTCACCAACCAAAAGAGAATCGTCCAAATAATAGACAGATAGGTGTCCCATATTTCTCAGGTTCCCGAATATTGGTTTCATAATTTTTGTAAATAATCGAGGACCACATGCTAGACCGTTCGGTAACACCGAAAAGACGTAATAACGTCCATCAAATTCGAAAGCGACCCATTTATGGTCTAGTTCATTCATGAAAACTGAATAATATGCATCAACTAAATCGACTGAAGACATAAAACAATTAGGTGTCATTAACATGATAGCGGTCTTCAGTGATTCCATCTTAAAATGGTGGTACTCAACATTTTCATTTAACTGACTGAGATTAATTATAAATCTCCATTTTTCTTTATCACGCTTTGGCAAGACAAAAATTGGTGAAATAACCAAATCCTGGGAAAACGGAACTTCCATGATAATTTGCTTTCTAAGCATCTCGTGGATTTCCTTCGAGATAATCTTCTTCGTATCATTCGGAAAGCTGTATGTAACAGTATTCCGTTGTTTCAGATGTGCAGGGTCTTGAAGGAATTCAATACGGAAACCATTTTTAACGATTTCGAGTATTGAACTGTCGGTTGTTAATGTTTCCCAGTACGAAGAGAATTTTCGGATTTGTCCAGCTTGGAAATTTTCTACTTGAAGTGTACTCTCCACAAGAACATTTTCTACAAACTGAGTGAATGACTCACTTACCTCTAGTCCTTGCGAGCGTCCTTGGAAGGGCTTTTCTCTTTCTGGAACGACCTGTTTCTGAACCGGTTGTTCTGGGGTCGTTTGGAGTTGTAATACTTCCGGTCGCTTCTGCTGGTCCCGGGCGTTTCGGCTCTGTCTTTCTTCGGCCACTGGGAGTTCTTGGCAGCGTAAGTGCTGCCAACTTTCCCGTTTTTTGGCTTATATAAAGCCAGTTGGCGCAAGTCATTTAACTTTCTTGCTTTCTCACCTGCCTCAGAAAGGTCGTCTCCGAACAAATATTTCGTGATCTTGTTCTCAGGTGCGCAAAGACCCACTGACACTTTTGGGTTCAAGTAAGGTTTCAATGCGTAACGGCGGGCCATGTTTAATTCATAGTTGGCTGTACCTAACAAGCCAATAGCCTCCATTAGCCCATCGATCATTTCCTTTTTTAAAGGAGAGTCTACCATACCAAGTGCTTTTTCGGTAATGCTCGTTAAGATCCCAACAGCCCCGACGACCTTTTTCTGTGGTTGAGCCGCCCGTATATCTGCCGTCTGGACTTTCTTTTCAAATGTTCTCCACAGTTCAGGGTTAATCGTTGCCACAACCACCTTGTCTAAATTCGACGCAATTTCATTCTTTGTAAGAACAGATTTGGTAATCTCGGCCGTCGGTGGGTCACTGAACAGAGCGTTAACCGACCTAGCAAGTATGGGACTTACTTTTTTCTTTTTCTGTTTGTCCTGCAGTCTGTTTACCGCATCTAGTAGGAAGTCAGAGCCCTCTTCGATCTCCTCCTCTACTTCTTCTTCATCGTCAAGTCGCGGTTTTTTCTTTTGCGATTCGTTTCCTAGAATGTCTTGTCCTTGTTCCTCTTCGTCGATCTCTTCCAGCTCCTGATCGTAATCCATAGATAGGGATTCTTCCTCCATTCTAAAAACACGCTACACCACCCGAAGGTTGAACACAACTGATCAGCCTAGCATGCTACCCACTCGTAGGCCGGACGCGGATCTCAGCTGAACTATCACGAGCCAGTGCTCTGGTGAGGGATAACAGTGGTCTTTGTTCTTTGAAGTCCTGTACAATACTACGGCTATTCAGCCAATGAATGGTTCATATAGCCTCGCCTGAATCGAGTTATCAATGACTTTGATTGCGCGGTCGGGCTTGGTTCAGGTGAGACTGACACGTGATAAAATTGTATGCAAACGTGATTAACAGAAGTGAAGAAAGATGATTAACAAAAAAATATATAAAAACAATCACAACGAGTTTATCTGCATGTAATTGCCAAAACAAAATGCATTGAAATCCAAGTAAATTTTTGTTCATCCTTCTTTTCAGTATCCTCCATATGTCTAGTTCCAAAACACGCCACTGAACCTCGGGAAGAACGAGAAACGTCGCTCGATTAGTGACTCAGATTGTGTGTTAACCAGTAAACGTCGTCCGCTGGGGACAGCTGTGGTAAACTTGTCAACCTTCCGGCCGCTTCAGTCACAACTGTTAGTAGAAGAGAGCTTTTCACCATGAGAGGAATCAGAGATACGCTTTTTGGGATCCCAAAACGTAAATGGAGGGATACCTATGACATCGCAAAAGTTGTCCGTCCGTCCGTCCGTCTGTAAGCACGATAACTCTCGAAGGGAATGAGATATTTTGATGAAACTTGGTGTGAGGATTCGTTGGGTCCTCGGACAGTCAAGTTCGTAGATGGGCTTTGTAGCCCTACATTTAGGGGTGGGGGAGGGGGGTTTAAATTAAGGGGCAAACAAAATATTTTGAAACTGCTAGTTTGATAGTCGATTATGGAGTAAGAAGACATGCTGAACCCCTAAGAAAATTTATACAGTGAAGTTCCCAACACGATGGTGGAAACCATTCTATCATCGGACAATCAGTTCGCGCGGAATCCGGCCAAACCGGAAAGTTTGTTAAAAGTAAAAGTTTTATTTGAAGCTGATTAAATGTTCGATTTAGGGGTAGGAAGACATGCTGAGGACGATGGTGTCCTCAGTCCTCCATTTTCTTGACGCACAAGTAGTTCGCCCGGAATCCGGCCCAAACCGGAAAGTTTGTTAGAATTAAAAGTTTTATTTGGAGTTGATTAGATGTTTGGTTTAGGGCAAGAAGAACACTTATGTGAAAAAAATTTCTACCTGGACATGTAGTTCCCCCGAATCCGGCCAAAACCGGAAAATTGTTAGAAGCTTAAGTTTTATTTCTAGTTGATTAGATAACCGATTTAAGGGTAAGAAGAGATGCTGAATTCGTGTTTGACAATATATTTTACCCGGAAATTTAGTTCGACCGGAATCCGGCTGGAGTCGGAAAATTTGTTATAAGTTAAATTTTTATTTGAAGTTGATTAGATGTTCATTATTGGGGAAAGAAGATACCCCGAGTTCGTTTTTGAGCTTTCAATTTTCGCCGGACAAGTAGCTCTGTAGTTCGGCCGAAACCAGGAAATTGGCAGAAGTGGCAGGAAGTTTTCGTCAAAACAGATATGACTTATAGGGGTAAACACACATGCTGAATCCATATCTGAACTTGGTTTTCTCAGATGACTAGGGTGGCTTTGGCTTTTGAATTTTTTGGCTTTTTGAATTTTAATTGTAAAAATGTTCAAGGACTGGATCTGGCTAAGACAAGACCCAGTTGTCTGGATCAGATACTGATTTCTTGGGATCCCATCGAAGCCTTTGGTCTTGCTCTTCTCGTGAAGGACACCTCGCCTACATAGTGTTTCTGCTAAAATGTTCTGGAATAATTGACCACTTGAGACCTAAGCTGTGCTTACAGAAAATTCGACACACGGCCTGCTGTTTTTAGCATTTTTCTATGTCCCTGCCTTAGATGACAGTCTTGGCAATTATGCATAGCAGATCTCCGGAAGAATACACTCCTCGGAAGCACTGATCGGGCTTATGATGCGTCGCGTAAAGAGAAACAAGACCGAAGGTTTCGACGGGATCCCAGAACTGTAATCTTTATTGGACTTCTTGATCTAGACTATGGGATTTTGTAGATTTCTGGGTCTTCTCCAGCCCTCTTTAACATTTTGCTGTTCGTCCAGAACCCCAGCGATTGAATATGTAAAAAAAATAATATTACCATTTTCGAGTTTTTGGCAACTTACGGCCAAACAACTAATCAGATGAGGAAACCAAGTCCAGATACGGATTCAGCAGGGATGCGTATGTCATCTCTAATCGACTTCATAAAGGTCCTTTACTTTGACAAGATTCTTCGTATTTTAGCAGTATTCCCGGCGAACTGCATGCAGAGCAAAAGAGATATAGTGGAACTGAGAGGAGAACCTTTCAGTCCAAATTTTCTGGTTTTGTCAAACTTTGCCAGCTTATCTGTCAAGGAAATAAAGTTCAAAATTCGATTCAGCATGTATCCTTGCCCGATACCGAGTCTCTAATCGACTTCAGAAACAACTTTGAGTTTAACCAAATTTCCAGTTTCGGCCGAATTCCGGTTGAATCATTTGTCCGGCAAGAAGACTAAGTTCAGATATGGATTCAGTGGGCCCCCTTACGCCTTACACAACTATCTCATTAGCTTATAAACATAACTATTTTTTACCCTTAATTCGAAACCCCCTCCTCTGCCTTTAAATATGTAAAGGACCGATCTACAACGTGGCCTGTATTTTGCCAGTGAATCCTCATACGAAGTTTTAACATTTGTCAACCCCTCTGACCCCCCCCGAACCGACACGATAGACTCCCAATTAAACCCAAAGAATATGGACAAGAACGTGGCTCCCTCAGGCGTTCATACATTAAACACAGCGTATATCATCCGACGCGCAGAGCTTTTCGTCTGTATGGATAAAGGGGTAGGACACGGACTGGCATAGCCACCTTTTCTCTACGAAAATTGGTGGGCAAATTGTATTAAATACACTTGATGACTATCTCTCCCTTCCGATGCAGAATCTCCGGGTACCTGCGGAAGAACGAAAGAAGCGGTGTCACAGCTGCCCTGACTCGGGATTTGAGTCATTGAGTTTGAGTCGTTACGGACACGTTTTCTTCTTCTTCCTGAGAACCACTGGCGTGTTTTGGACTCGGTCATATAGAGTATTAGCTGTCGGATGCATTCTGACGTTTTGACTCAGTAAAGTTGGGACTTTGAATATAATTAAACTGATAACATAACTTTTGTTTATCTTTAGTATGTTCGAAAGTTGCAACAGCATGTCTCCTCACTCTATATTGACTATACCATTGGGTTTTAAAATTTCATCATAAACTTCGGGATTCCGGGCGAACTACTTGTCCGGCCAAAAAAATAATTTTCTTATTCGGTTTCAGCATGATCTCTTACTCTAGAGTCGAACATCTAATCAAGTCCGGCGAGAAAATAAATTTAATATTTGGATTCAGCATTTCTCCTTACACCTAGATCGACTACCTTATTAGCTTTTAATAAATATTATATTTCGCCCCTTAATTTGAAACCCCTCCCCCTCCCCATATAGCTATGGAGCCCATCTATGAAATCGACCTTTCCCTTGACCCAAAGAATCCTCACACCGAGCTTCATCAAAATACCTCATTCCCTTCGAGAGTTATCGTGCTCACAGCGGACAACTTTTACGAAGTCAGAAGTCATAACTCATAGGTATCCCTCCACTTACGTTTCAGGGTCCCAGAAACGTGGCAAGCGTGATAATCAGTTTATTGCGGACTGAGGGCATATGATGCGCTAAAAGTATCTTGGGAACGAGAATGGATGGAAATACTACTTAAAGTGCGAACACACGATCAGGGTCAGGAGCTCCCGGACTGGAATTCCTGCCCGGACTTTCAGCACCATCATCACTTCCATATGGAACTCCCGATCCTGATCGTGTGTTCACACTATTAATTGAATTAGAATCGAATTACTATCATTAGGACGACGTGTCCTGTAAGCTTCTATTTAGCGTATAGACGAAGAAACGTGATGACCGTTGAACAGGGCGAACAACTAGACCAAGCTTTTTTGTTGCTATGTTTCGGATAACACTTGCCAAGACGAAACCCGTTGTTTCGAACTCGAACAAATTGCGAATCTTCCTACCTGTTCATGATGCGTAGGTCATGACTTTCCAACAGGATGTTCTTCACTTTTATCGTAAAATTGAAAATCTCAACTTTTCCGTATGGAATTGATGATGGTGTCGAAAATCCTGACAGGAATTCCAAACAGCGACCTCTTGGCTCGGATCCGTCGGCAGCACAAGAGTGCGGAAGACAGCCAGAGTCGGTCAGCATTCTTTTGAGTAGTTACCAAATCTCCACAATCTTGTCCACCTTTCGGCCACTCAGAACACAACTAATCCTCCTCCGGCTTATTCATTGTGTCGGCTAAGCTGTTGGCATCATAAGAGGAAAGAAGACAACCAAGGTTTCACTGTCGCAGTTTGTATGTCCATTGATAATCCCGTACGGTATAGTTGAACTTCCATCACCATCATCAGTTCCATACGGAAAAGTTGAATTTTCGCCACCAGAACTAATGGTAATGTAGAAAATACGCCAGGGGATCTGATCGCCTATCCGCACACTAATATTTTGAAAACAGGATCAGGATGTTCCGGCCGGATTTCCGGAACTTTCGTAATCAAGTTTAAAATATCTCAGCCTTTCTGTATGGAACTAATGACGGTGCCGAAATTCAGGGCAGGAATTCTATTCCGCGAGCACCCGACCTAAGAGCGCGAACACGCGATAAGGGCCTCGTTTTGTTGCATACTGCAGGTCCACTTCTCGGCCGATTCCGGACTGATTCTTTCTACATCCGTTTTTGCACTGCAGCGCTTCCGAGGAAGACGGCAGCGCTTCTCGAGAATCGTGGACTTGCTCCCCGACCAAGTCCGTGCTTCCCTGCAAGATGCTGCAGCGCTGCCGCTTCAACCAAGAAGAAAGTGAGTCCTAAAATGCATATTGTGCAAAAGCAAAGAAGTGCTGCAGCAGCGATGCGGCAGCGCTATTGCAACAAAAACGAGGCTAAGGTTTCCTTAAATTCTAAATCTCTTAAATTCTTTAAAATCCTAAAATTCTCCACTTCCATAATTAAGCATCAACAAATCAGTTGTTAGCCTATTTGTTGATTTTTTTCTATGAAAGTTGTACGTTTTTCTTTGGTTTCGCTTTTCTTTTCGTTTTTAGACCCCGCCATTTTTCTTTTGAAATGACGGGGGATAAAGAACTAAATAAAAATATGGAAATGATGGCGCCGAAATCTGGGTAGGAATTCGAGCTCGGGAGTACCCAACTCTGATCGTTGTCCAAGGTTTAAGCCTTGTACTAGTGACGGTGTGAGTGTTCCAGTTCGATTCCGGGAAAGTAAAAAAAAAGAATAGTTGCGTTTTTGCAGATACCGGGGCATCTGTTACCACGGTAACTGGATCTGCAATTAGTCGTTTTGCAGTTACGGTGGTATCTGATTTACGGTTGCTCTGCAAAAACGACAATTGCCGAAATTGCGCTTTTCGAAGCCATCCCAAAAGAAAAACTGGTATTCAGTCACATCATGAAGTGCCAAACTTCTTTCCCACCAACTTGACAAAAATTGATGAAAGTGAGATGACTTTTCCAGATACCACGATCAGTTATTACGGTCGGACCGTGGTATCTGAATATCAGATACCACGATAACTGCAAAAACGCCTTTTGACCGTGGTATCAGATACCACATTAACTGCAAAAATAACTTTAGACCGAGGTATCAGATACCATGTTATCTGCAACTAATATTTTCCCAAGGGAGAATGAGGGTGAGAAATCCAGACTGGACGCAAGAATCCAGGTAAGGCGAGTAAATATTCTGCGGAAAGACAATCAGGTTTCCCTTTCCTCTTCGTAAAGTTGATAAAAATCTGAACCTTTTCGTGCAGAAGTGGTGATGTGATGAAGTCCTGGCAGATAATTTCAACCCGAGGCCGCCTCAATCCTTGTCGTCTGCCCCTCCCCCTCGGGAATCATCGAGAAGTCAGTGAAAAACACGAGATACTAGTTCCCGAGGAACTTAGTAGGGCAAACTTTAGTGTTATTTTTGCTTCAGTAAAATTCTACATTACCTTACCTCAGAAGGGAACCGCAAAAATACAGGAAATGCTTCTCACTATAATATAAATACTTCTCCATCGCAAGCTGACTGCAAATCATATATATGCATAATGATGCCAAATGGACTCAGCTAAGATTTTCACCAGCGATATTCCGTCCCTTCTTGGGAAGGGTCCTGGTCAGGCTGTAGGTAGGAGAAGTTATTAATGTTTTCACTTTCAGCATCCTGTTGATATACGCTTCTCAATTCTCACTACATGTTTGCCTGCGAATCCAATACAAATTTTGTGAATCCACAGACCGTGGATTCGCATTCGCCAAGGCGAATTCGGCGTCGCTAGTAAAAATCGCCCCCAAGTCGATTTTGTTTTCCGTCGCGGAAAAAATTCGCGTTCTGTGGGCATTCGTTAATTCTGAAGATTTGTTTAAACGTCAATCTTTACCAGGTAACACTATGAACCATTCTTGCAATACATAACTCCTGTACGAAAATAACTCCTGCAGTACTTTACCCGTCAGATCAAACAAACGAAGTTGGTTGTAAGCCTGGTTCTGATTCCTCGTTACAAATGTTAAAATTGTTTGATTGACATGATTTGATGTTCGCAATGCTAGCTGCCGGGCCGTGTTGCCAGATCGTAGTAAAAAAGATGAGCCGTGGCCTTTGAACAATACGCCAGAAAAATCTATACCTCCCAAAGAATCAATGACTATCAACATGACAATTAAAATGACGTAAAAACAGTCGCTTTTCGGAAAAACAATCAATTTTTCGTAAAAAGTAAATTTTTCACATCACGCCAAAAAATACGCCAGTTAAAACGAAAAACAGCCATGTTTTACGCCCCACGCCAGTGCCAAAAATATTTACGCCAGTCTCCCAACAAAATCCACCAGTTTGGCGTAAAATCCGCTAATATTGCAACACTGCTGCCGGGACAAACTATAGTTGCGTTTTTGCAGATACCATGGTATCTGATACCACGGTCTTAAGTCGATTTTGCAGTTATCGTGGTATCTGATACCACGGTCAAAAGGCGATTTTGCAGTAATCGTGGTATCTGGCCAGGTATCGTGATATCTGGTATTCAGATACCACGGTCCAACCGTGGTAACTGGAAAAGTCATCTCACTTTCATCAGTTTTTGTCAAATTGGTGGGAAAGGAGTTTGGCACTTAGTGATGTGACTGAATATCCGTTTTTCTTTTGGGATGACCTCGAAAAGCGCAATTTCGGCAATTGTCGTTTTTGCAGAGCAACCGTATACCAGATACCACGGTAACTACAGAAACGGCTATTTGCAGATCTAGTTACCGTGGTATCTTATAAAAAACATTTTTTTTTATAAAAATGTGGTTGAGGCAAGTGATGTCGATGGTCGCTCTCGCGTCATCTAGCGACCATTTTCCTTTTCATGCAGTGATTGGTTGGCCGCATAGGCCGCAAACGATGCGAAGAAAACAGTGATATGTCAAGAAAAAAGGCGTGAACCAATATGAGATGTTAGTTGAAAGCAATAGTCTTCGTATTTCTGTTCACGCGAACTTGTAATGAACTCGAATGCTGACTTTTCTTGTTGGCGCCATCTACTTTGGCGGTTTGACGCCGCTGTGATTGGTGGCCTTGTGTTGCATCAACCATGCAGACAGGCATGCTCCCTCCTCCCTATCTGCTTTTCACTTGCCCAGCCTAGTGACGATTAATTGTAAATTTGCTCTGTGTCAAGTAAGTTCCAAGGGTAAGTTCTCAGTTTTGCGTCGTAATTCTAACATTCCAGTTGACTGCTTAGTTTCTGGTCTTTTGCCGGTAGTGATCACTGGAAAGAGAGGGAAGTTCGCCGAATCTGTTTTGAGACGTTTAAATTTGAGTGGTACAGTAGAGGTAAGTTATGTTTATTTGAACAGTTAGTTAAATGTGAACAGTGCAGTTTTGTGCCGAATGATAAGATGAAGATCCAAGATCATAGATCATAGTTGTTTTTGATGATTTGAGAGAACATTTGAGTATGTTTTTTTTTTTTTTTTGACTTTATGCTGCTGTCCATAGTGAAATTATCGTACCAAGTTAACTCACCTCTACTGCGTAGCCTAGCCTAGTTCCTTGAGCGATCACGAGAGCATCCAAGCGAGTGTTTTCGGTAGAGGGTGTTATTTTACGAGTCTTCTTGGCGAAAGGAGAAAGCTTTCTGGGATCCCAAAACGTAAGTGGAGGGATACCTATGACATCGCAAAAGTTGTCCGTCCGTCCGTTCGTCTGTAAGCACGATAACTCTCGAAGGGAATGAGATATTTTGATGAAACTTTTTATGAGGATTGTTTGGGTCAAGGGTAAGGTCGAGTTCGTAGATGGGCTCTGTAGCCCTATATTTGGGGGTGGGGCAGGGGGTTCAATTTAAGGGACAAACGAAATATTTTTAAACAGCTAATGTGATAGTCGATTATGGGGTAAGAAGACATGCTGAGCACGATGGTGACGATCATTTTCTCGCCGGACCGGAATCCGGCAAAAACCGAAAAGTTTGTTAAAAGTGAAGGTTTTATTTGAAGTTGATTAAATGTTTGATTCAGGGGTAAGAAGACATGCTGAGCATGATGGTGAAAACCATTTTCTCGCTGGACGAGTAGTTCGTCCGGAATCCGGCAAAACTGGAAAGTTGGTTAAAAGTAAAAGTTTCACTTGAATTTGATTAAGGGTTTTGGTCGGATTCCGGACAAACTGCTTGTCCGGCGACACAATGATTTTCACCATCATGCTCAGTTGATTAAATGTTTAATTTATGGGTAAGAAGACATGCTGAACCCGATGGTGAAAACCATTTTCTCGCCGGACAACTAGTTCGCCTGTAATCCGGCCAAAACCGGAAAATATGTTAAAAGTAAAAGCTTTATCTGAAGTTGATTAGATGATATATTTAGGGGTAAGAAGAGACGCTGAGTCTGTATATAATGATCATTTTTTACCCGGACATATAATTAGTCCGGAATCCGGTTGTACCCGGATTTTTTTTTAAGTCAAAATCGAGGGGTTGCTCACTCTCCGCCACCGGTGTACACCTCGACACGGCACCGGCACGGCACCGGCACGGCACCGCGGCACCGGCACGGCACCGGCTCGGCACCGACACGGCACCGCGGCACCGGCTCGGCACCGCGGCACGCGCCACTTGGTGTACATCGTTTTTGGGAGTGAGCAACCCCTCGGTCAAAATTGTATTTAACGTTGATTAGATTTCTTTATAGGGATAAGGAGATACGCCGGCTTCTTTTCTGAATTTTTCTTTTTTTGCTGGACTAGTAGTTCGCTCGGAATTCGGGCGAAACCGCAAATTTGGCAGTAGTAAAGCAGGAAGTTTCGGTCAATATCGTCAAAATAGATATGGCTTATAGAGGTATAGATAGGTAGATAGAATATCTGAACTCGGTTTTCTCTGATGATTAGCCTGGCGAAGACAAGACCGAATTGTCTGGATCAAATCTTAGATTTTTGGGATCCCATCGACACCTTTGGTCTTGTTTTTAAACGTCGCACTGGAAGAAAATTCTTATCGTCAAATTTTTTTCTGTTAAAATACGAAGTATCACTAGATGGAACTAACTACTTATAGTTGCCAGAAGCTTCGCTAACGCTAACTAACAGAGTAACTGATATCTGAATTTTATTTTTTCGCCCGAAAAGGAATTTGTCCGGAATCCTTCAAAACACGGACATCCGGTAGGATGAAAGTTCGCTCTGAAGTCTTGTAGAGCTTTGATTTCATGCAAGAATGCATTGTAATTCCATATCTTTTCCTAGTTTTCTCAGGGGATCAGTCATTCCGCCGTAATGCGCGGAAAACCAGCCCTTTCGCTCTCTGTTCTTTGCCAAGTTATTCCTGTCGGAATGAAGCTAATAAGGCTGAATCCATCACTCTATTTTTGGGATCCCAAAACGTAAGTGGAGGGATACCTATGACATCGCAAAAGTTGTCCGTCCGTCCGTCTGTAAGCACGATAACTCTCGAAGGGAATGAGATATTTTCATGAAACTTGGTATGAGGATTGTTTGGGTCAAGGATAAGGTCGAGTTCGTAGATGGGCTCTATAGCCCTATATTTGGGGGTGGGGGAGGGGGTTCAATTTAAGGGACAAACAAAATATTTTTAAACAGCTAATGTGATAGTCGATTACGGGGTAAGACGACATGCTGAGCACGATGGTGACAATAATTTTCTCGCCGGACAAGTAGTTCGTCCGGAATCCGGCAAAAACCGGAAAGTTTGTTAAAAGTAAAAGTTTCATTTGAAGTTGATTAAATGTTTGATTAATGGGTAAGAAGACATGCTGAACCCGATGGTGAAAACCATTTTCTCGCTGGACGAGTAGTTCGTCCGGAATCCGGCAAAAACCGGAAAGTTGGTTAAAAGTAAAAGTTTCATTTGAAGTTGATTACATGTTTGATTTAGGGGTAAGAAGACATGCTGAGCATGATGGTGAAAATCATTTTGTCGCCGGACAAGCAGTTCGTCCGGAATCCGGCCAAAACCGGAAAGTTGGTTAAAAGTAACAGTTTCATTTGAAGTTGATTAAATGTTTGATTTATGGGTAAGAAGACAAGTCAAAATTTTATTTATAGTAAAAAGACATGCTGAGCACGATGGTGAAAATCATTTTCTCGCCGCTCAAGTAGTTCGTCCGGAATCTGGCAAAAAACGGAAAGTTTGTTAAAAGTAAAAGTTTCATTTGAAGTTGATTAAATGTTTGATTTAGGTGTAAGAAGACATTCTGAGCAAGATGGTGAAAACCATTTTCTCGCTGGACGAGTAGTTCGTCCGGAATCCGGCAAAAACCGGAAAGTTGTTTGAAAGTAAAAGTTTGATTTGAAGTTGATTAAATGTTTGATTTAGAGGTAAGAAGAGATGCTGAGCATGATGGTGAAAATCATTTTGTCGCCGGACAAGCAGTTTGTCCGGAATCCGGCCAAAACCGGAAAGTTGGTTCGAAGTAACAGTTTCATTTGAAGTTGATTAAATGTTTGATTTAGGGGTAAGAAGACAAGCTGAACCCGATGGTGAAAACCATTTTCTCGCCGGACAACTAGTTTGCCTGTAATCCGGCCAAAACCGGAAAATATGTTAAAAGCAAAAGCTGTATCTGAAGTTGATTAGATCATAGATTTAGGGGTAAGAAGAGACACGGAGTCTGTATATGATGATCATTTTTTACCCGGATATGTGATTAGTCAGGAATCCGGTTGTACCCGCATTTTTAAAATTTTATTTAAAGTTGATTAGATGTTCTTTATAGGGATAAGGAGATACGCCGGTTTCGTTTCTGAATTTTCTTGTTTTGCTGGACTAATAGTTCGCTTGGAATTCGGGCGAAACCGCAAATATTGCAGTAGTATAAAGCAGGAAGTTTCGGTCAGTATCGTCAAAATAGATATGACTTATAGAGGTGTAGATAGATAGGTAGATAAAATATCTTAACTCGGTTTTCTCTGATGGTTAGCCTGGCGAAGACAAGACCCAATTGTCTGGATCAAATCTTAGATTTTTGGGATCCCATCGATACCTTTGGTCTTGTTCTTCCCACCAAGTTCCATCCCGACGGTTTTGATTTAGTTAGTGTGTTGGATTCTTTTGCTTGGTGTTCAGGAGGGGTATCCAACCTCGGATTCACACAATCTCGAACTTGGCCTAAAAAGGACGGAAGGAAATTTCAGTCCAGTCCTAAAAAATCCTAACTGTCAAGAAGGAAACCCTGTGTGACCCAGGACCTGTTTTGGACTCCACAGAAATTTCCTTGTAATGTTTCCAGGCCAAGTTCGAGGTCATACAAATTCGATTTGGTAATCCGAGCATGTCTCCTTACTCCTAAATGGACTATCTCGTTAGCTTTAAGACAATTTTTTATCTGCTCTTTAATTTGTACCCCCTTCCACAACCCCTGAAAATAGGGCTACGGAGCCCATCTACGAACTGGACCTATCCTTTGACCCAAAGATTCCTCACACAAGTTTGAACAAAAGATCTAATCCCCTTCGAGAGTTACCCTGCTGACAGACAGACAGACGACTTTTGCGAAGTATCCCGTCACTTACGTTTAGGGATCTCAAAAACACCCCCTCTTTTCCAGAAAGGAGTATGTCTGAAGAAGTTGACGCGGATGAATGCCACACAGCCTCCCACTTTGCCTGGTTGTCGGAATTCAAGTTAACCCTATACCGGAAGACCATGGTTATTTCCGAGCTCACCCCCAAATCGCACGACTCCTGGTCGCTAGCAGCTGGTGCGATGAACATATCCTATTATCATGCAGCTATAGGTGACGTCGTTGCAGCCATGGATCATCTCACAGAGGCAAAGGCACTGTTGCCATCTTTACCATCTTTCCTGAGACGAGGCTTTCAGCTTGTCCTTACAAATCTTGAGAAAGGGATAAAGTCTGGACGTAGAGGGGATCCAGCCCCAGAGAAACCGGAGACTTTGGCGGCTATCTTGACCCTTAAAGCCCTTACTTTTCAAGCATATAGAAAATTTGTCCGGAGTGATTTGTTAGTTGCTTCTGTGAATTGCATGGTCGAAGCCATGGAACTTGTGAAAGGAAACTTACTCTTCAAGTACTTGAGGGTCATGGGCGAGTTCTTTGTGGGAGAGCGCGCCTTTAAGGCTCCTCCGTGCAGTGAAGAAGTAGTCAAGCTCCTGTTTGAAGTCGAAGACCGGCTGCCCAATATCCCCGAAGTTTTGGATGAGCAGGTTGTCCATGCATTGACTGCTTTGGTGATAAGGACCACTGTTTCTAACAGTCGCCGTGTCTATACTTGGAAACCCCAAGTCGAGATATGGTCAAAAAACCAGATCTGGGGTCTCATTGACGATGACGTCGGAGGGCTGCCGGCTTGGATTGTACGACGTGTCGCCCACAGTTGTCTATACTGCCGCAAGGCCAAACACCCCTCTATGGGAAAATTTCTCGCTAGATATACCCTACTTCACAAACACGATTCCAAGCTACTGTTCATATATGGACGATACCTTTTGGATGTTGAGAGAGACATCGAAGGAGGCATGAAGGTCCTGACCAAAGCAGCGGAAGCGCATGACTTGCACGCCAAAAAAGCGATTGTATTTCTCGCTAGAAGGCTGCTAAGATCCGGTAGAGAGGATGCAGTCGAAGAAGTTGAGAAATTGTTTGCCGACTTTGAAGTAAACGTTCCGGAATCTACTAACGACCCAGTAACTTTGATGCACCGAGGAGCCTTCCATCTTCTGGTGACCGAGGACCTCCGAAGTGCAGTAACTGATTGGATAAAGGCAATGGATTTAGCCCCTGATCACTATGTGCATACTGTAAGTGCTCCTCGTGGTTAGTTGATTTCTGTGTGTGGTTTTCTTTGATTTTTCTTCATTCTCTGTTGTCTGTTCGGCTTTCTCCTTTCATGGCACTTGCAGCCTTCGGCGCCATTCTAATCACGAGTTAAGGTACTTCTAGCTAGGCCAGGACGATACAAATTACTAGCAATTAGGTACAGATAGTATTTGACAGGGCAAAATAGATACGTCAGCTGAATTTTATTAGAGCTATATTTCGGCCCTTCTTGGCAAGGGTCCTCTTCAGGCGCAGCTGGAAAATAAACTTCTTGAACAACAATTAAAGCTTCTAGCTTATAATCTTTAATATTTTTTTTTTCGAAAAATAGCTACAGCTCCAATAAAATTCAGCTAACGCATCCGTTTTGCACTGTCAAGCATGATTAAGATAAGATAACGTTTATTGCTGTATATTATCTTCACAGATAGATGCACAGCTATAAATAAATAAATATACAACTTTAATAACATAGTCATATTAATTTGCAATTTAATTGGATTGGTCACTCTCTGTTTATACCTACAAGTTCATATAATGTACAAAATACTGCCTGAGCGAGCGCCTGTATCGCGAAGACGCAGACGATTTGCAAGGTAAAAACTTGTTTTTGTGCCTTGTTGCATATCTTGGCTGCGGCGCCTCAGGTGGTAGAACGTTACGGTGCTTCCCCGACATAAATACTTGTTTACCAAAACTCATGGTTAAGTCGTGGCGTCTGCACGACAGTCTTTGGGGTTGGAACTTTTCTAGACTTTGGTCGTAATCGGACTGTTCCTGACCCCAAAAAAAATTTACTGCTCGTTTTTGTACGCTCTCCAACTCTTCAGATTGCTCTTGGGTCAGGCCTGCGTGCCAAGTAGGACAAGCGTATTCGACTATTGACCTTATGTACAATTTATAACAATTTAGTAATGATTCACTATTAACACCGAAACGACGGAGAGTGACTAGATTTCTAACAGAAAAATTTGCTTTTCTCGTCATTTCGCAAACATGGTCATCCCAGTTAAATTTAGAATGAAAAACAACATATAAAACTTTTGACTTATTTACAATTGGAATACCTGTACTTTCAGGGTGTGGCAGTTCACCTTTAAGAAAACTTACTCGCATCACTCCCGATTTGTTGCGGTTTATTTTCAATTTCTTTTCTTCGAAGTCCCGTTCCAAGAGTTCGACAATCTGTTTTAGA
>JAKZAP010000077.1:0-28586 GCA_023053575.1 Branchinecta lynchi
GAATCGTCGGATTAATCCCCAAAAACATGGTTTCCCTGGGCGTTCAGTCGAGTCCTTCAGAAGCTTGTCAAGTTTCATCGTCTTAGCTCACGTGGAAGTGCCCGAACCAGCAAAAGTGAGACGGTGGGACCACAAATACGATCGCAATATCACACTTGACGCAAAGGCTAATGCCACAATACACCAATCTTACAAAACGCTGACGGTTTTTGGGGAAAAATAGAAGAAACTAGACCTACGTTGCCCGGGCAACGTGAAGTGTTGCGGCAACCTTTGTCCGGCTTCGCCGGCTAAAGTGTTTCTTCGTTGTCGGTTAAATGCTGAAATTGTCAACTCATCGAAGCTTTTAAAACGGTATGTTCTAAAAAGAATAATCACATAATCAAAAGCTGTTCTTTAGCGTTGTAAAACCAACAACAAAACAATATCGGAAGAAGGCTATCCGTAACGTTTCAGGATTAAAATACCATAGATGACACTATTAATTATTACAAAACTACCTTATTGTTTTACATTACCGTATCGTTTTTACCCGTTGCGTAAACAGTTAATCCTAGGTTATAGCGATAGACCATCGATACAAACTTTCTTACTGTCATATTTACAGAAATCGAATACAATGTGCACCAATTTTCAAAAGTTTCTAGCCCATCGTGAACCGATCTTACTTACAAGTCCGTCTCCCGTGATTGACATCAACTTCACCGGAAACAAATAATGGATACACCAGCTATCAAAAGTTGCAAACCCCTCATCGCTGAAGATGACTATAGCATAAAAGCCGATTATTACTTACAAGTCCCATGCATGTCTTACAATTGGGAACAAAATTGTTCTTACCATCGAATACTCCTGAGACAAATAACAGGTATACCAACTAGCAAAAGCTGCAAACTCCTCGTTGCCGAAGATGATTATGAGCTAACAGTCGACTGTTGCTTACAGTCGACTCTTGCTTACAAGTCCCTTACATGTCTCACAACTGGTATCGCCTATTTTTGGTTTCAGTGTGTACCTTACTCCTGAAGTTGTCAACTCCTTGAAACTTTCAAACTGGTTTATCTCATGATGGATTTCTGTTCAAAAAAATGGATGGCATATATTTTGATCAGCTCTTCAAGGCTAGCCCTAACCACAACAAAAGCATATCGGAAAAAGGGACTAAATTGACTTTGCAGTCAGTTGAACTTTATCCTTTTCAATCGTAGACATCGTGACGGATGAAAACTTGGAATAATATCCTATATAATCTGTTGGTATTATAAAGCTATCCGTAACTTTTTAGGATTAAAATACCATAGATGACACTATTAATTATTACGAAACTACCTTGTTTTACATTACAGTATCGTGTGTACCCGTTGCGTTAACAGTAAATCCTAGGTTACAGCGATAGACCAACGATACAAACTTTCTTACCGTCAGATTTATAGAAATCGAATACAATGTGCAACAATTTGCACAAATTTCTAGCCCCTCGTGCACCGATTCTACTGACAAGTCCCTTTCCCGTGATAGACATCAAGTTCACCGGATAAAAATAATGGGTACACCGACTAGCAAAAGTTGCAAACCCCTCATCGCTGAAGATTTGTGTAGCATAACAGCCGATTATTACTTACAAGTCCCTTGCATGTTTTACATTTGGGAACCAAATTGTTCATCAAATGACAGGTACGCCAACTAGCGAGAGCTGCAAACCCCTCATTGCCGAAGATGATTATGAGCTAACAGTCGCCTGTCGCGTACAAGTCCCCTAAATGTCTCACAACTGGTATCGCCTATTTTTGGTTTCAGTGTGTACCTTACTACTGAAGTTGTCAACCCCTTGAAACTTTCAAACTGGTGTATCTCATAAAGGAATTTTTGTACCAAAAAAATGGATGTCATATACTTTGATCAGCTCATCAGCGGCTATGGATTGCCGTCGAAGTTGAACTTTATTCTTTTCAGTCGTAGATATCGTGACGGATGAAAACTTGGAACAATAGCTTATATAATCTAGTTGATATTATAAAGCTATCCGCAACTTTTCAGGATTAAAATACCATAGATGACACTATTAATTATTACAAATTACCTTATTGTTTTACATTACCGTATCGTGTGTACCCGTTGCGTAAACAGTTAATCCTAGGTTATAGCGATAGACCATCGATACAAACTTTCTTACTGTCATATTTACAGAAATCGAATACAATGTGCACCAATTTTCAAAAATTTCTAGCCCCTCGTGAACGGATTCTTACTTACTAGTCCGTCTCCCGTGACTGACATCAAATTCACCGGAAACAAATAATGGATATACCAGCTATCAAAAGTTGCAAGCCCCTCATCGCTGACGATGATTATAGCATAAGCTTTTTAAACGGGATGTTCTAAAAAAATTAATCATATGATCAAAAGTTATTCTTCAGCGTTGTAAAAACAACAACAAAATAATATAGGAAGAAGGGACTAAATTAACTTTGCAGTCAGTTGTACTTTATCCTTTTCAATCGTAGACATCGTGACGGATGAAAACTTGGAACAATATCTTATATAATCTAGTTGGTAATAGAAAGGTATCCGTAACTTTTCAGGATTAAAATACCATAGATGACACTATTAATTATTATGAAACTACCTCATTGCTTTACATTTTCGTTTGTATCCGTTGTGTAAACAGTTAATCCTCGGTTACATTGATAGACCATTGACACAAACTTTCTTACCGTCAGATTTATAGAAATCGAATACAATGTGCACCCATTTGCAAAAATTCCTAGCCCCTCGTGAACCGATTCTTACTTACAAGTCCCTCTCCCGTGATATACATTAAGTTAACCGGAAACAAATAATGGGTGCACCAGCTAGCAAAAGCTGCAAACCCATCATTGCAGAAGATGATTGTAGCATAATAGCCGATTATTACTTACAAGTCCCTTGCATATCTTACCATTGGGAACCAAATTGTTCTTACCATCGAATACACCGGAAACAAATAACAGGTATACCAACTAGCAAAAGCTGCAAACTCCTCATTACCGAAGATGATTATGGGCTAACAGTCGACTGTTGCTTAAAAGTCCCCTATATGTATCATAACTGGTATCGCCTATTTTTGGTTTCAATGTACCTTACTATGTAGTTGTCAACCCCTTTGAAATTTTCAAACTGGTGTATCTCATGAAGGAATTTTTGTACCAAAAAATGGATGACATATACTTTGATCAGCTCATCAATGGCTATCGATTGCGGTCGAAAAAAAAATTCTACCTGTCTTAGTTCAAAAGTTGACTTTTTTGCCGTAGGCCAACTTTCTAACGTCACGACTTAGAAAGGAGCAAAGGATAAGCTCTAGTTTCTTTAGCAATGAGAGAACTTTTAAAGTTTAAGAGGCACATCTGATAACGTTACTCTACCACAAACCAAAGTGCAAAAAAAAAATATTATAAACTCAGCTGAAATCGTCGCAGACATGGACAGAAACAATAGATGGCAGCACTTTCGGACCCGTGGGAAAAAACACTTTTTTGTCTCTGTAGATTTTTCTATTTATCACTCAAAGAAGATATGTTGGCTGTGGGGCCGGGTAACTGCCGCATATATTTAACACTTATAGATTTTAGTCCATCTTCAATTTGAAACTGGTGCCTGCCTGCTTGCGTGCTAGAACGGAGCTTTCCACTCGAAAGCAGAAACATCTTTTGATGAAACAAAAGGTTCGCTACACAACTTCAGATAGTCCTCTCTGACATAGGCTATACAGCTCCGCTTCACTTCGCAAACCGTAGGCTCTGGCTCAAGGACAAGCAAAAACCATCCTTATTGGCCCCAGGCAAGAGTTCTACGGAGCTTTCCAAAATGTAATGTCATATTCATTAATCCGGCCTAAGGTCCACACTTTCCGTAAAAACCGCACAGGTTAGACCCTTCTCAGTTACCAGGAATAAAATGAAATCGGAGTCATAGGAAAAAAAAAAAAAAATTGCAAAAAATACCTTAAAAATGCTAAAAATATAACTTTTTAATACAAGTTTGTCGGATTTAAATGAAAATATAGAGATTAATAAAACTATCTGTGCTTTTTCCAGTCGCGCACTTAATGAATGAAATCTAGTATTACGAAACTCTACTCCCACAATATTGATTAAAATATGTTACTGTCCACAACAAAGCTTTAAATATCATTGCTGTTACAATTTATTTCCCGTCATAGTACACATCACACTGATGAAGTCCATTCCTAGTAAAGTATTTCCTTAGCTAAATTATGGTTGTGCGTAAAGGGCTCTCGCTTTCCGTAATAACAGGTATAGGGCAGTCCTACTCTACATGGGCTATTTGCACTTGCCGGATTACAAAGTTACGCATTTGTAGAAAGTTTTTCGGATATCATGTTTCCATGACAGCTGCCCACAACAACTGGGAATCGGCAAGTCGCCTCTTCGACAAAATCTGAACTGATAAGTCACCACACAGACATGGCCGCCACGTCAACAACTCTTCTCACCGTCAATTTGCCACAGTATCATCTCTCTACAGGAACATGTGCCAGATTGTCATCCCGCCATACCTCAACCTCGACCCCAACTGGTCACATGATCAACTCGCCACAAAAACTATTTGAAAGGGAATTTTGATTATTTCATTTATAATCGGTAATATATGGATCCTTTGTCTCAGTAAGATGCTACCTATAACTTTATTCCTAACCCTCATCTCCTTTAGGATGAAACCGACGGTGAGGACGTCATTGTGTTGGACAGCCGGAATGGGAGCAGGGAAGCTTCCGCGGACTCCTGGATTTCCACCGGAAGTGAAATTTCCGGCCATTCAACTCCCAGGAGCAGAAGCCTTTTGGAAAGTTCTATTGGACAGTCGCTCGCCGCGGTAGACCTCACAGCAACAGAACAGATTGAAGATACAGATACATCAAGCATGAGCAGGTATGGAGCCTTTACTCGATCTTGTTGGTGGACGATTCAGAAAGGACGTAAAGAATTAAGTTTTTTCGCCCAAGAGTTGAATCCGTGCCCCAATCAACATTGACAGAGACGCGACACGTAGAGACTCATAACACAATTTTCCTGCAAACTTAACAGATAGTGTGTTACCTCATATCTATTGAATTATGCAGCTTTGTGGCCTTTGTATAAATACCATGAAACTTCTGACAGTTAAAAAGACAGATTTGGGGGCGTTGGGAGTGGTTGGGGATCCAAAGCTTAAATTAATTACGTCCTGAAGACGACCCTTGCCAAGAAGGGCCAAAATATTGCCAAGTTTTCAGCTGGTGAATCTGTCCACCATCAAGAGACTTCCCCGTGAGCTTGGGCTGAAGTTAATATTCAAGACAGAAACTAAAGAGTTCCCTCATTTCAGTTGAGTTAGTGAAAATAGAAATTACGATTCTGATAAGCCTGCAGTCAGAACGTGGATAACAGATAACACATGGTTCCGCATCCTTGTGTTAAACGTTCTGACAATTCTCTGCTATAAACTATCATAACTGTTAACACAGGTATGCGCAGACTTGTGTTATTTGTTGTCAGACTGTTTTATCTGATGAAAACAAACGGATTTATAGGCAGAGGTGTAAGCGGGTTCCATCCTTCTAGCAATATTAACTATTAGTTATTGTTTCCGATCCAACCTCACGAAAAGTTACTCCGCTGACCGTTCCGACCTTCTCGAAATAGTAACTGTTTGCTTACCATGCTCGGGAGCGTAGTAAGCGTGGTCGCGACGCGTCTCTGTAACGTGATTGGTCGGATTCACCCGTGGCATGATATTCTGCTGAAAAATAGAAAAATCGTTCCAGCCTTGACGGTAAAAAGCCAGAATACGCGACGTCATGCGTAGTAACTACGGTAAGTAGGGTGGAACACGTTCAGAGTTCAGACTTGCTGGGGCGCAACGGCGCTTTTGAGGCACAGTAATCCTCGAGACAATTTGCGGTTTCCATCCTGAGTGTAAGGAAATGCGGCAAACCGAAACTATGGCGGCAGTTCGCAGTTGCAGCGAGGGCGCGCACCCTCTTACAAAATCGTGTAGTAGTAGTAATAATTGTTTACTCTTAAACCTTGCGGCCATGGTATAACACCCAAAATCGGAAACCGGGCAAAGCTATAGTAAATGCTCCCAGTGCGACATTCCTTGCAGTTGCCCTTCGGGGAGCTACCCAGTCGGGCTTCGGTCTGACGGAAAGATGTTGGAAGACTTCGCAGAAGGAGTGCCAGCACTAGAGGTCTCTAAGGTTACCTTACTTACTGTTTCCGTCTGGAAGTCCCTTAAGTTGGTGTATACCAGGTTGTACCAGTGAGCACTCTCGGGACACAAATTCGAAAGAACAAGCACAAGTCCTAGAAACCTGAGAGTTGGGATGGGCATCGAAGCCGCCGAGCTGCTGCCGGCCCACAGCGAGCCGAACTAACAAGCGTGTATCCCTGCCAGCCCCCAATGATCGTAGAAGTATGTAAATGTGTAATTCAAGCGTGGGACAGAAGGTTTAGCCTAGTTTATGTAACAGTTCTAGTAACACGCGTAACAGTTTATTGGTGTGTTGATATACTCAGTCTCGTATAGCCTCTTGGCTTAATAAACAAACGTTAGGGTTCGTTGTGTGCGAACAAGTCCGAGTTGAGGCATAATTGGGTGGTGGAATACAACAACTCGAAAAGCTGAAAAATTTGAAGCGATGGTAAGGACGCGAGTTCGGATTATGAGTTTTCATTTGTTTCGCTAGCTTGTTGTTGATAGCCTAGCCTCTGCCTGATTTGCCGAATCCTGTAGATACAGACCCCTGCGACGATCTGGCCTACTCCCCACAAACACAGCAAGCTCTGGAAGCATTGGAAGGCATAAAAGGAAACAAACAGATATAACCGATGTAAGTACTCTCCTTCATTGGGGCATGACCGTTTATTTTGTATGATGGAGGGCGGGTGTAGGGGGGGGGGGGGGTATTATTTCCGGAGTGTATCTTTTTTGGTTGGTGCATTCAGGGGTGGCCAGCAGCACTCAGGCCAGGGGGAGGGGGGTTGAGACCCTCATGGATCGTAATATACGACTTGCACGTACCGACAAAAATTTAACGTCGTGGTCATCGTATCTTTTTGCTCCCACAACACATAAAGCTTTTTCGACTCGGGTCACGCAGGTCGCAAGTTTCCGTGTCCCCCCCCCCCCCACAAATTCCGGATCCGATCTATGGACCTCAAAATAAAATCTCTATTACCCATGACCTTTGTACTATTCAGTTGGTACCTGTGCATGTTCCACCATTTCCCGGCCCTTTATCTACTCGGAAAATTTAAATGTCGCATCTTATAGGCCCTTTTCTTTGTATAACCCATGGTTCACACTGCTGCGATTTCGCGCGACATAGGACACAAATCGTGCGACAAGCAACGCACAACTTTGCGATGTGTCGGATGCATTGAAATATTTCAATTGATCCAACATAACGCAAGCGATTCTTGAGGGAAAGAAAAGAAAAATCAAAGACTAGTTAATATTCAAGACTAAAAATGGCTCTACCTTGGTCTGACTGTTACCCTAGGATGGCTGAATGCAAAATATCTTCTGAATGAACTTGTGTTAACCTGTTTTGAACTTCCCTCGAGTCCGAGTACTTCCGGAAAAATTTAACGTCGTGGTCATCGTATCTTTTTGCTCCCACAACACATAAAGCTTTTTTCGACTCGGGTCACGCAGGTCGCAAGTTTCCGTGTTCCCTCCACCCCCACACGAATCGTCGGATTAATCCCCAAAAACATGGTTTCCCTGGGCGTTCAGTCGAGTCCTTCAGAAGCTTGTCAAGTTTCATCGTCTTAGCTCACGTGGAAGTGCCCGAACCAGCAAAAGTGAGACGGTGGGACCACAAATACGATCGCAATATCACACTTGACGCAAAGGCTAATGCCACAATACACCAATGCTACAAAACGCTGACGGTTTTTGGGGAAAAATAGAAGAAACTAGACCTACGTTGCCCGGGCAACGTGAAGTGTTGCGGCAACCTTTGTCCGGCTTCGCCGGCTAAAGTGTTTCTTCGTTGTCGGTTAAATGCTGAAATTGTCAACTCATCGAAGCTTTTAAAACGGTATGTTCTAAAAAGAATAATCACATAATCAAAAGCTGTTCTTTAGCGTTGTAAAACCAACAACAAAACAATATCGGAAGAAGGCTATCCGTAACGTTTCAGGATTAAAATACCATAGATGACACTATTAATTATTACAAAACTACCTTATTGTTTTACATTACCGTATCGTTTTTACCCGTTGCGTAAACAGTTAATCCTAGGTTATAGCGATAGACCATCGATACAAACTTTCTTACTGTCATATTTACAGAAATCGAATACAATGTGCACCAATTTTCAAAAGTTTCTAGCCCATCGTGAACCGATCTTACTTACAAGTCCGTCTCCCGTGATTGACATCAACTTCACCGGAAACAAATAATGGATACACCAGCTATCAAAAGTTGCAAACCCCTCATCGCTGAAGATGACTATAGCATAAAAGCCGATTATTACTTACAAGTCCCATGCATGTCTTACAATTGGGAACAAAATTGTTCTTACCATCGAATACTCCTGAGACAAATAACAGGTATACCAACTAGCAAAAGCTGCAAACTCCTCGTTGCCGAAGATGATTATGAGCTAACAGTCGACTGTTGCTTACAGTCGACTCTTGCTTACAAGTCCCTTACATGTCTCACAACTGGTATCGCCTATTTTTGGTTTCAGTGTGTACCTTACTCCTGAAGTTGTCAACTCCTTGAAACTTTCAAACTGGTTTATCTCATGATGGATTTCTGTTCAAAAAAATGGATGGCATATATTTTGATAAGCTCTTCAAGGCTATCGATTGCCCTAACCACAACAAAAGCATATCGGAAAAAGGGACTAAATTGACTTTGCAGTCAGTTGAACTTTATCCTTTTCAATCGTAGACATCGTGACGGATGAAAACTTGGAATAATATCCTATATAATCTGTTGGTATTATAAAGCTATCCTTAACTTTTTAGGATTAAAATACCATAGATGACACTATTAATTATTACGAAACTACCTTGTTTTACATTACAGTATCGTGTGTACCCGTTGCGTTAACAGTAAATCCTAGGTTACAGCGATAGACCAACGATACAAACTTTCTTACCGTCAGATTTATAGAAATCGAATACAATGTGCAACAATTTGCACAAATTTCTAGCCCCTCGTGCACCGATTCTACTGACAAGTCCCTTTCCCGTGATAGACATCAAGTTCACCGGATAAAAATAATGGGTACACCGACTAGCAAAAGTTGCAAACCCCTCATCGCTGAAGATTTGTGTAGCATAACGGCCGATTATTACTTACAAGTCCCTTGCATGTTTTACATTTGGGAACCAAATTGTTCATCAAATGACAGGTACGCCAACTAGCGAGAGCTGCAAACCCCTCATTGCCGAAGATGATTATGAGCTAACAGTCGCCTGTCGCGTACAAGTCCCCTAAATGTCTCACAACTGGTATCGCCTATTTTTGGTTTCAGTGTGTACCTTACTACTGAAGTTGTCAACCCCTTGAAACTTTCAAACTGGTGTATCTCATAAAGGAATTTTTGTACCAAAAAAATGGATGTCATATACTTTGATCAGCTCATCAGCGGCTATGGATTGCCGTCGAAGTTGAACTTTATTCTTTTCAGTCGTAGATATCGTGACGGATGAAAACTTGGAACAATAGCTTATATAATCTAGTTGATATTATAAAGCTATCCGCAACTTTTCAGGATTAAAATACCATAGATGACACTATTAATTATTACAAATTACCTTATTGTTTTACATTACCGTATCGTGTGTACCCGTTGCGTAAACAGTTAATCCTAGGTTATAGCGATAGACCATCGATACAAACTTTCTTACTGTCATATTTACAGAAATCGAATACCATGTGCACCAATTTTCAAAAATTTCTAGCCCCTCGTGAACGGATTCTTACTTACTAGTCCGTCTCCCGTGACTGACATCAAATTCACCGGAAACAAATAATGGATATACCAGCTATCAAAAGTTGCAAGCCCCTCATCGCTGACGATGATTATAGCATAAGCTTTTTAAACGGGATGTTCTAAAAAAATTAATCATATGATCAAAAGTTATTCTTCAGCGTTGTAAAAACAACAACAAAATAATATAGGAAGAAGGGACTAAATTAACTTTGCAGTCAGTTGTACTTTATCCTTTTCAATCGTAGACATCGTGACGGATGAAAACTTGGAACAATATCTTATATAATCTAGTTGGTAATAGAAAGGTATCCGTAACTTTTCAGGATTAAAATACCATAGATGACACTATTAATTATTATGAAACTACCTCATTGCTTTACATTTTCGTTTGTATCCGTTGTGTAAACAGTTAATCCTCGGTTACATTGATAGACCATTGACACAAACTTTCTTACCGTCAGATTTATAGAAATCGAATACAATGTGCACCCATTTGCAAAAATTCCTAGCCCCTCGTGAACCGATTCTTACTTACAAGTCCCTCTCCCGTGATATACATTAAGTTAACCGGAAACAAATAATGGGTGCACCAGCTAGCAAAAGCTGCAAACCCATCATTGCAGAAGATGATTGTAGCATAATAGCCGATTATTACTTACAAGTCCCTTGCATATCTTACCATTGGGAACCAAATTGTTCTTACCATCGAATACACCGGAAACAAATAACAGGTATACCAACTAGCAAAAGCTGCAAACTCCTCATTACCGAAGATGATTATGGGCTAACAGTCGACTGTTGCTTAAAAGTCCCCTATATGTATCATAACTGGTATCGCCTATTTTTGGTTTCAATGTACCTTACTATGTAGTTGTCAACCCCTTTGAAATTTTCAAACTGGTGTATCTCATGAAGGAATTTTTGTACCAAAAAATGGATGACATATACTTTGATCAGCTCATCAATGGCTATCGATTGCGGTCGAAAAAAAAATTCTACCTGTCTTAGTTCAAAAGTTGACTTTTTTGCCGTAGGCCAACTTTCTAACGTCACGACTTAGAAAGGAGCAAAGGATAAGCTCTAGTTTCTTTAGCAATGAGAGAACTTTTAAAGTTTAAGAGGCACATCTGATAACGTTACTCTACCACAAACCAAAGTGCAAAAAAAAAATATTATAAACTCAGCTGAAATCGTCGCAGACATGGACAGAAACAATAGATGGCAGCACTTTCGGACCCGTGGGAAAAAGACACTTTTTTGTCTCTGTAGATTTTTCTATTTATCACTCAAAGAAGATATGTTGGCTGTGGGGCCGGGTAACTGCCGCATATATTTAACACTTATAGATTTTAGTCCATCTTCAATTTGAAACTGGTGCCTGCCTGCTTGCGTGCTAGAACGGAGCTTTCCACTCGAAAGCAGAAACATCTTTTGATGAAACAAAAGGTTCGCTACACAACTTCAGATAGTCCTCTCTGACATAGGCTATACAGCTCCGCTTCACTTCGCAAACCGTAGGCTCTGGCTCAAGGACAAGCAAAAACCATCCTTATTGGCCCCAGGCAAGAGTTCTACGGAGCTTTCCAAAATGTAATGTCATATTCATCAATCCGGCCTAAGGTCCACACTTTCCGTAAAAACCGCACAGGTTAGACCCTTCTCAGTTACCAGGAATAAAATGAAATCGGAGTCATAGGAAAAAAAAAAAAAAATTGCAAAAAATACCTTAAAAATGCTAAAAATATAACTTTTTAATACAAGTTTGTCGGATTTAAATGAAAATATAGAGATTAATAAAACTATCTGTGCTTTTTCCAGTCGCGCACTTAATGAATGAAATCTAGTATTACGAAACTCTACTCCCACAATATTGATTAAAATATGTTACTGTCCACAACAAAGCTTTAAATATCATTGCTGTTACAATTTATTTCCCGTCATAGTACACATCACACTGATGAAGTCCATTCCTAGTAAAGTATTTCCTTAGCTAAATTATGGTTGTGCGTAAAGGGCTCTCGCTTTCCGTAATAACAGGTATAGGGCAGTCCTACTCTACATGGGCTATTTGCACTTGCCGGATTACAAAGTTACGCATTTGTAGAAAGTTTTTCGGATATCATGTTTCCATGACAGCTGCCCACAACAACTGGGAATCGGCAAGTCGCCTCTTCGACAAAATCTGAACTGATAAGTCACCACACAGACATGGCCGCCACGTCAACAACTCTTCTCACCGTCAATTTGCCACAGTATCATCTCTCTACAGGAACATGTGCCAGATTGTCATCCCGCCATACCTCAACCTCGACCCCAACTGGTCACATGATCAACTCGCCACAAAAACTATTTGAAAGGGAATTTTGATTATTTCATTTATAATCGGTAATATATGGATCCTTTGTCTCAGTAAGATGCTACCTATAACTTTATTCCTAACCCTCATCTCCTTTAGGATGAAACCGACGGTGAGGACGTCATTGTGTTGGACAGCCGGAATGGGAGCAGGGAAGCTTCCGCGGACTCCTGGATTTCCACCGGAAGTGAAATTTCCGGCCGTTCAACTCCCAGGAGCAGAAGCCTTTTGGAAAGTTCTATTGGACAGTCGCTCGCCGCGGTAGACCTCACAGCAACAGAACAGATTGAAGATACAGATACATCAAGCATGAGCAGGTATGGAGCCTTTACTCGATCTTGTTGGTGGACGATTCAGAAAGGACGTAAAGAATTAAGTTTTTTCGCCCAAGAGTTGAATCCGTGCCCCAATCAACATTGACAGAGACGGGACACGTAGAGACTCATAACACAATTTTCCTGCAAACTTAACAGATAGTGTGTTACCTCATATCTATTGAATTATGCAGCTTTGTGGCCTTTGTATAAATGCCATGAAACTTCTGACAGTTAAAAAGACAGATTTGGGGGCGTTGGGAGTAGTTGGGGATCCAAAGCTTAAATTAATTACGTCCTGAAGACGACCCTTGCCAAGAAGGGCCAAAATATTGCCAAGTTTTCAGCTGGTGAATCTGTCCACCATCAAGAGACTTCCCCGTGAGCTTGGGCTGAAGTTAATATTCAAGACAGAAACTAAAGAGTTCCCTCATTTCAGTTGAGTTAGTGAAAATAGAAATTACGATTCTGATAAGCCTGCAGTCAGAACGTGGATAACAGATAACACATGGTTCCGCATCCTTGTGTTAAACGTTCTGACAATTCTCTGCTATAAACTATCATAACTGTTAACACAGGTATGCGCAGACTTGTGTTATTTGTTGTCAGACTGTTTTATCTGATGAAAACAAACGGATTTATAGGCAGAGGTGTAAGCGGGTTCCATCCTTCTAGCAATATTAACTATTAGTTATTGTTTCCGATCCAACCTCACGAAAAGTTACTCCGCTGACCGTTCCGACCTTCTCGAAATAGTAACTGTTTGCTTACCATGCTCGGGAGCGTAGTAAGCGTGGTCGCGACGCGTCTCTGTAACGTGATTGGTCGGATTCACCCGTGGCATGATATTCTGCTGAAAAATAGAAAAATCGTTCCAGCCTTGACGGTAAAAAGCCAGAATACGCGACGTCATGCGTAGTAACTACGGTAAGTAGGGTGGAACACGTTCAGAGTTCAGACTTGCTGGGGCGCAACGGCGCTTTTGAGGCACAGTAATCCTCGAGACAATTTGCGGTTTCCATCCTGAGTGTAAGGAAATGCGGCAAACCGAAACTATGGCGGCAGTTCGCAGTTGCAGCGAGGGCGCGCACCCTCTTACAAAATCGTGTAGTAGTAGTAATAATTGTTTACTCTTAAACCTTGCGGCCATGGTATAACACCCAAAATCGGAAACCGGGCAAAGCTATAGTAAATGCTCCCAGTGCGACATTCCTTGCAGTTGCCCTTCGGGGAGCTACCCAGTCGGGCTTCGGTCTGACGGAAAGATGTTGGAAGACTTCGCAGAAGGAGTGCCAGCACTAGAGGTCTCTAAGGTTACCTTACTTACTGTTTCCGTCTGGAAGTCCCTTAAGTTGGTGTATACCAGGTTGTACCAGTGAGCACTCTCGGGACACAAATTCGAAAGAACAAGCACAAGTCCTAGAAACCTGAGAGTTGGGATGGGCATCGAAGCCGCCGAGCTGCTGCCGGCCCACAGCGAGCCGAACTAACAAGCGTGTATCCCTGCCAGCCCCCAATGATCGTAGAAGTATGTAAATGTGTAATTCAAGCGTGGGACAGAAGGTTTAGCCTAGTTTATGTAACAGTTCTAGTAACACGCGTAACAGTTTATTGGTGTGTTGATATACTCAGTCTCGTATAGCCTCTTGGCTTAATAAACAAACGTTAGGGTTCGTTGTGTGCGAACAAGTCCGAGTTGAGGCATAATTGGGTGGTGGAATACAACAACTCGAAAAGCTGAAAAATTTGAAGCGATGGTAAGGACGCGAGTTCGGATTATGAGTTTTCATTTGTTTCGCTAGCTTGTTGTTGATAGCCTAGCCTCTGCCTGATTTGCCGAATCCTGTAGATACAGACCCCTGCGACGATCTGGCCTACTCCCCACAAACACAGCAAGCTCTGGAAGCATTGGAAGGCATAAAAGGAAACAAACAGATATAACCGATGTAAGTACTCTCCTTCATTGGGGCATGACCGTTTATTTTGTATGATGGAGGGCGGGTGTAGGGGGGGGGGGGGGTATTATTTCCGGAGTGTATCTTTTTTGGTTGGTGCATTCAGGGGTGGCCAGCAGCACTCAGGCCAGGGGGAGGGGGGTTGAGACCCTCATGGATCGTAATATACGACTTGCACGTACCGACAAAAATTTAACGTCGTGGTCATCGTATCTTTTTGCTCCCACAACACATAAAGCTTTTTCGACTCGGGTCACGCAGGTCGCAAGTTTCCGTGTCCCCCCCCCCCCCCACAAATTCCGGATCCGATCTATGGACCTCAAAATAAAATCTCTATTACCCATGACCTTTGTACTATTCAGTTGGTACCTGTGCATGTTCCACCATTTCCCGGCCCTTTATCTACTCGGAAAATTTAAATGTCGCATCTTATAGGCCCTTTTCTTTGTATAACCCATGGTTCACACTGCTGCGATTTCGCGCGACATAGGATACAAATCGTGCGACAAGCAACGCACAACTTTGCGATGTGTCGGATGCATTGAAATATTTCAATTGATCCAACATAACGCAAGCGATTCTTGAGGGAAAGAAAAGAAAAATCAAAGACTAGTTAATATTCAAGACTAAAAATGGCTCTACCTTGGTCTGACTGTTACCCTAGGATGGCTGAATGCAAAATATCTTCTGAATGAACTTGTGTTAACCTGTTTTGAACTTCCCTCGAGTCCGAGTACTTCCGGAAAAATTTAACGTCGTGGTCATCGTATCTTTTTGCTCCCACAACACATAAAGCTTTTTTCGACTCGGGTCACGCAGGTCGCAAGTTTCCGTGTTCCCTCCACCCCCACACGAATCGTCGGATTAATCCCCAAAAACATGGTTTCCCTGGGCGTTCAGTCGAGTCCTTCAGAAGCTTGTCAAGTTTCATCGTCTTAGCTCACGTGGAAGTGCCCGAACCAGCAAAAGTGAGACGGTGGGACCACAAATACGATCGCAATATCACACTTGACGCAAAGGCTAATGCCACAATACACCAATGTTACAAAACGCTGACGGTTTTTGGGGAAAAATAGAAGAAACTAGACCTACGTTGCCCGGGCAACGTGAAGTGTTGCGGCAACCTTTGTCCGGCTTCGCCGGCTAAAGTGTTTCTTCGTTGTCGGTTAAATGCTGAAATTGTCAACTCATCGAAGCTTTTAAAACGGTATGTTCTAAAAAGAATAATCACATAATCAAAAGCTGTTCTTTAGCGTTGTAAAACCAACAACAAAACAATATCGGAAGAAGGCTATCCGTAACGTTTCAGGATTAAAATACCATAGATGACACTATTAATTATTACAAAACTACCTTATTGTTTTACATTACCGTATCGTTTTTACCCGTTGCGTAAACAGTTAATCCTAGGTTATAGCGATAGACCATCGATACAAACTTTCTTACTGTCATATTTACAGAAATCGAATACAATGTGCACCAATTTTCAAAAGTTTCTAGCCCATCGTGAACCGATCTTACTTACAAGTCCGTCTCCCGTGATTGACATCAACTTCACCGGAAACAAATAATGGATACACCAGCTATCAAAAGTTGCAAACCCCTCATCGCTGAAGATGACTATAGCATAAAAGCCGATTATTACTTACAAGTCCCATGCATGTCTTACAATTGGGAACAAAATTGTTCTTACCATCGAATACTCCTGAGACAAATAACAGGTATACCAACTAGCAAAAGCTGCAAACTCCTCGTTGCCGAAGATGATTATGAGCTAACAGTCGACTGTTGCTTACAGTCGACTCTTGCTTACAAGTCCCTTACATGTCTCACAACTGGTATCGCCTATTTTTGGTTTCAGTGTGTACCTTACTCCTGAAGTTGTCAACTCCTTGAAACTTTCAAACTGGTTTATCTCATGATGGATTTCTGTTCAAAAAAATGGATGGCATATATTTTGATCAGCTCTTCAAGGCTAGCCCTAACCACAACAAAAGCATATCGGAAAAAGGGACTAAATTGACTTTGCAGTCAGTTGAACTTTATCCTTTTCAATCGTAGACATCGTGACGGATGAAAACTTGGAATAATATCCTATATAATCTGTTGGTATTATAAAGCTATCCGTAACTTTTTAGGATTAAAATACCATAGATGACACTATTAATTATTACGAAACTACCTTGTTTTACATTACAGTATCGTGTGTACCCGTTGCGTTAACAGTAAATCCTAGGTTACAGCGATAGACCAACGATACAAACTTTCTTACCGTCAGATTTATAGAAATCGAATACAATGTGCAACAATTTGCACAAATTTCTAGCCCCTCGTGCACCGATTCTACTGACAAGTCCCTTTCCCGTGATAGACATCAAGTTCACCGGATAAAAATAATGGGTACACCGACTAGCAAAAGTTGCAAACCCCTCATCGCTGAAGATTTGTGTAGCATAACAGCCGATTATTACTTACAAGTCCCTTGCATGTTTTACATTTGGGAACCAAATTGTTCATCAAATGACAGGTACGCCAACTAGCGAGAGCTGCAAACCCCTCATTGCCGAAGATGATTATGAGCTAACAGTCGCCTGTCGCGTACAAGTCCCCTAAATGTCTCACAACTGGTATCGCCTATTTTTGGTTTCAGTGTGTACCTTACTACTGAAGTTGTCAACCCCTTGAAACTTTCAAACTGGTGTATCTCATAAAGGAATTTTTGTACCAAAAAAATGGATGTCATATACTTTGATCAGCTCATCAGCGGCTATGGATTGCCGTCGAAGTTGAACTTTATTCTTTTCAGTCGTAGATATCGTGACGGATGAAAACTTGGAACAATAGCTTATATAATCTAGTTGATATTATAAAGCTATCCGCAACTTTTCAGGATTAAAATACCATAGATGACACTATTAATTATTACAAATTACCTTATTGTTTTACATTACCGTATCGTGTGTACCCGTTGCGTAAACAGTTAATCCTAGGTTATAGCGATAGACCATCGATACAAACTTTCTTACTGTCATATTTACAGAAATCGAATACAATGTGCACCAATTTTCAAAAATTTCTAGCCCCTCGTGAACGGATTCTTACTTACTAGTCCGTCTCCCGTGACTGACATCAAATTCACCGGAAACAAATAATGGATATACCAGCTATCAAAAGTTGCAAGCCCCTCATCGCTGACGATGATTATAGCATAAGCTTTTTAAACGGGATGTTCTAAAAAAATTAATCATATGATCAAAAGTTATTCTTCAGCGTTGTAAAAACAACAACAAAATAATATAGGAAGAAGGGACTAAATTAACTTTGCAGTCAGTTGTACTTTATCCTTTTCAATCGTAGACATCGTGACGGATGAAAACTTGGAACAATATCTTATATAATCTAGTTGGTAATAGAAAGGTATCCGTAACTTTTCAGGATTAAAATACCATAGATGACACTATTAATTATTATGAAACTACCTCATTGCTTTACATTTTCGTTTGTATCCGTTGTGTAAACAGTTAATCCTCGGTTACATTGATAGACCATTGACACAAACTTTCTTACCGTCAGATTTATAGAAATCGAATACAATGTGCACCCATTTGCAAAAATTCCTAGCCCCTCGTGAACCGATTCTTACTTACAAGTCCCTCTCCCGTGATATACATTAAGTTAACCGGAAACAAATAATGGGTGCACCAGCTAGCAAAAGCTGCAAACCCATCATTGCAGAAGATGATTGTAGCATAATAGCCGATTATTACTTACAAGTCCCTTGCATATCTTACCATTGGGAACCAAATTGTTCTTACCATCGAATACACCGGAAACAAATAACAGGTATACCAACTAGCAAAAGCTGCAAACTCCTCATTACCGAAGATGATTATGGGCTAACAGTCGACTGTTGCTTAAAAGTCCCCTATATGTATCATAACTGGTATCGCCTATTTTTGGTTTCAATGTACCTTACTATGTAGTTGTCAACCCCTTTGAAATTTTCAAACTGGTGTATCTCATGAAGGAATTTTTGTACCAAAAAATGGATGACATATACTTTGATCAGCTCATCAATGGCTATCGATTGCGGTCGAAACAAAAATTCTACCTGTCTTAGTTCAAAAGTTGACTTTTTTGCCGTAGGCCAACTTTCTAACGTCACGACTTAGAAAGGAGCAAAGGATAAGCTCTAGTTTCTTTAGCAATGAGAGAACTTTTAAAGTTTAAGAGGCACATCTGATAACGTTACTCTACCACAAACCAAAGTGCAAAAAAAAAATATTATAAACTCAGCTGAAATCGTCGCAGACATGGACAGAAACAATAGATGGCAGCACTTTCGGACCCGTGGGAAAAAGACACTTTTTTGTCTCTGTAGATTTTTCTATTTATCACTCAAAGAAGATATGTTGGCTGTGGGGCCGGGTAACTGCCGCATATATTTAACACTTATAGATTTTAGTCCATCTTCAATTTGAAACTGGTGCCTGCCTGCTTGCGTGCTAGAACGGAGCTTTCCACTCGAAAGCAGAAACATCTTTTGATGAAACGAAAGGTTCGCTACACAACTTCAGATAGTCCTCTCTGACATAGGCTATACAGCTCCGCGTCACTTCGCAAACCGTAGGCTCTGGCTCAAGGACAAGCAAAAACCATCCTTATTGGCCCCAGGCAAGAGTTCTACGGAGCTTTCCAAAATGTAATGTCATATTCATCAATCCGGCCTAAGGTCCACACTTTCCGTAAAAACCGCACAGGTTAGACCCTTCCCAGTTACCAGGAATATAATGAAATCGGAGTCATAGGAAAAAACAAAAAAAACGAGGACAAAACACAATTCAGGACATCATTCTGGTCTTCCCTAATCCTATGACACTGCTTCATGTTGATCAGGTTGGAGGTCAGAAGCCGCCAAAACCTCCCCTAATATACGCAACAGTATAACAGTAACAGTCCAAATGCTAGGCAGCGTCCCAATCGATTTTCATCGACGCGGTTTTTAGCGGAGTTGCCGGTCTTTCCCACTATTATTGTCTTTGTCTTGGAATTCTTGGTTTGTAAACACTATTACCACTTTTTCTTGTCTGGAACATGTGACTTTTGGCCGCAAAAGATATTTTTCTTACTTTTTATATTTACTTGCAAGGAACCGGTCGTAGAATTTTGGCTTGCTCTGTCGAAGAAGTGCGTCAGGCGGCAACGCTGCTTCTGAAATGTTTGAATGTTTGTTTACGTCTGCTTGCTTTTGATTGGTCGAAAGTTCGATCGCGGATGTAACCGCACAAAAAGATTCAGGATACAAAATGTTCAAAAATCAAAAATAAATAAGGCCTAAGGTCCACACTATTTTTGGTTTCAATGTACCTTACTATGTAGTTGTCAACCCCTTTGAAATTTTCAAACTGGTGTATCTCATGAAGGAATTTTTGTACCAAAAAATGGATGACATATACTTTGATCAGCTCATCAATGGCTATCGATTGCGGTCGAAAAAAAAATTCTACCTGTCTTAGTTCAAAAGTTGACTTTTTTGCCGTAGGCCAACTTTCTAACGTCACGACTTAGAAAGGAGCAAAGGATAAGCTCTAGTTTCTTTAGCAATGAGAGAACTTTTAAAGTTTAAGAGGCACATCTGATAACGTTACTCTACCACAAACCAAAGTGCAAAAAAAAAATATTATAACCTCAGCTGAAATCGTCGCAGACATGGACAGAAACAATAGATGGCAGCACTTTCGGACCCGTGGGAAAAAGACACTTTTTTGTCTCTGTAGATTTTTCTATTTATCACTCAAAGAAGATATGTTGGCTGTGGGGCCGGGTAACTGCCGCATATATTTAACACTTATAGATTTTAGTCCATCTTCAATTTGAAACTGGTGCCTGCCTGCTTGCGTGCTAGAACGGAGCTTTCCACTCGAAAGCAGAAACATCTTTTGATGAAACGAAAGGTTCGCTACACAACTTCAGATAGTCCTCTCTGACATAGGCTATACAGCTCCGCTTCACTTCGCAAACCGTAGGCTCTGGCTCAAGGACAAGCAAAAACCATCCTTATTGGCCCCAGGCAAGAGTTCTACGGAGCTTTCCAAAATGTAATGTCATATTCATCAATCCGGCCTAAGGTCCACACTTTCCGTAAAAACCGCACAGGTTAGACCCTTCTCAGTTACCAGGAATAAAATGAAATCGGAGTCATAGGAAAAAAAAAAAAAAATTGCAAAAAATACCTTAAAAATGCTAAAAATATAACTTTTTAATACAAGTTTGTCGGATTTAAATGAAAATATAGAGATTAATAAAACTATCTGTGCTTTTTCCAGTCGCGCACTTAATGAATGAAATCTAGTATTACGAAACTCTACTCCCACAATATTGATTAAAATATGTTACTGTCCACAACAAAGCTTTAAATATCATTGCTGTTACAATTTATTTCCCGTCATAGTACACATCACACTGATGAAGTCCATTCCTAGTAAAGTATTTCCTTAGCTAAATTATGGTTGTGCGTAAAGGGCTCTCGCTTTCCGTAATAACAGGTATAGGGCAGTCCTACTCTACATGGGCTATTTGCACTTGCCGGATTACAAAGTTACGCATTTGTAGAAAGTTTTTCGGATATCATGTTTCCATGACAGCTGCCCACAACAACTGGGAATCGGCAAGTCGCCTCTTCGACAAAATCTGAACTGATAAGTCACCACACAGACATGGCCGCCACGTCAACAACTCTTCTCACCGTCAATTTGCCACAGTATCATCTCTCTACAGGAACATGTGCCAGATTGTCATCCCGCCATACCTCAACCTCGACCCCAACTGGTCACATGATCAACTCGCCACAAAAACTATTTGAAAGGGAATTTTGATTATTTCATTTATAATCGGTAATATATGGATCCTTTGTCTCAGTAAGATGCTACCTATAACTTTATTCCTAACCCTCATCTCCTTTAGGATGAAACCGACGGTGAGGACGTCATTGTGTTGGACAGCCGGAATGGGAGCAGGGAAGCTTCCGCGGACTCCTGGATTTCCACCGGAAGTGAAATTTCCGGCCATTCAACTCCCAGGAGCAGAAGCCTTTTGGAAAGTTCTATTGGACAGTCGCTCGCCGCGGTAGACCTCACAGCAACAGAACAGATTGAAGATACAGATACATCAAGCATGAGCAGGTATGGAGCCTTTACTCGATCTTGTTGGTGGACGATTCAGAAAGGACGTAAAGAATTAAGTTTTTTCGCCCAAGAGTTGAATCCGTGCCCCAATCAACATTGACAGAGACGCGACACGTAGAGACTCATAACACAATTTTCCTGCAAACTTAACAGATAGTGTGTTACCTCATATCTATTGAATTATGCAGCTTTGTGGCCTTTGTATAAATACCATGAAACTTCTGACAGTTAAAAAGACAGATTTGGGGGCGTTGGGAGTAGTTGGGGATCCAAAGCTTAAATTAATTACGTCCTGAAGACGACCCTTGCCAAGAAGGGCCAAAATATTGCCAAGTTTTCAGCTGGTGAATCTGTCCACCATCAAGAGACTTCCCCGTGAGCTTGGGCTGAAGTTAATATTCAAGACAGAAACTAAAGAGTTCCCTCATTTCAGTTGAGTTAGTGAAAATAGAAATTACGATTCTGATAAGCCTGCAGTCAGAACGTGGATAACAGATAACACATGGTTCCGCATCCTTGTGTTAAACGTTCTGACAATTCTCTGCTATAAACTATCATAACTGTTAACACAGGTATGCGCAGACTTGTGTTATTTGTTGTCAGACTGTTTTATCTGATGAAAACAAACGGATTTATAGGCAGAGGTGTAAGCGGGTTCCATCCTTCTAGCAATATTAACTATTAGTTATTGTTTCCGATCCAACCTCACGAAAAGTTACTCCGCTGACCGTTCCGACCTTCTCGAAATAGTAACTGTTTGCTTACCATGCTCGGGAGCGTAGTAAGCGTGGTCGCGACGCGTCTCTGTAACGTGATTGGTCGGATTCACCCGTGGCATGATATTCTGCTGAAAAATAGAAAAATCGTTCCAGCCTTGACGGTAAAAAGCCAGAATACGCGACGTCATGCGTAGTAACTACGGTAAGTAGGGTGGAACACGTTCAGAGTTCAGACTTGCTGGGGCGCAACGGCGCTTTTGAGGCACAGTAATCCTCGAGACAATTTGCGGTTTCCATCCTGAGTGTAAGGAAATGCGGCAAACCGAAACTATGGCGGCAGTTCGCAGTTGCAGCGAGGGCGCGCACCCTCTTACAAAATCGTGTAGTAGTAGTAATAATTGTTTACTCTTAAACCTTGCGGCCATGGTATAACACCCAAAATCGGAAACCGGGCAAAGCTATAGTAAATGCTCCCAGTGCGACATTCCTTGCAGTTGCCCTTCGGGGAGCTACCCAGTCGGGCTTCGGTCTGACGGAAAGATGTTGGAAGACTTCGCAGAAGGAGTGCCAGCACTAGAGGTCTCTAAGGTTACCTTACTTACTGTTTCCGTCTGGAAGTCCCTTAAGTTGGTGTATACCAGGTTGTACCAGTGAGCACTCTCGGGACACAAATTCGAAAGAACAAGCACAAGTCCTAGAAACCTGAGAGTTGGGATGGGCATCGAAGCCGCCGAGCTGCTGCCGGCCCACAGCGAGCCGAACTAACAAGCGTGTATCCCTGCCAGCCCCCAATGATCGTAGAAGTATGTAAATGTGTAATTCAAGCGTGGGACAGAAGGTTTAGCCTAGTTTATGTAACAGTTCTAGTAACACGCGTAACAGTTTATTGGTGTGTTGATATACTCAGTCTCGTATAGCCTCTTGGCTTAATAAACAAACGTTAGGGTTCGTTGTGTGCGAACAAGTCCGAGTTGAGGCATAATTGGGTGGTGGAATACAACAACTCGAAAAGCTGAAAAATTTGAAGCGATGGTAAGGACGCGAGTTCGGATTATGAGTTTTCATTTGTTTCGCTAGCTTGTTGTTGATAGCCTAGCCTCTGCCTGATTTGCCGAATCCTGTAGATACAGACCCCTGCGACGATCTGGCCTACTCCCCACAAACACAGCAAGCTCTGGAAGCATTGGAAGGCATAAAAGGAAACAAACAGATATAACCGATGTAAGTACTCTCCTTCATTGGGGCATGACCGTTTATTTTGTATGATGGAGGGCGGGTGTAGGGGGGGGGGTATTATTTCCGGAGTGTATCTTTTTTGGTTGGTGCATTCAGGGGTGGCCAGCAGCACTCAGGCCAGGGGGAGGGGGGTTGAGACCCTCATGGATCGTAATATACGACTTGCACGTACCGACAAAAATTTAACGTCGTGGTCATCGTATCTTTTTGCTCCCACAACACATAAAGCTTTTTCGACTCGGGTCACGCAGGTCGCAAGTTTCCGTGTCCCCCCCCCCCCCACAAATTCCGGATCCGATCTATGGACCTCAAAATAAAATCTCTATTACCCATGACCTTTGTACTATTCAGTTGGTACCTGTGCATGTTCCACCATTTCCCGGCCCTTTATCTACTCGGAAAATTTAAATGTCGCATCTTATAGGCCCTTTTCTTTGTATAACCCATGGTTCACACTGCTGCGATTTCGCGCGACATAGGACACAAATCGTGCGACAAGCAACGCACAACTTTGCGATGTGTCGGATGCATTGAAATATTTCAATTGATCCAACATAACGCAAGCGATTCTTGAGGGAAAGAAAAGAAAAATCAAAGACTAGTTAATATTCAAGACTAAAAATGGCTCTACCTTGGTCTGACTGTTACCCTAGGATGGCTGAATGCAAAATATCTTCTGAATGAACTTGTGTTAACCTGTTTTGAACTTCCCTCGAGTCCGAGTACTTCCGGAAAAATTTAACGTCGTGGTCATCGTATCTTTTTGCTCCCACAACACATAAAGCTTTTTTCGACTCGGGTCACGCAGGTCGCAAGTTTCCGTGTTCCCTCCACCCCCACACGAATCGTCGGATTAATCCCCAAAAACATGGTTTCCCTGGGCGTTCAGTCGAGTCCTTCAGAAGCTTGTCAAGTTTCATCGTCTTAGCTCACGTGGAAGTGCCCGAACCAGCAAAAGTGAGACGGTGGGACCACAAATACGATCGCAATATCACACTTGACGCAAAGGCTAATGCCACAATACACCAATGTTACAAAACGCTGACGGTTTTTGGGGAAAAATAGAAGAAACTAGACCTACGTTGCCCGGGCAACGTGAAGTGTTGCGGCAACCTTTGTCCGGCTTCGCCGGCTAAAGTGTTTCTTCGTTGTCGGTTAAATGCTGAAATTGTCAACTCATCGAAGCTTTTAAAACGGTATGTTCTAAAAAGAATAATCACATAATCAAAAGCTGTTCTTTAGCGTTGTAAAACCAACAACAAAACAATATCGGAAGAAGGCTATCCGTAACGTTTCAGGATTAAAATACCATAGATGACACTATTAATTATTACAAAACTACCTTATTGTTTTACATTACCGTATCGTTTTTACCCGTTGCGTAAACAGTTAATCCTAGGTTATAGCGATAGACCATCGATACAAACTTTCTTACTGTCATATTTACAGAAATCGAATACAATGTGCACCAATTTTCAAAAGTTTCTAGCCCATCGTGAACCGATCTTACTTACAAGTCCGTCTCCCGTGATTGACATCAACTTCACCGGAAACAAATAATGGATACACCAGCTATCAAAAGTTGCAAACCCCTCATCGCTGAAGATGACTATAGCATAAAAGCCGATTATTACTTACAAGTCCCATGCATGTCTTACAATTGGGAACAAAATTGTTCTTACCATCGAATACTCCTGAGACAAATAACAGGTATACCAACTAGCAAAAGCTGCAAACTCCTCGTTGCCGAAGATGATTATGAGCTAACAGTCGACTGTTGCTTACAGTCGACTCTTGCTTACAAGTCCCTTACATGTCTCACAACTGGTATCGCCTATTTTTGGTTTCAGTGTGTACCTTACTCCTGAAGTTGTCAACTCCTTGAAACTTTCAAACTGGTTTATCTCATGATGGATTTCTGTTCAAAAAAATGGATGGCATATATTTTGATCAGCTCTTCAAGGCTAGCCCTAACCACAACAAAAGCATATCGGAAAAAGGGACTAAATTGACTTTGCAGTCAGTTGAACTTTATCCTTTTCAATCGTAGACATCGTGACGGATGAAAACTTGGAATAATATCCTATATAATCTGTTGGTATTATAAAGCTATCCGTAACTTTTTAGGATTAAAATACCATAGATGACACTATTAATTATTACGAAACTACCTTGTTTTACATTACAGTATCGTGTGTACCCGTTGCGTTAACAGTAAATCCTAGGTTACAGCGATAGACCAACGATACAAACTTTCTTACCGTCAGATTTATAGAAATCGAATACAATGTGCAACAATTTGCACAAATTTCTAGCCCCTCGTGCACCGATTCTACTGACAAGTCCCTTTCCCGTGATAGACATCAAGTTCACCGGATAAAAATAATGGGTACACCGACTAGCAAAAGTTGCAAACCCCTCATCGCTGAAGATTTGTGTAGCATAACAGCCGATTATTACTTACAAGTCCCTTGCATGTTTTACATTTGGGAACCAAATTGTTCATCAAATGACAGGTACGCCAACTAGCGAGAGCTGCAAACCCCTCATTGCCGAAGATGATTATGAGCTAACAGTCGCCTGTCGCGTACAAGTCCCCTAAATGTCTCACAACTGGTATCGCCTATTTTTGGTTTCAGTGTGTACCTTACTACTGAAGTTGTCAACCCCTTGAAACTTTCAAACTGGTGTATCTCATAAAGGAATTTTTGTACCAAAAAAATGGATGTCATATACTTTGATCAGCTCATCAGCGGCTATGGATTGCCGTCGAAGTTGAACTTTATTCTTTTCAGTCGTAGATATCGTGACGGATGAAAACTTGGAACAATAGCTTATATAATCTAGTTGATATTATAAAGCTATCCGCAACTTTTCAGGATTAAAATACCATAGATGACACTATTAATTATTACAAATTACCTTATTGTTTTACATTACCGTATCGTGTGTACCCGTTGCGTAAACAGTTAATCCTAGGTTATAGCGATAGACCATCGATACAAACTTTCTTACTGTCATATTTACAGAAATCGAATACAATGTGCACCAATTTTCAAAAATTTCTAGCCCCTCGTGAACGGATTCTTACTTACTAGTCCGTCTCCCGTGACTGACATCAAATTCACCGGAAACAAATAATGGATATACCAGCTATCAAAAGTTGCAAGCCCCTCATCGCTGACGATGATTATAGCATAAGCTTTTTAAACGGGATGTTCTAAAAAAATTAATCATATGATCAAAAGTTATTCTTCAGCGTTGTAAAAACAACAACAAAATAATATAGGAAGAAGGGACTAAATTAACTTTGCAGTCAGTTGTACTTTATCCTTTTCAATCGTAGACATCGTGACGGATGAAAACTTGGAACAATATCTTATATAATCTAGTTGGTAATAGAAAGGTATCCGTAACTTTTCAGGATTAAAATACCATAGATGACACTATTAATTATTATGAAACTACCTCATTGCTTTACATTTTCGTTTGTATCCGTTGTGTAAACAGTTAATCCTCGGTTACATTGATAGACCATTGACACAAACTTTCTTACCGTCAGATTTATAGAAATCGAATACAATGTGCACCCATTTGCAAAAATTCCTAGCCCCTCGTGAACCGATTCTTACTTACAAGTCCCTCTCCCGTGATATACATTAAGTTAACCGGAAACAAATAATGGGTGCACCAGCTAGCAAAAGCTGCAAACCCATCATTGCAGAAGATGATTGTAGCATAATAGCCGATTATTACTTACAAGTCCCTTGCATATCTTACCATTGGGAACCAAATTGTTCTTACCATCGAATACACCGGAAACAAATAACAGGTATACCAACTAGCAAAAGCTGCAAACTCCTCATTACCGAAGATGATTATGGGCTAACAGTCGACTGTTGCTTAAAAGTCCCCTATATGTATCATAACTGGTATCGCCTATTTTTGGTTTCAATGTACCTTACTATGTAGTTGTCAACCCCTTTGAAATTTTCAAACTGGTGTATCTCATGAAGGAATTTTTGTACCAAAAAATGGATGACATATACTTTGATCAGCTCATCAATGGCTATCGATTGCGGTCGAAAAAAAAATTCTACCTGTCTTAGTTCAAAAGTTGACTTTTTTGCCGTAGGCCAACTTTCTAACGTCACGACTTAGAAAGGAGCAAAGGATAAGCTCTAGTTTCTTTAGCAATGAGAGAACTTTTAAAGTTTAAGAGGCACATCTGATAACGTTACTCTACCACAAACCAAAGTGCAAAAAAAAAATATTATAAACTCAGCTGAAATCGTCGCAGACATGGACAGAAACAATAGATGGCAGCACTTTCGGACCCGTGGGAAAAAGACACTTTTTTGTCTCTGTAGATTTTTCTATTTATCACTCAAAGAAGATATGTTGGCTGTGGGGCCGGGTAACTGCCGCATATATTTAACACTTATAGATTTTAGTCCATCTTCAATTTGAAACTGGTGCCTGCCTGCTTGCGTGCTAGAACGGAGCTTTCCACTCGAAAGCAGAAACATCTTTTGATGAAACGAAAGGTTCGCTACACAACTTCAGATAGTCCTCTCTGACATAGGCTATACAGCTCCGCTTCACTTCGCAAACCGTAGGCTCTGGCTCAAGGACAAGCAAAAACCATCCTTATTGGCCCCAGGCAAGAGTTCTACGGAGCTTTCCAAAATGTAATGTCATATTCATCAATCCGGCCTAAGGTCCACACTTTCCGTAAAAACCGCACAGGTTAGACCCTTCTCAGTTACCAGGAATAAAATGAAATCGGAGTCATAGGAAAAAAAAAAAAATTGCAAAAAAT
>JAKZAP010000077.1:28686-160292 GCA_023053575.1 Branchinecta lynchi
CCTAATAACAATCATTTCTTACCCGAATATATACTTCACTCAGAATCCGACTGAAACCCGGAAAATTTATTATAAGTTAAAGTTTTATTTGAAGTTGATTAGATGTTTGATATCAGGGTTAGAAGAGGGTAAGTTCGCCTGGAATTAGGCCGAAGCCGGAAATTTGGCAGAAGTAAGGCAGGAAGTTTCGATCAGACTCGTCAAATTAGATATGACTTATAGTAAACACACATGCGGAATCCATATCGGAACTTGGTTTTCTCAGGTGATTAGCTATTTAGCCTTAATCTGTTTCTAAATTTTAATAATACAAATATTCAAGGAGCCTGGCGAAGACAACACCCATTTGTCTGTATCAAATATTTTGGGATTCCATCGAAACCTTTGGTCTTGTTACCGACAGTTATCAAAGCCTAACTTTTACTAGAAATGATCTTTCCATGATGAAATAGTTCAGCAATATTGATTTTTTTAAATTAGCGATTTTCTTGAAAACGCTTGTCGACTCCATCCAGCCTTCCTCCTTTCCGACTCGGCCGTCTGTACGCAAAATATTTGATAACTGAATGTGCGGTTGTTAAAGTGGAAAAAACAAACAAAACAAAAAAAGTCCAAAACAGAAGATAGAACAGGGTGGCCTACCAGGTCGTCCTAAATGAACATTGACCAAAGGTTTCTACGGAATCCCAAAAATTTAATATTGATCCAGACAATTGGGTCTTGTAGGTATCCGGCCCTCGCCAGACTCCTTAAAGTTTAACTGAAAAGCAAACTTAATTTGTATCTTTTAACTGAATACACTGTATTATTGGATTGTGTTAAGAGGATTATTTTTTTTCATTTTTCACTGTTTTCTCTAGTATGACGTTGAGAATATTTACGTCCATGCTCACACCGCAAAATTCTACTATGAGACGGAAATTTTTAATCTGAATAATATAAAAACGGCTTTTCAGTCGCTAGTATCAGCTTGGTGAATACACCAACACAAGGACAATGTTAAGGCCTCTTCTCGTGAGTGTAGCGTGATGAACCAAAAGATTGTGTGGTGTGGCCAAAGATATTGTTTGTCACCCATGTGATCTGTCTGATTCCGATTAATCTTGTTTGTTTGTCTTGTCTTATTTATCTGAATGTTCCTTTTTGAAGCTTTCAATGTTGATTTTCATTAAAGATTAACCAAAAGGCACTGTCTAGGGAACCGGGAGTCGTACTTTATGTCCTACGGGCTACGGAACCGGTAGTTCTCACGGAAACCAAACCATATGAGCTGCAATGACGGAAAGTTTGCAGGGACGGAAAGTTTGGATGCAATATTCAAAGTTCCAGAAGATTTTTCGCCCAGCTGTACTACCAATAGAGCAGAAACTGCAGAGCGCTTCGTGGAAAACGAAGACTCATCAGTCCTGTATTGTTGAAGACAGTCCATCTGCGTGCTCCCCAACAAGAGGGGAGCACCCTGGTGAGTGGAACTTACTCAATTTACCTCCTCCCCCAGTAACCAGAGTAAAGAGATGTCTCTACAGAGAACACCCCCAGAGCAATTGAATCGCCAGGTAGCAGGGATTCAACATATTGCTAGTCAACCAACAAGAGAGTCAGAAGAAATGAGAGCTGCAAATTACGCCCCAACCCCAGGATACAGGCCTATGCTTGATGGGTCAGCAGGGCATACTCCAGGGAGCAAAAAGAGAAAAAATGATTGTCATAGCCGTAGCCCAGATGATGAACACATCTGGTCCCAACGTCAGCGACAGCCAACACCAAAAAAGAGCACGCCGCCGTCAAAGGCCCCTTTGGTAGTAGTCCGAGTCCGAACTAGGGACGGAAAAAAGTTTGAAACTAAAAGTAGCCAGGCTATTAGAGCTGCAGTATATAGAGCTTTGAAGAAGAATTTTGAGATGAACATCCTTCTTTCAGGAGAGATGGACCTGTACTTCGAGGACAATGCGGCAGCCGAGTCATTAATCAGCAAAGGAGACACGTTCCACATTGGAGGAAAAGAAGTCACTGCAACAGCAGTCAAGCGCACAAAAGCCTTCAAGTTCGTCATCTATGGGGTTCTCCCAGAGATTACAGACGAAGAGCTAAAGGAAGAACTCATTACGAGCAGCGGCCAAAGTCTTGCGATATCTCAGATTGTGAGACTTCAAACCAAACGAGATGGCACAACCCAACCCAGCAAATCAGTCCTCATAACCAGTGAGGAGGAAATGCCAAGGGAGATCTACCTCTTTGGCAGACGTATGGCCCATAAGGAATACAAGGCCAAACCAATGCAATGCATGAACTGCCTGGTGTACGGCCACCCAACAAATAAGTGTGCTAAACAGGCCCCAACCTGCAGTAGATGTGCAAAAGAAGGGCACGTTTCATCAGCTTGCACAGCAGAATTTACCTTCTGCAGAAATTGCAAGAAGTTTGGCCACACGGCCCTTCAGAAGAACTATTGCTCTGCACACAAAAAGAGAGCAGAAATTGTCAGGAAAGCCAATGATCTCGACATCCCATTTGGAATAGCAGCATCAAAAGTTGCAGAAGAAAACCTACGGAGAACAAGGGAAAACCAACAGTACCCCCCTACTACAGGGGTAATACAAAACAATGAACGTGGAATCCCTACCAGCGCCCAGCCCGGACAAAATGGGACAAACGTACCCACCAGAAGAACTTACGTCGAAGCAGCCCGATTCTCAAGGAACCAGCCTATAGGAAGCTCCCCCTCGGTACCTCAACAAAATGCGTACTGGACACCTCAAGGATCAACACCTCAGCCATCCCGGAGCACAACAAGGCAACAGAGCCAGCAACCAACAACCCACCATGCAGAAAACGAGTGGAAGAACGTCGCAACCTACCTCGCAATCACGCACATGATTAACGTGGGAAATCTACCAGACACAACGAAAGCAATCCTGACTCGACGAGCGATCAACACTCTCTTCGGCCCGGACATCTGGAAGACAGCCTCGGCAGAATTCCAAAAATTGTCTCAGGAAATACGGCTACCTCCACTAGCAGCGGAAGAAAGAAAACAAGCAGACCATCAGGCAAAAGGAATCGAATCAAAAATTCAGAAAACCCCAAACAGAGAAGCTGATCCAACAAAGGAATCTGTCCAGAACCCCACCAAAAACGACAGAAGGGTATCCAACATGCCGATTCCTAAACAAAGAAATGACCAACAGCAAATCCAACTGTCAGCCCGCAAAGACCCGACCGAGTCGTGGGCCGCAGATGAAGACATGGAACCTGAGATGAACATCCAGCTAAGGGGAAATAACTTAGAATGACGCATATACCACAGCCTGTTGGTAATCCAAAATCCAGGTATGAATTTAAAATACTACAGTGGAATACCATATCTCTGGGAAAAGGAAAAATAAATGAATTATGTGATTATTTGTCAAAACAGACAATTGATGTGATATGCCTGCAAGAGACAAATCTAAACAGTATGAGAGTAGTAAAGATACCAGGATTCAAAGTATATAGGAAAGACAGGGAACAACAAGGAAGAAAAGGAGGAGGGGTAGCCGTACTAGTAAATGAGAGTGTGAAACACACCCCGTTAAAACCCAGGCAGTATCCTAATGGAGTGGATGTGGTAGGCGTAAAGATCATAAAGCCAGATGAAGGATGGTTGAAAATATGCTCAATGTACAACCCAACTGGAGAAAATGATATACACCAAGTAATAGAAGAAGAGACACTAGGAGGCAAAACCATTATAGTAGGAGACCTCAACGCCCACAGCCCAGTTTGGGAAGACAAGGGATCAACGAATAAAGCAGGAAGAAGTCTAGAGAGAGCGCTGCTGGACGCAAATGGTCTAACCATGTACACACCATTTAACATGCCAACCCATTTCGACAGGTCCCGCAACAAATCCTCAACCATAGACCTGCAAATTGGCCCAGCAGCACTCAAGGGGAAGGTGACGGTCAAACAAGTCAAGGAGTTACAGACAGACCACATAGGAATCCTTACAACGATCTCTAATCTGCCGATAGAGAAAGTCCCACCTACTTATCGCTTTAACAGCAGAAAGGCCGACTGGAAAGCCTTCAAACAAGAATTAGAAGCAGCAGACTACACCGTAGTGCAGGCAAAGCGTAGTGTGGATGAGAAAGCAGAACAAATAACAAACATCCTTATGATGGCAGCCGAACGGACCATACCAAAGACTTCAAACCAAAAACTCAGGCCCCCAGCTCAAACCCCAAAAGTCTGGTGGACGGAAAGCTGCGCTAAGGCAGTTTAGGAGAAGAAAACCTGTCGCAAACGCTTCCAGCAAAATCCTAGCCAGCAGACAGCAGTTGAACTGAGGAGAGCAGAAGCCAAAGTGAAGAAAGAATGCAACCTAGCCAAGAAGAATTCATGGGATAACTTCGCAAGTCAGATGAACTACAACACTGCCCCTTCCAAAATCCATCGTTTCATCAGCAAATTAGAAGGGAGAAACGCTGCTTCAGATGACAGAAAATTCAGCATATCAGTTCGGGGGTCCCCAGTGGAGAAGGACCAGGATAAGGCAGAGATATTTGCCGATCTCTACCAGAAACCAAGGATTCCATCAGAGAGAACCAACCCATTTGTATGCACTCTACCCACTAAGTCAGCACATAAAACCACGCTAATGCTTCCCTTCACGATGGGTGAATTGGAGGACGCTATCACGAAATCCAACCAAAACTCCGCGCCAGGCTTTGACGAAATAAGCATAAGATGGGTGACTGAATCGAGTGAAACATTTAAGCGAAACCTGCTGGAAATCTACAAAGCAGCATGGAAACAACACAAGTTTCCAAAAATCTGGAAAAGAGCAGTCATTCACCCTATCCCAAAACCAGGAAAACCACAAGAAGAAGTGAAATCATACAGACCCATATCAATATTACCAACTTTAGGGAAAATTCTGGAAAGAATGGTGTACAGGAGAGTCGAATGGTTTGCAGAAACGAATGACATCATCCCAAAATCCCAAACGGGTTTTAGGAAAAGACACAGTACCATGGATAATCTGACAAGACTGGAGCAGGATGTGAAGATAGCCCTAAAGGAAGGGGAGTATCTCATAGCAGTGCTTTTCGACTACGAGGATGCGTACGGGAACGTGAGACGCGAAAAGCTCCAAGAAACACTGAAATCCAAAGACTTCCCAGAAGGACTCATCAAATTCACAATGGACTTCCTTGAAGAAAGAACCATCGAAGTAAAAATCAACCAAGCGAAATCAGCCCAGAAGCAAATCCACGAAGGACTCCCGCAGGGATCCATCCTAAGCCCCCTTCTGTTCATATTGTACATCAGCGAACTCCAAATGAGAAGAAGTCAAACTAATCAAGGGGAGTTTGCGGACGACCTCCTGATTTGGGAAAGAGGGAAGGACCCAAAAGAACTACGTAAAGCAGTCCAACAATCAGTCGATGACGTCAACCAGTTCTCCAAATCTTTTGGCCTCCCGATTTCAGCGGGGAAATCAAAGGCCATAGTTTTTCATAGCAGGAAGTTGCAAACCCTCCCCGAACTAGAGATAGATGGCAGCCGATTAGCGTATGAAGACGAAGTAACTCTACTCGGAGTAACCCTGGAGAAAAGGTTCACCCTACAGAGGCAGGTACACAATACAAGGACAGCGGCAGTAAACAGGATCCAGATGATGAAACGACTGGCCGGAACCAGGTGGGGCTCGGCGCCAAAGACACTTTTGGACTTCTACAAAACATATGTGAGAGGAAAAATCGAATATGCCCTCCAACTTATTGAAGCCGGACCGGAATCCCACATGAAGACACTAGAGACAGTCCAAAACATGGCAATTAGGATCGCCCTGGGGCTCCACAAACATACCCCCGTCCAGAAGCTTCGCGAAATTGCTGGGCTGCCCACCCTAAGTGAACGAGGAAAAATGCTACGCATAAAGTACTTCACGAAAATCCAGTGCTATGGTCAAAAACACGCGGTATACGAAAAGACATTCGGCAATACGGGCCTACAGAGCTCCACAAAATCATCATGGTCAAAATTCGTCGCGGAAGTACCTGAGTGGAAGGCAACGAAAGCAGAAGCACATCCATTTTCAGAATCTCCTCCATGGACAATGGCCCAACCTATAGTGCAAGACCAGCTGATCCCGTTGGACAAATCCCACTACTCTACGGATACAGTAAACCAAATTTTCAAATACGAAATGTCGACCCGTTTCGCCAACCACCTACAAATATACACAGATGGTTCAGTGAAAGGCAAGAAGGCAGGGGCGGCAGCCTGCATTCCCGAGTACAAGTTGAATATCGCCATTCGCCTCCCTGAAGGCACATCCATCCTCACAGCTGAGTTAGCGGCAATCGAAAAGTCACTGGAAGTGGTTACCCAAATGCCTCCGGAGTCGAGAGAAGTGGTGATCCTGTCGGACTCCCGATCAGCACTACAACTACTACACAAAATAAACTCGGCAAGTGAAGACACAGACCTCAAGAACATCAGAAATCTCCTCCAACTTCTCGAAGATCAAAACATCAGCTGCAAGTTTCAACATATCCCGAGCCACAAGGGAATCCATCACAACGAAGAAGCGGACGCCTTGGCTAGTAAAGCAGCGGACAACCCAGCTCAATCCCAACTGCAAACTATGAGAGACATCATGCGAAACCGTATCTCCACGAAGAAAATGCAGTTACACCCGTCACCCTTTAAAACACGTCATCAGTGCGTCACTTACTACAGGCTTAAGACTGAGACTCTCCTTCTAAACAAAACGCTGTTTGAATGGGGACTCCACAACACTCCACACTGCAGAACATGCCATCAGGTGGAAGAAGATGTGCAACATGTTCTATTCGACTGCAAAGGAGACAACCAAACAGCCAAATTGAGGACCACGTGCCGGAGACTAAGGATACAACCGTCTTTAAGCGCTATCAACCTAGCACCACTTCGGAAGTTGGAGGAGAAAGAACTTTTCCACCAGATGATCAAGATCCTACAGGAGAGAGAAGCCAGCTAGATCCCGTCTGACCCAAGCAGACATATTCCCAACGAAGAAGAAAAAACGTGCAGACGACGCAGGCCACCGAGCCAAGAAGAGAGGCCGAAAGGGAACGACGCTGATGTTGCTCCCAATGGCTTGATGATTTGGATGATGAAGGGATCTGACGTCATTAACTAACGGAAACTTGTACCTGCTGGCTCCCGTTCCGGTAGTAATTGGAAATAGCTCACGGAAACTTCATCGCACCAGCTTCTCGTCCGGTAGCCTCACGGAATTGTGTACCCAGAAGCTAGGGAGCCGGTAGTTGATACCGGAAACTGTATAATTGGAGCTTCTGTTCCGGTAGTGTCTACGTGGAATATAACACTCACGGAATAGTTTGGATGAGAGCTAGGATGCCGGGATTTTCATGGACTTAGAGAAAATAACATTGGAATAAATTCACTACCGGAACCCATATATTGAGAGCTAAGGTACCGGTAGCAACTACTATTTGCTTGAAAATGACCAGCTCACGGACACAGGTGACTATGGGCTAGGGTTCCGGTAGTGACGAAAATAAAAAAAATAGGACTCACGGACCCATGTCAGTGTAGACTAGGAAACCGGAAGTGAATATTTTTTACTCACGGAACCCAGCTCTTGCGAGCTGGGGTTCCGGTAGTGCCAAAAATTAAAATTAAAAACTCATGGACGCGTGTCAATATGGACTTTGAGTCCGGTACAGCTCACTGAATCCAGTTATACATCTTATTTTTTTTTGCCCTACCGGAACCCCAGCCAGCAGAAGTTGGGTTCCGTTAGTTAAAAATATTTGCGTCCGGTTTCCTAGTCTGCACTGACATGGGTACGTGAGTTCAATGTTTTTTTTTTTCATCACTACCGGAACACTAGCCCATAGCCATCTGTGTCCGTGAGCTGGCCATTTTCAAGCAAATAGTAGTTTCTACCGGTACCTTAGCTCTCAATATATGGGTTCCGGTAGTGAACTTTTTCCAATGTTATTTTCTCTAAGTCCGTGAAAATCCCGGCATCCTAGCTCTCATCCAAACTATTCCGTGAGTTTTATATTCCACGTATACACTACCGGAACAGAAGCTCCAATTATACAGTTTCCGGTATCAACTACCGGCTCCGTAGCTTCTGAGTACACAATTCCGTCAGGCTACCGGACGAGAAGCTGGTGCGATGAAGTTTCCGTGAGCTTTTTCCAATTACTACCGGAACGGGAGCCAGCACATACAAGTTTCCGTTAGTTAATGACGTCAGATCCCGGAATCGCAGCTCACATGGTTTGGTTTCCGTGAGAACTACCGGTTCCGTAGCCCGTAGGACATAAAGTACGACTCCCGGTTCCCTAGACAGTGCCTAACCAAAAAGGGTTGAGATACGACAATCTAGCTACCCATCTCTTCTTCTTTCGAACACAGTCAATGATAAACTAGTGTTAACGCAGTAGCTCCCCCGCACCAAGCTCACATTTGACCACTGACAAGATAGCTAGACAGCACGTGTGTTCTCGCATTTATGACAGATTTCTACCCCACTTCACTTGACATTGAATAAAAATTCATATTAAAATGACATTTTTTACATTTTCTCCCCCTAAAATATCAATAATGTTCTTTTTCAAGAATTTAGGGCATGCCCCGAATGTTACCGCATTTTGGTTGAAGGATACTGCAGAAATGCCGCTTTTTGACGAGGCCGGCACCGCTTCACTGGTCAGCATACAGGTTTATGTTGTTTTTAACCACCTTAGGGGCATCACTGAAATAGAGGTTGACCTCTACTATAAGTGTAGTCTTATTTTGGGACACTATTCTCTCTATTAACCCAGCTATAGCTAGCTCACAATCAAACTGGGCTGGGGAGCTTGGGCTTCTATAAATGCAAGCAACAGAAATCACCTGGTTCTCTGCATATATCTCTAGGGAAACACATTCAACCCAAGGCTGACCCAAGGTTTGTAAGAATTAGAAGAATCCATGACTTTTACCTTAAGGTTCTCCTTGGTGTAGATTGCTACTCCTCTCCTACAGCTCTCCTAGGCACTCCTAGCATCCTAGGCTACTCTTGGATTGATCTTTCAAGTTCGAGAAAAGCACATATCCTGGTAAGCTAATGTGATCCTCTATCAGGCGCAGGTTACTGTTCTTTGGAACAATTTCGACCAAGGCAATAATGTCAATGTAATTTTCTTCAGGGAACAAAAGCAGCTCCTTCACCTCAAAACGCAACTTAAGTGTCAATATTGGTGCTTAATACGCGCAAATTTCTATCCTTCCTTGATACAGATCTTCCAGTACTTTTTGTAGGTGGCGGTTCACTAGCCAGCGTTTCATTAACGCTAGATGGCGTCGAGAAGGACACAAAACTGTCAATACTGAGCGTGTTCCATCCTACTTACCGTAGTTACTACGCATGACGTCACGAATTCTGGCTTTTTGCCGTCAAGGCTGGAACGATTTTTCTATTTTCCAGCAGGATCTCACGCCAGGGGCGAATCCGACCAATCACGTTCCAGAGATGCGTAGTTACTACGCTTACCACGCTCCCGAGCATGGTAAGCAAATAGTAACTATTAGTTACTATTCCGACAAGGTTGGAACGGTCAGCGTAGTAACTTTTCGTGAGGATGGAACGGAAATAGTAACTAATAGTAACTATTGTTACAAGGGTGGAACACGCTCACTGATGCTAGACTTGGACTCTGGCGACATAACTGAACTGAAACTAACAAACGACTCATCGTCGTTTTTACTTGAGCAACTAGCAAATGTATTTTCACTATGTGACAGACAGTTTATTGAACTATGTACAGCACTAAGTTGGTGGTCAGTTGAAACATGGTTTCACTTTCTTTTGCGCTTCTTTTAGTGTACATTTCGCTGATATTTACACTGCCAGCTCAGTCATTTTCTCACTGATCTGCTTGATGTCCATTGAACACTCCGTCTTTATGTCCTCGCGAAGTTTGCTGAAAGAGTTTTGTACTATCGCTGTAAATTGCAATTCCATCCCAGTAGCTGTTGGGATTTTGCTAATAATGTCTGCTTGCATGCCACGTATCGAAGACCTTATGATAGACTGGATATCACTAAGGGTGGGACCTGGTTCAGGAGGAGCTTGGGGGTCCGATTATGCGGGGATGCGTTTACACACTTTGCATATCAAGTCACATCCAGGTCTTCGAGTCATCTTGGTGAAGAGTTTATATTCAGGTTCGGGCATATCAAGGCACAATATGCATAACCAATTTGCACAAGGATCACACTGCAGGGCAGCAGATTCTGCATCTAGGTTGCACTCACACGCTTCACATTTGTCAACTCCCTTGCTCTGCCCTTGCTAGGGCTTATTTGTTTTCATTCGCGCTGTTTCTACTTGGAGATGACATTTTACTGTATCTCGGCACTTCACTACTATTCATCTAGGTAATGTTTTTCAAAAAGTTCACTTCGCGAACGCGCGAAATATTCAAATTACGAAGCCACCGTGCGCGATGACGCGATCGTTGATAGGACGATTCATAAATTCACAACTTCCATCAGAAGGTAACACTGTTGTTCATAATGTTAGGCTATTATTTTGCACATGATGATACTAAGAGTTATTTGCATATTGCTGTTGATCACATTGTTTTCTAGCTCTTTCACAAGACAAATTATTTGTTTGTTGACAGTTTGCATCACCATCATCAACTTGTCTAATGCCCTTGAAGGGCATTGTTTTTCTGCTAAAACAGGGCTCCAATCAATAGTACTAATCTCTTCGGCAAATTTGTGTTCTTTTTTCATCATTCATCAGTCTAGTTATGACCTTCTTCTTTCGCAGTTTTTTCACAGTGTGATTAATTGTAGCTATTAATGGAAGATGGTCAGATCCAGGGCAAACTGTCACATCAGCAAAGCTCCTGTGAAGATCACTCGATTTAACAAAGATATTGTCTATCAATGTTTCACTTTGTGAGGTAATTCTCCTTGGTACGCCCATGAGGGGGGCGTACCAAGGAGACTGCTGGGCAAAGACATTTCTTAAAGAATGATAAATCATTTTGAACCGATTCCCGGGAACGCGGCGGACCTAGCGACTCGTTGGAAAACGGGGACAAAAAAACAATTTTCCATGTCTTCTTACCACTGGATCGAAACTCCAGAAACCCGATGAAAAGACCACAGAGCCTAATCATCAGATTCCATCAGTCGTATCGACCAAGGCGACAGATCTGTTAAAGATGCACAGGTAACCGACTATTGATACTATAAACCGCTTGATCAATCAGTTAAGAACTACCCAAATTCCGAGTTTTTGCTGAGGCACACGCTCTGAGCGGAGCTAAGTGGTATCGAACCAACGACCTTTCACTTGGAAGCCAAGTTATATACCTCGATACAGGCCCATATCCAGGAATTCATTTCGGGGGGGGGGGGGCTTTGCCTGCTGGTTGGACAAAAAAGTACAACAAAAAACACATTGTACTTTTCGGGGGGGGAGGCTACCCCCCCCCCCGGACACGACCTTGCCTGGATGTCATAGCCGGTTGTTCAACGAAAGGAATGAGAAATAACATTGTCAGTTGTCACCCAGTTTAAAGTACAGAAACAAACATCGACTTTATCCAAATCCTAGTATCCTACTATGTAGGATATAGCAGAGCAGACGAAGTGTTTAAACAAAACAAAAAATGTGGAAAACGAATTCAGAATGTCTCCTTATCCATAACCTCTAATCTTCTTTACTCACCGTTGTGTTGTCTCCTCCAAGCTTCACCACACTCTGCTATGATCTCCAACTAACTCCCAAAAATTACTAGAAAAGCCTTTTTATAGACTCTTTCTCTGACGTCAAACCCGCCTTGCTCTCCTTTCACTGATCTCCCTGTTTCGGTACAATTTCCCTGATTCGGTAGAATTTTTAAGTAAAAATGTTCACACAGTCGTTTTCTCTTAAAAAGAGCAATTTTTTCTGCAAAAACAGTCGGTAAAAATGACCAGCCAGTCGGTAAACACCTTCCCCCCCCACAACATTTTGGCTAGTAACTCCTCTGCTTGCGACGCCCCTGAGGATGTAAGTAAGGATAAAACAGGAAGAGACGTAACGAAGTGGGTACGTCCCTTCGCGCACTCCACCCTTCAGTAATTCAAGCAAGCAATTTAAACTCGTCTTGCGATACAACTTACTGTAAAAAATCCTAGATTAATCCAAAACATGACTTAATACCAGCTTAAGATACAATGAAGCTCCTGTGACGTTCCTTTTTGGCAGAAACAACAATAACTGGAATCCACCCAATTAATACTCTTGATGAATAACCTGTGACTAACTCTCCTTGCCTATACAAAATAGCCATGTACCTAGCGGAGAGCTGGAAGCTGTACCACAGCTGTCCCCAACGACCGCCGTAATTGGTTGACGCAGGTTTGAGTTGAGTCGTTAGGGTGACCTCTTTTCTATCTTCGCAAGGGTCATTGGCATGTTTTGGACTTTGTCATGTTCATTTAGAGTATCAAGCAAGGTCGTAGAACAGGCAGCAGCTCTAGCCTCATATTTAATATACGACCAAGACTTAAGGTTATGCCAATATCCAACGTTTTAATTTACAAAATTTAGTTACTTTTTTCTCTTAATTGTTTTAAGTTAATATTAATATCAAGCTTGTTTATTTATATTGTTTCGGGATTTTCTTACTCAAAGGGATTTTCTTATACGGACATTGGGCAGTTTGTGCGTACAATATAAGTTGGAGTTGAATTGGAACGGAAAAACCTGGTGACGGCTCTGCATCCAAGGTATGTGGCTGCCAACAGTTTCTCGCTTGCTAAAAAGAAATAGGCTGAAACAAACTAAAATTGGCATTATATTGTAGGCTAGGTTCATTTAATTTCAAATAATGAAAACAATTACTTTTACATGTACATAGCTTCATGACAAAGAGCAGGCTCGATTGCCAGAGGATAAAATTAAATAATACAACTTAATCATGGTCATACACAACTGTAAACAATAGCTGCGTTTTTTGCAGTCCGACAACCGACCTGCAAGATTTCCCGCTATAAGTCGTTTTCTTCCTTCCGTTAACCGACTTAAGTTCTTATAAGCTGTTTTTTACTCTGTTTGCCAGTCGGTTCACCGACCTGTGGACTGACGTGGGAGCTCTGTCGAACCGACCTACGTTCTTGGCATGGCGCAAAATTCAAAATTCTCATTGGAGAGATAAGCGCCGGCGATGGGAAGACGTCATTTTTTCTTATAAGCCGTTTCTTAGAGGCCAGTCGAACCTACTGGCGAGACAAAAATTGGCCAGTAGTCGCAAGTAGGTAGGTTAACCGACCTACGGAGAAAAGGAAAAAAAAAAAAACTACTGGGGCCTATACTATTTCCATCAGAATTTAATCTTCCTATTCCATTGCTCAGTTTCGGTTATCTTCATCTCACCACAGACGTTTCCAAAAATATTGGCTTACAGAAATTGATGCTGACTCTCTTGTACTGTAATGATGCATGATGCAGTGATTCTATGTCTGTCACAACAGAGCCTAAATATCTGAATTAAGAAAGATTTATAAGTGAATATGATTTAAACACACATCTTTCAACAGGTTTAAAGTTTAGACAGGTTGTGGTGCATCTAAGGCACATCTAAGCTAGAAAGCTATTTCCGTCGGGTGCGTACGGAAATATAAACCAACTGAAATAGTATAGGCGCCAGTAATATAACAGCCACCATCCAGTCCAAGAAAAAGCACAGCTAGCAAGTAACCTCCGCACTAAAAAAAAACCAAAAAGACAAGACAATCATGAAACCGTCTGAGAAACAGTCGATACTCAGTAGACAAGCCATCAATCATAATAAATATGAGTGATTTGGACGAGATCTGCGTGTGGAAAATTTTAGTAGTGCTTATAAATTAACTCACTTTGAAATAAGTTTTAGCAGGCTGTGCCTCGACAGATGTTGCTGTTAGTGCTTTTCTGTCAGCCTTAATTGGGCTTCCAGGCTACAAGGTGTAGGTTAAAGTTTAACTGAAAAGGACTTAGATATGACAATGTAGTTACCCATCTCTTATTCACTTAAAGAAGTTTGAAAACATGGCAAAAATGTGTTACTTCGTTGCTCCGCTATTCACGAATAATCAATTTTCAAATAGTGGAATTTCCTTGTCTGATTTGTATGCTCTATGCGCTTGTATCTGTGTTGTATGCTCAGTGAAAACATTTTACAAAAAATAAGTGCTCACACAGCGAGCTACCTTCCGGAAGCTGATCACTGGCCACTGAAACGCCGCATGTTTATTGAGACTCAGTCCCCACAGTTTGCATTGTGAGGACGAACGTAGATATTCTGAACGTCATTATAGTGAACAATAAAAAAAAATCCCTTAACACAGTTTTAAATGTCTATTCAGTTACAAAAATAAGTTGGCTTTTCAGTTAAAGTTTAAGGAGTTGTCAGTTCAAGATAAAGAATAAAGTGTGTCTAGATAGTTTCTATGTAGGTTATAAAAATTTACCAAGAACCTAGGTGGTGGCAATCGAGTCATCCTGGGCCCCCTTTGCATAATAACGACATACAAACAAAAATTAAACAACAGATGCAAACAGTAATGTAAAACAAAACAAAAACACACAGAAGAAAAAAATCTTCAGTTTTGTGCCTTGTCGGATAGGTTAGGCCTAGATGGATGGCCGGAAGACAGAGTGGTCACAAGCCCTAGATGTGCTGTTTATCGAGCTAGATCGGATACTGTAAGGTAGTTCAGGGCATGGCAGGCAATTTCGTGGCATGTCTAAACTTCAAACGGGTTGTCTGATCAGGGTGAAACCAAGAGATTTGCCATTTATATACCCTTATGGACCGAACATCTGAATCAGAAAGAACTTTCTAGATGTGGAGCAGAAGGCCAAGAGACAGTTTATAACGTCCAGACCGGATCCAGCCATAAGGAAGTGCTATGTGAGCCTGCAGTCCCCCACATAAAAAATCAAAATTTTCTTACTGTTATTTTAAATAAACTACCTGTGGTTAAGAGGAAAAGGCACTGAGCTTTAGCTGGCCCTTTTCTCATCCTCTTCGTGGGACCTTTTTTGGGACCTATGACATCTCAAAAGTGGTCCGTCCGTCCGTAAGCACGATAGCTCTCGAAGGGAATGAGATATTTTTAAGAAAATTGGTATGAGGATTGTTTGGATCAAGACTAAGGTCGAGTTCTTAGACGGGCTCTGTAGCCCTACATTTAGGGGCGGGGGAGGGGGTTTAAATTAAGGGGCAAGCAACATATTTTTAAACAGCTAATGTGATAGTCCATTATCGGGTAAGAAGACATGCTGAACACGATGGTGAAAACCATATTTTCGCTCGACAAGTAGTTAGCCCGGAATCTGGCCGAAACCGGAAAGTTTGTTAAAAGTAAAAGTTTTATGTGAAGTTGATTAAATGTTGATTTAGGGGTAAAAACACATGCTGAACACGGTTATGACTATTTTCTCGCCGGACAAGCAGTTCACCCGGAATCCGGCCGAATCCGGAAAAATTTGTTAAAAGCAAAAGTCTCATTCGTAGTTGATTAGATTCCGATTTAGGGGTAAAAAGAGATGCTGAATCTGTATATGATAACCGTTTTTTACCCGGAGGCATAGTTCGCCCGGAATCCGGCTGAAACCGGAAAATTTTGTCATGAGGTACGCTTTATTTAAATTTGATTAGATGTTAATTCGTTTCTGAGCTTTGTTGTTATGTCGGATAAGTAGTTCCCGAATTCGGCAGAAACCGGAAATTTGGCAGAAGTAAGCTAAGGCAGGAAGTTTCGATCAGTTTCATCATATGACTTATAAGGGTAAACACATATGCTGAATCCATATCTGAACTTAGTTTTCTCAGATGATTAGCTATTTGGCCTTAATATGTTTCTGAATTTTTGTAGTAAAAGTGGTTGAGGAGTCTGGTCCAATTGTCTGGATGACATATTAAATTTTGGGATCCATATGCGTTTAGTTCGCACTCTAGACAACTCGGGCAATGCCCCCCCCCCCTTTGAATTTCCAGGAGGGCCCTCATTCAGATAACCAGGAATAAATGATAGCCTACTCGACATCATGACATTAGACCTGTAATTTTCTCTTTTTGTTCAGGCATACAGCAGACCTAGGCTCAAACTCACCTCGAAGGCATTCCTTGATTTATGACTCACGATATGGGATTCAACAAGCTCATGAGATCAGAGGTTAATGAGAATGGCGCAGCAGCTGAGGGGAAATTTTATTTTCTGGCTTTTTGTTGTTTTTCTTAGGTAGCTCTGGTCCTCCTTAGAAGTTCAGCAGGTGCCCCCCCCCCCCCCCCCTAATAAGAACACTATCTTGTGGTCTTGGGATGCTTTGAAAAATTAAATGATTGGGGCTGAATCCTGCGGAATAATGAATATTCGTAGTAAAAAGTGAGGGATTTCTAAAACACAGTAAATTTATCTGTGTGACCCTCTCTAAGTACAGTAATTCTTGTTGTTTTTATGGTACTTGTCCTTCGGCCAAGTGTCATATAGCGAAAGCAATTTCTGGCCGTCCATCGGTCCAGGTTTTGCTGGTTCAGGCCGTTTGGGCACTTCTACATAGGCTAGGACGATGAAACTTGGCAGGCATATCAGGAACCCGACAAGATTAAATTGGAAATAGTCACTTCCCGATCGGATCTTAATGACACTCGATTTAAGAAAGACATCGTGTCTCAAACGTCCCACTTCAAATCGGAACCGGGTCCGGTGACTTTTTGACAGGAACCGGAAATCTTGGGAAACGCTTGGAGTGGAGGGATTGGGATGAAACTTGGTGGAAAGAACTAGCTCCTAGATACTTTATTGACATAACTGGACCGGATTCGGGCTGGAACTTGGTAAGTGGAAAGAGCTATCGTCTCAGATGTTCCACGTCAATTCCGGATTGGATCCGATACTTGTGGAAGGGGGCGGGGGTGTGTGGAGGGGGGCATTGGAAAACTCGTGACACGTTTAGAAACGAGGGATTTGGACGGAACTTGGTTGGGATTGGGAACGAAAATGGACTTTGAGCGAGAGTCCTTTGAATTGGATAATGATTCAAGGGACTTTCGCAGACTTGAGTATCTATTCGAGGGGAATGTCGGGTTGATCTTAGAGAGCGTTTAGGTTATTCTCACTACGAGGGGCTCTTTGGGGGTAGTTGGAGGGGGTTTCCCGGAATTCCGGCAGTCGCGAGTTAGAATAGTTCCAGATGTGACGACGATTAAACTTTGCAGGCATATTGCCACAAACATCCTTCCCTCTCAGCCCATGAAAGTTGTTGAAAGTTGTGAAAGTTGTCCATTGTGAAAGTTGTCCAAAAAGAATGTTGTCGTGTTTATTTACATTGTTTTGTTTAAGTGTTTTAATATGTATAGTTTACTTTTGTGTTTTATTCATACTCCGCTGTTACGCAAAAAGCGGGTCATAAATAAATAAATAAAAAAAAAATAAAAAAATTGTTGACCCGACCAAATTGACTTAAAAACCCGGCACAATGCCCTAGGAAAACTTCTGCTCCTTGATCCGACCATTTTTGGGGGGAGTGAGGGCAGGGGAATATGGAAATTGGCTTTTGTAAGTTGTGAACTTGTAGTCCGATTCAAAAGTAAGTGAGTCAGATAGACATAAGATCTTCCATGCTGCTAAACTTTACCCCAGTCCGACAGGTCGGCCCAGTAATAAATAAACAAACAGAAATTAGGAAACAAAGTACTTTCCTGATTGGCAGTAGAGGCATTTTAAGGGTAGACCAAAGTGCGTGGTCAAGTGGCACTGCAATTTTTGGACTTGAACTGTCGGCTAATCTAGTGGAAAACAGGAAACCTAGGAATAAGCACAGTTTTTGATGACAAAATATCAGATTTATGCAAGATTGAGCAATAAATAATACAAAAAATTCCCAAATCCAAAAACTGAGCCAGAACAAGGAATCCGTATTTACGCACAAACAAGCAATAATGATAGAAATGAATGTGATTAGTCCATATAGAATGAAATGCTTGCTCAAACAGCATCGTGTCAGCAGCATGGAGAAAAAGAAAAAAATATCCAGGCTGAAAAGGAAAACATAATTCATTAGACACACAGAGCTGATGGAGGAAGGAGGGCTTAGAAACAGTGTTGTGGATCGTAATCTGAATGGCTGCTCTGCTCAGTTTCACTTTCCTGTAGATTGCACCTGTATGCATCAGTGAGCAATCCCTCACCATAATCACTGTAGCTCAACATTCTTCCCGAGAGGTTGCCCATACTCGATTTTACTGCGCAGCAAGTGCCAGGTGTCGCGGTGCCCGGCAGATGCCATCACCACTTACCACATCTTAGAACATTAAAATCGACATTAAAGCTCGAATTCTCAGTTTCTACGATTCGGTAGAATTTTTGAAAGATTCGGTAAAAAAAATTAAACATTGCTTGGAGAGGGTCTGTAGCTGACGGGACATGTCCATACGCTGGTGGACCCAACTCGACATACATCTGAGGGGCGTTCTTCCATCTCCACCTGAATGCATATCCCCCAGGTGAGGATACCCCAGTTATATTTTAAGACCCCCATTGGGCTGGGTCTCCCCTTGGTGATCACCTCCATCACCACTGGAGGTACCCTGCATATAGTCCAGATATAACGAAGCTTCTTTGCTTTCCTTTTTGGCGAAAACAGCAATAATTGGAACCCATAGCCTACCCATCAATACTCTTGTGACCTATGACTAATTCTCCTTGCCTTGCCCCCACAACTGTCTCACTGTGCATCAGTGAGCAACCCTTCACCGTAATCACTGTAGCTCAACATTCTGCCCGAGGGGTTGCACCGCGCCAAGTGCAGCGGTGCCCGGCTGATGCCATCAGCAGTTACCACATCTTAGAACATTAAGAAAGTCAGCATGTTTAGAAGTGGAATCGCCTGATTTATGGCGTACTGGTCTCAGCCGCTGCCGGGAAAGTGTATAGAGCACGTGCGGGGGGTGGGTAACGCCTCGATCCGTCCTTCAATGTTCCTTCCTCTATACTTTAAATCTAAACCTCATTTCATATATATTTTCCAGAAATGTTGATTGGAAACGCAAGGAAATTGGAGCAGTGGCTGGAAGAAGACTTTACATCGGCAAGTCCAGCCTCGTTGTCAAAGCCATCTGGACGCGCCGCTTTTACTCCTGACCGGTTTGTGAAAGCTCTAGATAGAAGAGATGAGCTTTTAACACAACTAAGTAAATCTAAAGGGAAGAAAAGAATTACGAGTGATGGGGGTACAGCATCAGCTTACAAAGCTGCTTGCAAAACGCCAAAATCAGCAAAGACAGTAGGTAGTTCAGCTGAGGATTGTGATACTCTCGATTACGAGTCTGTAGCAACACCAAAGCCACTTGAAACAGACTGCACTGGTTTGGCCAAGACGAATATGGCTGTTCCGTCAACTCCGAAATCAGCATTGACAACAGTCGGTACAGTGTCCTTGGGGTTGAGACGTCATGTGCTTGAAAAGAGCGTTTCTGATCCTATGAGATGTTCTATATTAGAAGAACCAGGCGCAAGTACTGATTTAAATTCATGTGTTGAAACTGCTGCTCAGACGAGGGTTGACCAGTCCAGTATATTGAAGGATGTCGTAGCTTTTGTTGATGTGAGAACTGGGGCTGACAACAGGAGTGAAGCTTTTCAAGAGCTTATGAAAAACTTAGGAGCAAAGGTTGTCACCAAGCTTGGTCCTACGGTGACTCATGTGATTTTTAAAGAAGGACTCAAATCAACTTTTGTTAAAGCAAAGAAACTCGGGGTTCCTCTTGTGTCAACCCTGTGGGTCAAAGCTTGCTCTGAACAGGGTATGAAAGTACCTGACTCGCAATATGCCCCAATAAATCTGGAGCGATACGAGTCCCCGTTCTTTTCCTCACTCAGAAAGCGACGGTGGATGCAGCCTAGACCCCTAGAAGCTGACCTTGAGTATGCAACAATGCTACAGAAAAAGCGACTTCAGCGGCTGAAGAAGAAAAATCCAGATTTGTGTGGTGATGAAAACGTTCCACAAAAAGAGACCACACCAGAGCCTGAAAAGAGGCAGCCGCTGTCTACACTGCAGATCTTGCAAGCGTTTTCTCCTGGAACGCCATTGCTTGGTTCAAAGAAAAAAAATACAGTTGCTGACAGTGACAGCGAAAGTGAGTATTGTACCCCTCTTATTGTTCGACTGTACGAGAACCTGCTGAAAGAGAGCGAGCAAAAGAAACAGTTGGATGACCCACAAGAAAATGCTCTATCTGGCATCAAGCCACTTGACAAAACGGAGGAACCGTCCTTGAATGACTCCTTTACAGAACTGACTTCTAAGTCGAATCGATCCAGTGACATTGAAAAATCAGTTCTGCCGACAGAGAAACTGCGAGAAAAACACAAGAGTAAGGAAATGAAGAAACCCATTGCAGCAGCTGTGGACAAGAGAAGAAGGCTCGTTGCTGAAGTTCGAAATAGTGTGATCACAGACCCTAAGACTCCAGACGAGGAAAGATATACTCAGAGCCAGTGTCCCGAACCTTATTCAGAAGTGAGTTTGTTGAAAGACCCAACAAAGCAGCAGTTTTGTGGCTTGGAAGAAAAGTTGAAACTCCCCAAGAAAGTGGGAAAATCCAAAGGGGAAAATCCAAAATCCAAAAAAATAAGATGAGTGACGATAAGTGCTCAGAAATTGTAGCTAGTGAAATCTTGCAAGAAAAGGTAGACGCAACGAGAAAAAAGGCTGCTGTTCCATCTGGCTTAAGACGTGAAGCTAGGAGGTGTAAATCCGAAAGTTGGCATCCCGAAAAAGTACAGAGGACTTGGAGTTCCAAAACTTTCAGCCAAATGTAAAAGCCTTTCTTTTGAACTACCGTCTATTGTCTGTACCAGTTTAGATAGATTCATAGTTAGATATATATCGCTTTTATTCTTTTCGAACTATCGTGGTGAAATCCAAATTTGTCGAAATCGTCATATATACATGTAGACACTCATATATAATATGTCAACGTCAGAAAAGTAAACACTAAATAAGATTAAAATTTTTACGAAAGACGGTACAAACGTCTTTTCATACCGTACATGGTCACATTTTACGTGTTGGAGTTGTGGGATCACCACTGAGGCCGCTCTTGCAGGTCGCTCGCGAGCAGTATTGAACGGTGGCGGAAGTATATACTTATGGATAGGGTGCTCAGTCATTTTCTTACCGGAAGCCATGCACAGTTTCAACCTACGGGGCTCAGGGGACCGGAGTTTAATTTCTGAAGGAGCTCATTGTAAGGAATTTTGGGGGATCATGACAGGGAAAATCGGGAGTTTTGGGGTCAGGGAAAATCGTGAAAAGTCGTGAAGGTCAGGGAAATCAATAAAAAAGTCAGTCTATACTTATTCATTGAGTCTTTTTTTACTGGAAGTTTCTTTTTCGTCGGTTCTCAGCCCAAAGTTTATCAGTTGATACTCCGTTCTTTGGGCCGTCCCAGTCTGCTTCAACTTATACGACGGCTTGTTTGTTTGAATTGAAATTTGTTTCAATTCAGTTTTTTTTTCAAAACCGATACAACGGTCAAGCCGATTTGGTGGATCCTCATTAACACTAATTATATACAAAAGATAGTTCTACACTTGTTTGGATATAACAAAGACTTATCAAACATAACACAAAATATTCAGATCTATATACAATTAATGATGCGAGTTAAAAAGGTTCACAAAAGCGGTAACAAGACTTCTTAGGTAATGAGTCGTTGTATGTTTAATTGTCTGCAATTTGGGTATTGGCTGGGCTACCACTCTCTCAGGCCTCCACTCTTGCCGCTGAAAAATTTCGCGTATTGTTTTTATGTTTTCGTGTATTGTAACACAGTGTCATTAGCGGTCATGATTATTTCATGATTATTTGATTATTTACACATGATTTTATACATGATTATTTGCCTGATTTCGCTTTTTTCTCTCCTTGTTCTTTCTTGACAACTTATGTATTTGAAGTCGTTCCTGTCAGTGACGTTACGATTGTCGTTTGTGTTTAAGACATGGTGTTTTCAGACGTTTGTCGATATCTGTGATTGTAATACTATAGTTGACAAATAGTAATCTGTTTTAGAAAATGAGGAATCGCATTGTTAATTTCTCGTACAGTTTGAACAGCTTTACCAAGCTGATGGATGTTTTGTTCAGATTTTTTTATGGCACTTTCCCTTCGGCCAAGTGCCATATAGCGAGCGCAAATTCTGTCCGTCCGTCGGCCTGGCGGTCTGACCTGGTTTTTCTAGTTTTGGGCACTTCCACATAAGCTAGGACGATGAAACTTGGCAGGCGTACCAGGGACCCCAAAAGATTAAGTTAGAACTGGTCACTTCCCCGGTCCGAGCATCGTGGGGGGAGTGGAGAGGGAGGGCTTTTGAATGGGGGGATCGGATCTTAATGAAAATTTATATTTGGAAAGACCGCGTGTCTCAGACGACTCACTGTTCGATTCAGAGGTAAGAAGACATGCTGAACAAGATGATGAAAACCATTTTCTCGCCGGACAAGTAGTTCGTCCGGAATCTGGCAAAAAACCCGAAACATATTCAAACAATGTTTATAACGGACATACGTCAGCTACGATTCTTCTTTTGCGACATTTCGGCCCTTCTTGGCAAGGGTCCTCGTTAGGATGTCATCTTGTGGGTCAACGTCGGGGAAGGAAACAAACCTGTCAAGGTTTGTTTCCTTCCCCGAAGGATTGCTGACGAAGAATCGTAGCTGACGTATCCGTTGTAAACATTGTTTGAATATAGGTTTCAAAGTCAGTTTGGGCTCAAAGAATATTTAAAACCCGAAAAGTTGGTTAAAAGTAAAAGTATTATTTGAAGATGATTAGACAACAGATTTACGAGTAAGAAGGCATGCTGAACACTTATATGAAAAACATTTTCCACCCGGACAAATAGTTCGCCCGGAATCCGGCCAAAACCGGAAAATATGTTAAAAGCAAAAGTTTTATCTGAAGTTGACTGAATGATAGATTTAGGGGTAAGAAGAGACGCTGAGTCTGTATATCACAATCATTCCTTACACGGACATATAATTCGTCCGGAATCCGGTTGAAACCGGAAATTTGTTTGTAAGTTAAAGTTTTATTTGAAGTCGATTAGATGTCCTTTAGGGGATACTCTGAGTTCGTTTCTGAGTTTTCTTTTTTGCTGGACAAGTAGTTCGCTCGGAATTCGGCCGAAACCTGAAATTTGGCAGAAGTAAAGCAGGAAGTTTGGATCCCAAATATCTAATATTTGATCCATGCAATTGGGTCTTGTCTTCGCCAGATCCAGTCTTCGCCAGGCTAATCATCAGAGAAAACCAAGTTCAGATATACCTCTTTAAGTCATATCTATTTTGACGATACTGACCGAAACTTTCTGCTTGTTGAAAATTTGCGGAATTTACAAAAATATAAATTTACAAAATTACAAGAATTACAAAAATTTGAAATTTTTGAAATTTGCTGGTGGAAGGAGACACGGCTTCGCTTGGTAGCTGCCATGAAGAGCAATCTAGTTCAGGCATGAAAGAAAATTCGGTTGCACGCGGGGTCAATAGTTCAGAACAGCGTCCGGCCAAGATTTGTCGTGCGAGCCCTAACTTCTTGTCTTCTGAGGCTGATGTTGTTTCGCGAGTCATGCGTTCGGAAGCTTCCAAAAAAAAAAAGGCAAGCGTGGCATTACGGTGGCGACAAAAACCTAACAGATTTTGTACTTAGAAAACCCATTACTTTGGCCTACAAGAAATCACTTTGGCCTACAGGGAAGACAGGCATATTTACAAAAAAGATCATTATAGGGTTTAAAGGCTATTCAGTCAATAGACTATATAACCTACATGACATATACGTATAATAAGGGAAAAACTAATAGGACTAATAGGTAATAGGACTCCGCGTAAAAAAACTGGCCCTAAAGTTACCGCCAGACTAATATATTTAGTTTGAAATATCCAGGGTTGCCCACAGATGAAAACGTACATGATGTGCTTTAAACAATTCCAGAAATTCTTAAATTTAAACACTTTTGAAGTCTTAATAGCTCAAACGATTGTTAAGGAGCTTATCTTTCTAATGAAATAATAAAACTATGTAGTTTGCTGGAAGTTTTTCCAAGGAAAATGACAATTTAGTTAAAAAATGTAAAGAATTTTCCGAGAAAAATAGGTAGGTTTAAGAAAATAAAAAATACACCATTCGATAGCCGACAAAAAGATAATTCAGAACATGTATAGTTTGCTTGATTTAGTTTATACTGTCCCACTAGGAATATTTTTTCTACAGTTGGTCTTTCTAGGCCTAATCTGCCTTTATAGGCTAAAAATTCGGTGTACCTCGGTACGTTCTCAGCACAAAAAGTTGGTCTAGAAAAGTTTTCCAAACCTTCTGCAGCTACCCCCCTCCCCTTTGTGCTACCCCCTTCCCCTTTTTTGAACGATATCGCGGTCTGGATTCCGGACTACTGCCACTTTCTAGGAATAAGCGGAAATCGGGGTACTAGGACCTCCCCCCCCCCCCCCAACAAAAAAACAATAGAAAAACATGAAAAAAAAACAACGTGTTGCTCTCGCACAATTTCAGACCGAGAGGATTGGTAAGGTATTAAATGAAACCTACCATACAATTCAGTGTAGTCGGTATCGCGAAGGATTTCAGTTTCTTGTTGTGAGGTCGACAACGGTGTTTTCATCCTTGATGTCCTGATGGGTAATACCAGACTTGTGGATGGCATGCGATTGTCTCGCGGCCCCTCGCAGAACATCTGAGAGGCAGCGGTTCCTCCAAAGCTCCCTGTTCTGAGATGTATTCGTATAGGTCTTGGGAAACGTCTGGTCGTTCCAAGATGAGTACAATGGTCTCACCAAGGTCGAAGTAGTCTAGTAGCTGAACACAGACGGCAATATGAGTGAATCGCTTCATCAGGACGACTTCCGTCGGGACTCGAGCGCCGTTCACCTGATAATGTGGTTCATGAGCAAACTGCGGGGACGAAGAGTCCTTTGAGTAATAGGGTGTGGCCAGGCCTACTTTGCCCCTACGCAAAATGAAGACACCCACACAACGGCACGGAAACAGTGGGAACAACCGAGAATTTAATTCGACTAATTCAAAGCGGGCGGGAGTAAAACAAATGCAATAGGTTGAACCCCTTCCGAGTTCCGAACACGAACACCCACCAACATATGGAAAAGCCGATTACAATCCTAGACTACATCTGTCACTGCAGCTATTGGGCCATTAACCTGTGAAAACCGGACTATGTGGGTAGCTGTTTTCCGAGCAAAAATGATGTCTCAAAAATGATGATAGAAAATTAGCAACAAATACAAATCAAAATGACTCAACAGTAGGCTAGTGAACTGCAGATATTTATGAAGGAGACATACCTCAGACCAAGAAGCGACACTTCTTCTTTTGATTCTTTTAATGGCGACAGGTGGGTTATCTTGAAGTCGGAATCCAGAATAAACTTTTCCGAAGCTACCTGCGCCCAGCAATCCACGAAGTCGGTAGGTACTGCGGAACCTTTCATAGTCCATGTCAAATCTAAAATGTAAAATTTGTATGATTGGGTTGGCTATTCCTCTGAGAAGGGAAAAGATCAGGGTTACCTTCAAATCCTTTCTGCCTTGGGTTCGCTGACAACTTCTCATATCATAACCGGGAGACAGCTAGTTTTTTATGTGATTTAGCTTCTAAGCTTAATGTCTCTACCGATAATAAGGGCGTCCCGAGCCTTTCTTCATTGGGAGGGGGGGGGGGGGGCTTGGTAAAATTGACCGAATCGATACCTGATTTTTACTGAATTTCTTAAAAAGCGGAGATTAAAAACAAATACAGATGCCTTCATGAAGCTACAACGTAAAAAGTTGTAGAGTATATACAGACAAGTCTAAAGTGAAAGTTGGTGCTTTTTTACGATTTTCCGCTTCTGTTTTTGTTTTCATGGATACGCCGTCACAAGCCCTTTACCTCTGGAAGGCATCTCCAGTTTTGCCAACAGGACTTGAAATAATCGCCAAAACGACGTCGCTACCGGCTGTGCCCATGATTAATCCAGGCGCCGCATGCCAAATTTTTATTAATCCGCCTTTTTTTCTGGCAACATTTAACTACTTCCCATGCAAATTCTAGCTTTAACATGGTTCAAGCCCCCCAAATTCCAAATTCCCCAACACAAACTAAATGACGCACCCATCGTCTAACTAGTCAAGAATGCGCTGCAGGCGAAATTTTGTGGAAACTGATAATAAAAGTACCTTTGCGATCTCAAGATTCCCTATTAAGCCCAGAGCTGTCTGGCGAAACGAAAAGGCCTACCCGGGTAAAGAAGATACAAAAAACATTTGTTCGGAGTTCACAGCAAACAAAAGTAGGCTATTTTTCATCCTGATATGGTTATACCTGAAGTTACTGAAGTGGTGCAATCCTAATAAGTAAACAAGAGCTGCTAGCTCATGTGGCACTTGTTACGAATAGGGGATACCAAGTAAGTAGATGAGAATGTCACAAAATCCCCCGTGGACTGGACCTAGAAATAAGGTCCCTTGCCAAGAAGGGCCGAAATATAGCTCCAATAAAATTCAGCTGACGTATCCGTTTTGCACCATCAGATACGACATAATATTAATAAGAAGAGGTCAAGTGTTGAGGGCGCTGACGGATAAAAATATTCTACCTCATTGCCTCATTTATTAGGTTGAGCACTAACAGCTAGTCCCACCTTCAATACTCTGCCAAGATGAGTACGAATAGTGGCTAGGGAGTCGATTACTCCACCAACCAATCCTTTTTTAACAGGTCGAGTATTTAGCCGTCATCACCATGAATATTTGACCTCCTCTTAGAAATCTTAGGCCGAGTACGAACAGTGGTCAGCGCGTCAAGTACTCTACCTTCAATCCTTCAACAGCTAGAGTATTTTTAGCCGTCAGTGCCCGTTGGCCTCTTATTACTAATATTAGGTCGATTACGAGCAGCTCCTGGGACGTCAAATATCCATCTATCCTGCTTAATGGCTGCCAATACTGGGAATACTCCACCTAGTTAACAAATCACATGGTCGAGTACTATTAGTCCCTGGAGGGTTGGTCACTCCACCTTACAACTTTCTGGATTTCATTTGTATGATCCCGGAAAGATAGCTCCCATGGTAGTAATTACTCGACCTGTTCCTTCCTGAATCCAAGTTCCATACGGTCAGGTACTTTTATAGAGCTTCCCAGGTGCTAGATACTAAAAAGTAAGCTCATATGGAACTTGCAACTGTATGTAGAAGGTAAGGGCTCTGTCAGATTGATCGGGTCCCTGATATGCCTGCCAAGATTCGTCTTGAAAAACGCCCCCACATGAATTCCGGTAGGCCCCATACCCACCCCAAGTGCCCGGCTCCAGTCCAATTCTGCAAACGATTTATCTAGAATAAATGCTTGTTGTTCCCAGCAAGTTTAACTCAGATCCCTCCATTCTAACCGTTTCTTGAGATTTCCGATCACCCCCTCCCAACTCTCCCATAGCTAATGAATCCGCAATCATAAGTTGAGATGGAATCATTTGACAAGAATCATTTGATCTAATCGCCTGGAAAATGTCCAAAAGAGAGCAGTGAGAATCATTCTGGTTGATCATAACTTTTCATATGAGGAGGCTCCCATTAACCTTGACGTTCCTGCGGCCCATCTGTTCCCCCCTTCCCTCCCGGCAATACTTCTAGCTTTTAGCTATTTAGATTAAAGTTGATTGATTGATTGATTAAAAGGTAATTTTCGACTTTGAAGTTAACATGCGCACTTTATGGGAGCTGAAACTTCATTTGTAAGCAAAACCATTGAGCAAAAATGATAATGGGCTCATGGGATCATGAAAATGTATATTTTGCTTAAAAGTATTTTTCTTACTTCCTGTTCAAGATTGGTACTTCTTAGGAATAGTCGGATTTGGAAAGTGGCAATTTCAAGCCAATCTTGTCGAATGTCTATTATTCCAGCCAAGTTGCATCGTCCTACCACATATGGAAGTACCTTAATTCGTGATCACAGGAATTCCGCCCCCCCCCCCCCCACCCCCCTCAAACTCCCACAACAGTAGCCTGAGGCAATCTAGTTCTGAAAATAATTTATCCAGAGCATCTGTTTGTTATTCCCACAAAGTTCCATCCCAGTCTGTCCAGTATCAGCCAGTCACGTATTTTCCGGTCCCCCCCCCCCCAACTGTTGTAGGATCAGGTCTGGAAATGAAAAAGACCAGCATAGATATTTCATCTGTGCAGTTATTAAATTTCACTCAAATCTGATCACCCGTTCCAAAGTTACGCATAACTCAATATTCCGGATTCCCCCTCCCTCCACCCCACGTCTATCAGATCGAGTATATTTGTATTTACAAGTCGTTTTGATCGGATCCCCGATATGCCTCCCAAGTTTCGTCGCAAACATCACCAAACCTGACATCACTAGAATTCAGGGAAACTCCCCCCCCCCCCCCCAAGGGTCCTAATCCAGTCCAATTGTACAAACGATTTATTTGGGGCAGATGCTTGTGCTTCCCAGCAACTTTCAATCCGATCCCTCCATTCTCACTGCTTCTCTACATTTCGGGTCTCGCCCCGCAACTCCCCCATAGCTACTGAATCCGGGTCCGGACTTCAAATGGGACACCAAAGATATGTCCTTTATTCACTCATCAAGTTTCATTCCAATCCGATCACCCGTTCCTAAGTTACACACTACTCATTTTTCAGATTCCCCCGCCCTCCATCCCCCCCTCCAGATGGTCGGGCCGAGAAATTGATTGTTTTCATGTTAGTTTGGTCGGGTCCCTGATATGCGTTTCATCGTCCTAGCACATCTGGAAGTACCTTAACTCGAAAAGTGTGACAAAAAAACCGGACCGACCGAATTGTGATCGGTAAATTCAGTGCTTCCACTCGGGACGCTCCAGAAATATGTAGGCTCCTTTTAAAAGTAAGTATTTAGGTAGAAGCTAGTATGAAATGAAGTAGAAAAATAAGTAGATTCGTTCAATAATGCACAAGGGCATTTTCGACGGGAAGGATGCAGAGTCAAAAATTTTAACGAATCTGTCAGAAATTTAGGGACAATCTGAGCTTGAGGCTAGATTATTTCAAATTTTCGAACCAGTTTTAAATTATTTTCAAATGCTAAAATTCAAAAATTTATATATTTAAGTAAAATTAGCGATACTAAAAAGAGCAGCACGCCAGCTGATTAGGCAGCAACTGGGCATCAGTTTTCCAAAGCCTTACCCTAGGTTCACACTGAGGAAATATCGGCCATCGCAGAGATTTTCGTCGCCAAAATCGGCGGTTTCTGTTGCTTGGTCAGGCGATTTCCAATGTTGGGAAAATTCAACTTTAATCGGGCGACAGTACGATTTTATGCACGCAACAGCAACATGGACGACCCTTTTGATGATTCACTTTTAGAAAAATTAATTATTGCTGTTCAGTTCTACCCCATTTCGTATGAGAAGCGAGAAAAGGGACATAAGAACTCTGTGCTTTTATTGAAAGCCTGGGAAAATGTGTCGAATACATCATCATCATCCATAGGCGTATTCTCGCCGTTCCCCAAGGACTCTTCGGGGAATCGAAGGGAACGGCGAGAATAGAGGGAGTTACTCCACGCGGATTCCGCGTCCGGAAAACAACGAAAACACGGGGAATGCTCCCAAAATGAATCTTCTTGTAAAAATAAATATGGAGTTGACGAAGTTAGTCTTTATTTCACTTTATTTTTGTTTTTTTTATTCTTTTTTTTTTTTAAATTAATTTTACATTGCACCAACACCCAGAGATGTAGTCTTGAATCTTGGTCTTGGTCTTAAGACCAGTGGCAAATTCTTAGTCTTCGTGTTGTTTTTGCGCTTCCGGTCGTCAAGACCTAGGCTGGTCTTCAAGACCCTAATTACAGCCGGATTAATTTCGACTAACGGATTGCATCATCAGGACCACATTTTGGAGGTCAAGAGATTAGCGGATCAAACTATTATTTGTAGGGGCTATTCGTAGCGATCAGTGCTATATAAGCAGAGGCTTGAGGTGAGTTTCTTCAGTAACAAAATAATGGCAACCAAGAAACCTTCAGTGGTGCTTTCAACTTTGTGAAAACCTCGGACGTGGTCCGCTGTTTGCAAGTTCTGCAATGAAAAGAGCACTGACAGTAAAGGGGTTTCTTCTACTTTTGTAAGGTATGCATGCAGTATGTATAGTTAGACATTTATAGCTGACATTTTTTAATCTTAGCTACGTAAAATATGGACAGGGATGATTGCTGGTAGCAGCAAGAGCTCCGAGCTCATATGGCACTTGTTACGAGTAGGTGGTGCGAGAAACGAGAAAGTAAGTCTGAGCATTTTCCCGGAAATTCCGGTACCCCTTCGAACCGTGTTCGGATCCGGTCAGGACCCTAAAATATGCCATCTGAGGCATTCGATCTCTCTACTTTCCAAGTTTCATGCAAATCACTCCACTCGTTTAGCCCCTATGTGAGCCACGACATTTCAGGGACTCGAAAGAAATAGAAAACCGTGATTTTCGGTTTTTTTTCTTGATCAGCTAATTATCCCTCTAAGATGATATGCCAGGGATACATATAAATTCGGATATTTCGGTTGCACTTCCGGCAAACCGTTCCCAGCGAAAAACAAAACAAAACTAAATCATAAAACCCACCACAGTCACAGCAGGAGAACGATGCGGAACCAACAGAAAATAAGACGAGAACCTAGAAAATCACGGTTTTCTATTTCTTTCGTAATGAATCGTCAGCTTGGCTTCAAACCTTATATTCAGGGACTCCCCCTCCGATTCCCCCCACTGTGGCCGAATACGACTCGGAAACATAAACTTCGTATCCCTAACATTTCCTCTTCCCTCCCATCAGGTTTAACTCGAATCAGTGCATATCATAAAATTTCCAATTCCTGCTTCGTCCTCCTCCTGCTTTGGTCAGATCCTGTTCGGACGCCAAATGTCAAATCTAGGCCGCATAAACTTAGTACTGTCCAACTTGCACCCCATTCGGCCCATCTGTTTGGTTTCTGTGCATGTCACAAGGTTTTCTGACCAACCCTCCCTCCAACTCCCTCAACCATGGCCGCATTGGGTTCGGACACGTGTTTTGCATATCCAGGTCATCAGTCCTTGTCACCCATAAAGTTTCACTTGAATCGGATCATTTTTTGGACCAATGGAAGTCAGCAATTTCCGGAGTCCCTCTCCCTCAACTTCCCGAAAATAGTCTGACCCAGGAACGGAAGTCTTCCTAGGGCATTGTGTCGCCTTATAGTCTGGGGCCTAAGTATCAAACATGTGAAAAGTAGCTTTCCGGTCGGGGGCAGCTGATCTGACGATGGATTCTAGGTAAATCAACCACGCTGATTCCGAATCTGGGCGGGATACTGGGATCAGACATTCACTAAAGATGTTACACACCAACACTCAACTTCGGATGTCTTGGCGTTCCATTTCATGTTTCCAGAGCGGATCGAGCGTGCCACTAGATTCCGGATTCCCCATCCCTCCACTCCCCCCACGATGGTCGTATCAGAAAACTACATTAACGAGTCAATCTGTTCGCGCCCCTGACAAGCCTGCCAAGTTTCATCCTAGCGCATCAGGAAGTACCGAACTCGCAGGATCACTAGAAATTCGCCCCTCCCCCCTCCCAACTCCCCCACAGTGACCGGCTCCGGTCTATTTATGTTATTTAACGTATCTAGGACTCTTCCCACCAAGTTTCATCCCCTACCCTCCACTCTAAGCGTCTTTCTGTATATCAAGTTTCATTAACGTCCGATCACCCGTTCGCAGGTTAAAAATACCTAACTTATTCCTGATTTCCCCTCCCTGGAGCCCCCTCTCCCCAAGATGGTCGATCCGGGAAAACAACTATTCTCAAGTAAATCTTCTGGGGTCCCTGACAAGCCTGCTAAGTTTCATCGTTATAGCACATCAGGAACCCCCACACCAACCCCCCCCCCCCAACTCCCCACAGTGAGGGGATCCGGTCCAGTTATGTCAATCCCGCATCTAGCACTTGTGCTTGTTGTTTGCACCCAATCTCTACATTTTAAGGGTTTCCCAAGATTCCCGGCACCCCCCCCTCCAACTCCCCCCAATATCACCGGGTCTGGTCTGGATTTAAAATGGGACCCGAAGACTTCCTATTTATCAAGTTTCATTATGACATGATCACCCGGTCGTAAGTAATTCCTCAATCAATCTAGCAAAATAGACTTTCTTGGTCTCGGTATTGGTCTTGGTCTTAAGACCAGAGCTGGATTCTTGGTCTTTGTCTCAATGCCAGGGTGCGAATGCCAGGGTCTTAATTCCGGTGCGAAAATCTTGGCCTTGGTCTTGACGTTTTGGTCTTGTCGACATCACTGCAACACCAGCAAAAACTGATTCCCCTCTGAATTTGAAAGGGAGTCCATTCTGATGATGGTGATGATAATTGGAGCATTCCCCGTCCGTGGGGACTCGCGAGAATACGGGGAGTGAGTCCCCGGGACAGACAAAAACGCGTGCTCTCCTCAAGTGGAGTCCTCGGGAACGGCGAGAATACTCCTCATGTCTCCTGTCACGTGGCTGTAATTTCAAATTTTTCGCGTTAATCTGTTGCCGACGAAAATTCAGTCTGAACATCCAGGCGATAAGAATCTTCTGTCGCTGTTATTGAATTGCTTGCTCTGCAGGCCTGGTGCGGTCGTTTCCACTTCAGCTTCTAACTATCGAATCCTAGACAAAGTTCAACTGACCGCCGAGGCCCTTTCTTTTCTGTAGAATTTTCAGAAACGTTAACAACGGAACGTTTTCCGGCAATACAGGTTCTAAAAAAGCATGTTCTTCAGATTTCACGCCAGAAAGAAAAAAACACGAACTGAATTATGTTAAGCTATTCTACAAAACAGAGAATAATGAAACGCGCCGCAGGAGAAATCTTTACTAGCTTGGACAAAGATAAAGTGATGTTTCTTATAATACTTAGTAGATCTTTATTTTATGCATAAATCAGCTTGTATAATTCAAATTTGAATAGGTTATTTGTTTTTGAATGATTTTTGTAGCTATGTTATTTTTTATAAGCTTATTGCATATTCTGGTACATTTTATAAAGCAAGCTAATAAAGCTTCACAACACTATTCCACAAGAAAAACTTTTGATAGTCACTTTAAGCCATGAAACTTCTGATGAAACACTAGAACAATCAGGTAAACTGCATCTGCGGCTTGACTTTGTTGACATCTCAAATATATCCTTTATGTCAAGCATTGCTCGGAGTTTTTGAATTTCCTGCCACGATATCCCAGCTCCAAAAATTTGGATCGCCGACATGCCAGAGAGGTAAAGACAAGGGATAACAAGAAAACCGCCGATTTTCGTAGCGCCTTCTAAAGGAAGTTGGAAATGTTTATTTGTGAAGCACTTAATACACAGTAAAGCATTAGAAGTGTCCATTGTGCTTTAACAGATATGTGCAGGGACATACTTCTAGCATCTGCCATTTTCCCAGTCGATCCCATAAACTACTGAAAAACCATCGAATTTCTAAGAAAAGAACATGGTCAAATCTCGAGCGCCATAGAAAGTTGTGCATGGTCGATAACTGAAGGGCAGTTAAATAATAATTGGTCCCCCTCGATCCTAATTGCAGTGTAATGTCGCTGTAGTTTTTGATAAGAAACCGAAGTGGTCAGGAATAATCCGGAATGGTCAGGAATACACGGAATGGTTAGGAATAATCCGGAATGGTCAGGATTATTCCGTTATTCCGGAATGGTGTACATCAAACATGAGAGTCGTCGACCCCTCGATAGAAATAGGATATTTAGTTTCACTCGTTTCTGAGCAGTTTCGGCATCGTCTCGATTGTCTGTAGCAAATGCACATGACTGTTCAAACTTTCATCCCAATAAATCCATTTGTTTGATCCCTAGACGTGCTACACGATTTCCGGTACTCACTCATCTCCACCTACCGTGGCCGAATCTGGTTCGGAATAAAAAACAAGAGCTACGAGCTCATATGGCACTTGTACGAGTAGGCTGTACAAGAAAGTAGATGAAAACGTCACAAAATACACCCGCCATCCAAAAAGGCGGTTCGGAAATAGAAATAGGATATTTAGTTTCACTCATTTCTGAGCAGTTCCGGCATCGTCTCGATTGCAAATGCACATGACTGTTCAAACTTTCATCCCAATAAATCCATTTGTTTGATCCCTAGACGTGCTACACGATTTCCGGTACTCACTCTATTTCCACCTACCGTGGCCGAATCTGGTTCGGAATAAAAAAAAAATCGACCACCTAAAGCATCTTCGTTTATACCATCTACCAAGTTTCACTCGAATCTGAGCATTTTTGGAAAGTCCCGGTACCCCCTCCCCCTTCCCACCAACGTTGTCGGAGCCGGTTCGGGCCCAATCTCTTAATTCCCTCATCAAGTTTGACTGAAATTGGAGCATAGCCTATCTGCAAGTTTCCAGTACCCCCCCCCCCCCCCCCTACCTTGGCCGAATCCGGCCCAGACGCCAAATAACAAATCTAGGCCGCATAAACTCGGCACTGTCGAATTGCATCTCATTCGGTCCATCCGTTTGGTTTTTGTGCATGTCAAAAGTCCCCCACCCCCAATTCCCCTAATCGTGGTCGCATATGGTTCGAACGCATGTTTTACATGTCGAGGCCATCGATTCGTATCACCCATGAAGTTTCACTCGAATCAGACCACTCATTCGCAATTTATAGAAGTCCATATTTCTCTTCTCTTGCTCCCCCAAAAATGCTCGGATCTAGGAACGGAAGTTTCCGGGGGTATGTTGTGTCAGGTTTTTAAGTCAAGATAATTCGGGTCGCTAATATGCCTGCAAAGTTTCGTTGTCGTTTTACATCTGGAACTATTCTAACTCACGACTACCGGAATTCTAGGAAACCCCCTCCAACTCCCCCCACAGAGCCCCAAAATCCCTCCCGATCCCTCCACTTTAAGCGTTTCTCAAAATTTCCGGTTCCCTCCTCCAACTCCCCCCAGTGTTATGGGATCCGGCCCGGATTTAAAGTGAGGTGTCTGAGACACGAGGTCATCCTAAATATCAATTTTCATCAAGATCCGATCACCCGTTCGCAAGCTAAAAATACCTCAAATTTTGGCTTCAACCTCCTTCCACTCCCCCCCCCCCAGATGGTCGAATCGGGGAATTGATGATTTCCTATTTAAGCTGGTCGGGTCCCAGACATGCCTGTCAATTTCCATCGTCCCAGCACATCAGGAAGCACGGAACTGGCGGGATCACTACAAATTCGGACTTCTCCCCCCCCCCCCCAACTCCCCCAAAGTGAGCGGATCGGTTCCGGTTATATCAGTCACGTATCTAGGACTTTTGCTTGTACTTTCCACCAAGTTTAATTCGGATCCCTCCACTCTAAGTGTTTTCCAAGATTTCCGGTTTCCCCCTCTAACTCCCCCCAGTGTCACCGGATCCGGTCTGGATTTAAAATGGAGGGTCTGAGACACGAAGTCCTTCCATGTATTAAGTTTCATTAAGATCCGATCACCCGTTCGTAAGCTAAAAATATCTCATTTTTCCTATTTTTTCCGGATTCCCCCTCCCTCCACTCCCCTCCAGATGGTCGGATCGAGGAAGCGACAATTTCTAATTTAATCTGGTCCAGTTCCTGATATGCTTGCCAAGTTTCATCGTCCTAGCTTATCTGGAAGTGCCCGAACTAGCAAAACCGGGACCGACAGACCGACAGACCGACAGACCGACAGACCGACTGACGGACAGAAATAACAATCGCTATATGGCACTTGAGTAAGCTCAAGTGCCATAAAAATCGACCACCAAAAGCATCTTCGTTTATACCATCTATCAAGTTTCACTCGAATCTGAGCATTTTTGGAAAGTTCCGGTACCCCACCCCCCTCCCACCAACATTGTCGGAGCCGGTTCGGGCCCAATCTCTTAATTCCCTGTTCCTGTCCATCAAGTTTTACTGAAATTGGAGCATAGCCTATCTGCAAGTTTCCAGTACCCCCCCCCCCCCCTACCTTGGCCGAATCCGGCCCGGACGCCAAAATAACAAATCTAGGCCGCATAAACTCGATACTGTCGAATTTGCATCTCATTCGGTCCATCCGTTTGGTTTTCGTGCATGTCAAAAGTCCCCAGACCCCCAATTCCCCTAATCGTGGTCGCATATGGTTCGAACGCATGTTTTACATGTTGAGGCCTTCAATTCGTATCCCCCATTAAGTTTCACTCGAATCAGACCACTCGTTCGCAATTTATCGAAGTCAATTTCCATATTTCTCTTTTCTTGCTCCCCAAAAAATGCTCGGATCTAGGAATGGAAGTTTCCGGGGGTATGTTGTGTCAGGTTCTTAAGTCAAGATAATTCGGGTCGCTAATATGCCTGCAAAGTTTCGTTGTCGTTTTACATCTGGAACTATTCTAACTCACGACTACCGGAATTCTAGGAAACCCCCTCCAACTCCCCCCACAGAGCCCCAAAACCATCTGGCTCCGTCAGTTTCATCTAGGCCTAATGCTTATTCCATCCATTAAATTTCGTCTCAATCCCTCTGCTTTTAGAGTTTCTTGAGTTTTCCACACCCCCCCCCCCCCCTCATCCCCACAGGTATCGGACCCGACCCGGACGTGACACTGAACGTCCGAGGCGATAGCTCACCAGACAAGTTTCATTCAAATCCGATCACCCGTTCAAAAGTTATGCACGCCACTAGATTCCGGGCTCCTCATCCACCCACTCCCCCCACGATGGTCGGGTCGGGGAAACGGCTGTTCTCAAGTCAATCTGTTCGGATCCCTGACATGCCTGCCAAGTTTCATCGCCCTAGGACATCAGGAAGTATGCCGAACTCGCGGGATCGCTAGAAATCCGGACCCCACCCCAACTCCCCCACAGTGCCCTGATCCGGTCCGGTTATGTCAATGACGTGTCGAGGACCTGTGCTTGTTTTTCCCACCAAGTTTCATCCCGATCCCTCCACTTTAAGCGTTTCTCAAAATTTCCGGTTCCCTCCTCCAACTCCTCCCAGTGTCATCGGATCCGGTCCGGTTATGTCAATGACGTGTCTAGGACCTGTGCTTGTTTTTCCCACCAAGTTTCATCCCGATCCCTCCACTTTAAGCGTTTCTCAAAATTTCCGGTTCCCCACCCCAACTCCCCCACAGTGCCCTGATCCGGTCCGGTTATGTCAATGACGTTTCTAGGACCTGTGGTTGTTTTTCCCACCAAGTTTCATCCCGATCCCTCCACTTTAAGCGTTTCTCAAAATTTCCGGTTCCCTCCTCCAACTCCCCCCAGTGTTATGGGATCCGGCCCGGATTTAAAGTGAGGTGTCTGAGACACGAGGTCATCCTAAATATCAATTTTCATCAAGATCCGATCACCCGTTCGCAAGCTAAAAATACCTCAAATTTTGGCTTCAACCTCCTTCCACTCCCCCCCCCCAGATGGTCGAATCGGGGAATTGATGATTTCCTATTTAAGCTGGTCGGGTCCCAGACATGCCTGTCAATTTCCATCGTCCCAGCACATCAGGAAGCACGGAACTGGCGGGATCACTACAAATTCGGACTTCTCCCCCCCCCCCCAACTCCCCCAAAGTGAGCGGATCGGTTCCGGTTATATCAGTCACGTATCTAGGACTTTTGCTTGTACTTTCCACCAAGTTTAATTCGGATCCCTCCACTCTAAGTGTTTTCCAAGATTTCCGGTTTCCCCCTCTAACTCCCCCCAGTGTCACCGGATCCGGTCTGGATTTAAAATGGAGGGTCTGAGACACGAAGTCCTTCCATGTATTAAGTTTCATTAAGATCCGATCACCCGTTCGTAAGCTAAAAATATCTCATTTTTCCTATTTTTTCCGGATTCCCCCTCCCTCCACTCCCCTCCAGATGGTCGGATCGAGGAAGCGACAATTTCTAATTTAATCTGGTCCAGTTCCTGATATGCTTGCCAAGTTTCATCGTCCTAGCTTATCTGGAAGTGCCCGAACTAGCAAAACCGGGACCGACAGACCGACAGACCGACAGACCGACAGACCGACTGACGGACAGAAATAACAATCGCTATATGGCACTTGAGTAAGCTCAAGTGCCATAAAAATCGACCACCAAAAGCATCTTCGTTTATACCATCTATCAAGTTTCACTCGAATCTGAGCATTTTTGGAAAGTTCCGGTACCCCACCCCCCTCCCACCAACATTGTCGGAGCCGGTTCGGGCCCAATCTCTTAATTCCCTGTTCCTGTCCATCAAGTTTTACTGAAATTGGAGCATAGCCTATCTGCAAGTTTCCAGTACCCCCCCCCCCCCCCCTACCTTGGCCGAATCCGGCCCGGACGCCAAAATAACAAATCTAGGCCGCATAAACTCGATACTGTCGAATTTGCATCTCATTCGGTCCATCCGTTTGGTTTTCGTGCATGTCAAAAGTCCCCAGACCCCCAATTCCCCTAATCGTGGTCGCATATGGTTCGAACGCATGTTTTACATGTTGAGGCCTTCAATTCGTATCCCCCATTAAGTTTCACTCGAATCAGACCACTCGTTCGCAATTTATCGAAGTCAATTTCCATATTTCTCTTTTCTTGCTCCCCAAAAAATGCTCGGATCTAGGAATGGAAGTTTCCGGGGGTATGTTGTGTCAGGTTCTTAAGTCAAGATAATTCGGGTCGCTAATATGCCTGCAAAGTTTCGTTGTCGTTTTACATCTGGAACTATTCTAACTCACGACTACCGGAATTCTAGGAAACCCCCTCCAACTCCCCCCACAGAGCCCCAAAACCATCTGGCTCCGTCAGTTTCATCTAGGCCTAATGCTTATTCCATCCATTAAATTTCGTCTCAATCCCTCTGCTTTTAGAGTTTCTTGAGTTTTCCACCCCCCCCCCCCCCCTCATCCCCACAGGTATCGGACCCGACCCGGACGTGACACTGAACGTCCGAGGCGATAGCTCACCAGACAAGTTTCATTCAAATCCGATCACCCGTTCAAAAGTTATGCACGCCACTAGATTCCATCCACTCCCCCCACGATGGTCGGGTCGGGGAAACGGCTGTTCTCAAGTCAATCTGTTCGGATCCCTGGCATACCTGCCAAGTTTCATCGCCCTAGGACATCAGGAAGTATGCCGAACTCGCGGGATCGCTAGAAATCCGGACCCCCACCCCAACTCCCCCACAGTGCCCTGATCCGGTCCGGTTATGTCAATGACGTGTCGAGGACCTGTGCTTGTTTTTCCCACCAAGTTTCATCCCGATCCCTCCACTTTAAGCGTTTCTCAAAATTTCCGGTTCCCTCCTCCAACTCCCCCCAGTGTCATCGGATCCGGCCCGGATTTAAAGTGAGATGTCGGAGACACGAGGTCATCCTAAATATCAATTTTCATCAAGATCCGATCACCCGTTCGCAAGCTAAAAATACCTCAAATTTTGGCTTCACTCTCCCTCCACTACCCCCCCCCCCCCCCAGATGGTCGAATCGGGGAATTGACGATTTCCTATTTAATCTGGTCGGGTCCCAGACATTCCTGTCAATTTCCATCGTCCCAGCACATCAGGAAGCACGGAACTCGCGGGATTACTACAAATTCGGACTTCTCCCCCCACCCCGACTCCCCGAAAGGGAGCGGATCCGTTCCAGTTATATCAGTCACGTATCTAGGACTTTTGCTTGTACTTTCCACGAAGTTTCATCCGGATCCCTCCACTCTAAGTGTTTTCCAAGATTTCCGGTTCCCCCCTCCAACTCCCCCCAGTGTCACCGGATCCGGTCTGGATTTAAAATGGAGGGTCTGAGACACGAAGTCCTTCCATATATCAAGTTTCATTGAGATCCAATCACCCGTTCATAAGCTAAAAATATCTCATTTTTCCTATTTTTTCCGGATTCCCCCTCCCTCCACTCCCCTCCAGATGGTCGGAGCGAGGAAGGGACAATTTCTAGTTTAATCTGGTCCAGTTCCTGATACGCCTGCCAAGTTTCATCGTCCTAGCTTATCTGGAAGTGCCCGAACTAGCAAAACCGGGACCGACTGACGGACAGAAATTACAATCGCTATATGGTGCTTGAGAAAGCTCAAGTGCCATAAAAACCGAGAAAGCATTAACCGAGATACAGGCGAGGACTCCCTACCGGAAACGTGGAGCGGGATTATTAAGGGAAGAAAATTTAAGCCTCAGTCCCTTATTAACAACAAAACCGAAGTCGACCAAAATGCAGAAAAAAAGGTTTCCTGCCAATCGTGCAGCAAAAACAGCAGCCGTGTCAAAAATTAATCTTGGCACTAGTTTTTCCGTGCAGTAATTATTCAAAGTAATAGATACATGCGAGTATTCATAATAGAAACGTAGAACGCGGTCATTATTAAAATAATATCTAAGTTTTCTGCCAATATTATAGGGGTATTTGAAGGTAATTTACTTTAAAAATCCAGTCTCATCCAGTCTTTCCCCGAGGACGACCGTAAGTTGTTCATCGGAACACAGAAGAAGTTCTGCCTCCTCAACGGTATAGAACTCAAGCTGGCCTCTGAAATATTCCTTTTCGAGTCCTATCTAAAAGCAGTAACAGTGAAACACATTGGAAAAGCAAAGGCTTCGTTAGCTAGTATGTTCTAATATTACAGTGGAAATTTAAAAGAAAAAAAAAAAAAGAAAAAAAAAAAGATATTTAAGTCGGTAGAAGCTTCAGTTATTTATTACAGGTTTGTTTCCTTCCCCGAAGTTGAACCAGATGATTGACAGCCTGACGAGGACCCTTGCCAAGAAGGGCCGAAACATCGCTGATGAAGAATCCTAGCTCACGCATATCCGTTGTAAACATTGTTTGAGTATATGTTAAAGTTTTATATGAAGTTGATTAGATGTTCGATGTTCGAAGTATAATTTCCAGGATTAGGAAGTTCCCCACGAATTCTGACTTTGTTCCAGTTTCGACGAAAGTACACCGAAGATGAATATTGTTCGGTAGTCTTTCGATACCAAAACAGTAGTTATACAGAATCCCGGTTATGCTATCGGTCTGAACTTATTCGGGTTGATAACTGGGATTCGGTAATTTATTCGTTATAATTGCCAGGATTCGGAAGTTGTCACGAACCTCGAAACTCAGAAGATGTCGACTGAAGCACTTGTCGCAGACAGAATGGATGATCTGTGATATCATCGATAGTCCTTACTTTTATTTTGGGTCCCAAAAAGAATATCTAATCATAAATATTTCAAAAATTCCACCTGCAGCACTTTCGTAATATTCTCTGTTTTTTGGAAGGGCGCGTCATTTGACGGGATTTTTAAGCCAGTTTTAGGATTGAGATTTGGAACATTAAAAGCTAGAATTTGGACGGAAATTAAATCTGACAGGAAAAAGCAAAAAAAAAAATCGCCTGCGGCGCTCACTTTATGTGAGGATGGGCTATTGACTAGACTACAGTTGCTGCTGCTGCCGGAACGTCGCTCCAACCGGTTTCTGGAACCTCAGTATTTAATCAACGGTAAATGATAGAATTTGTAAAAGAAGCAGTTGAATTTTCGCCTACAGAAAAAATGGATTTCAAAATTTCGACTGCGGCGCTCGATTTCATTTTCTATTGGCTATAATAGATAGAAGCTGTTACTGCAATCCTGCCCGGCAATATATTCTCCATGTGGGCTTCGCCAAAACGCCGCCTAATGCTTGGCTTATCGTCTTTCATGCTGTCCTTTATTGTTACTCTTCCTAGGTAATCGTTTCTTAGTTCTAGGAATCGGTAAAAATTTTGAAAGGTTCGGTAAAACTTTGACTCTGCACTCCCTCACCGAAAATAACCTTCCGACGCCCCTGATAGGACAGTGCTTCCACTCCCAAAATAAGTAGGGTGCTCTTATAAATAAGTATTTAGAAAGTAGAAGCTAGTAGAATAATAAGTAGATTCATTCAAAAATGCACAAGGGCACTTTCGATAAGAGGGTGCCGATTCAAAAATTTTACCGAATCTTTCTGAAATTTATAAACAATTTAAGCTTTAGGCTAGATTAACTCCAAATTTTCGGATCAGTTTTAAATTATTTTAAAACATTAAAATTCAAAAATGATAATTTTTAAGTAAAATAGCAACGCTGAAATGAGCAGCACGGCTAGACAGCAACTGGGCGTCGCTATTCCGAAGGCCACTTGGACAGTACAGGCCTATTGCTGCGGCCGATTCCACTGCGAATTCTAACTACCGAACCCAAGACAAAATTCAACTGACCACCGCAGGCAAAATTTTTGAATTCGCATTTTCTTTTCTGCAGGATTTTAAGAAACATTAACTGCGGAGGGGTCGAAACCCTGGCAGCAGCCTTTTCCTGCAATATAGGTTCTGAAACAAATGTTTCTCAGATCCCCAGCCTAAAACCAGATAGCAATCAAAATATTTTGAAAATATGTGCCGCAGGCGAAAATTTCGAAAAAGGCCTCTATTTTCCTAAAATGCAGAGATTTTGTTTACAAATTAAATCATGAGACAATAAGGAGACCGGAAAATAAGTAGGTAAGTAGATCCAAAATTTGGTAAGTAGAAAAGGCCAAAAAAAAGTATTCTACTGCCAAAATAAGTAGAAGTGGAAGCACTGGATGGGAGGTGACTGCATTAAGTTACACGACTGGCAGATTTCCGGCAAGGCTTCAGAGTCATACCAGTTAAAAACCAATAGCCAAGAAACACAGCACCACATGCGGGAACTGTACGAATTTAAAGAAACATTCATTATACGGAAAGGTGAGCGTCATTCCTAATAGGAGGAATTCACTTCCGCAATAGCCGGACCCGCAGCAGTTTCTTATGACTGCAGATCAGACAGAATAAAAGAGGTTGCCGCAGGCGAACTTTCTAGAATCCGGTATGACCAGAACGTCTTTTCGGATCCCAGATGAAAGTAAGGGCCACTTGCCACTGATCTCCCCGTCTGTCTTTGTTATAGACGATTCAAAAAAATGTGAGATATTCAGCTGGAAGGTTGACGCTTTCTTTCCGGAAAAGAATTACTGATCATCCGGAGAAAACAACTTGAAACAGAGCAGACTTGTCCTGAATTTACTTTTAAAAAACAAAATAAAATCAAATGTCATGTTGCAATAATCAGGCCCCTCATTACATCTTCTATCAATGCTGACGAATTCGATTTATTTTTAAACTTCACACTGGAGACAAATTCTTATCATCAAATTATGTTCTTTTCAAATACAAAGTATCTTTACAAGAAACTGACAAATTCTTGCAAAGGTACGCCACAAGCAAAATCAGCTTCATATTTTACTTAAATGGAGAGATAGTGGTACGACACAGATCGTGTGAAAGACTTGGGTTAAAACTGTGCGCTGCAGGACGAAATTCATACAGAAAATTATTCGGGTCTTGGAAGCTTAAATATCGGAATGACTTGAAATAGCCCGGCTCTTTCTGTCAATCTGGCAAGCTCGAAACATGCGACTAAGATTGCAATTCCCGAAGTCTCGAACGCTCGAGAACCCAGAGCCGCCGATGTCCAAGCTGATGTCAACCCAGGTTCTTGGTAATCATGAACTAGCCTTACCGATTTTCCCGGGCGCATTGCCAGCCCCTCCACCATTTATAGCTTTCTTTGGTGAGAGCCCAGTTTAGCTGAAATTTCGTGGTCGGGCACCCTGCGACCGCCTACACTGTATAAAAAATCTTGCAGTATTTGCTACCTGGATTAATCTTGTCGGATTAATTTTATCCCAATAGAGATAAGATTAATCCCAGTAGCAAATACTGCATCCTTATTCGGAGTTGCTTTGTACAGTTTAGTTTAGCTCAATTTGTATGGTCGGGCGCTCTGTGACCGCAAAAGTTTAGCTTTTTTTCTTTCTTCGAGGAAGGGGGGGGGGCATAGCGATGCCCCTGGCGCCCCTTCCTTCCCTAAAATGCCTGGCACATGTTTTGCTCTAAACTAAACCCAGGTATGGTTTGAAACATTTGCTTGGATCTTACGCTACAGTATAGTAGAGGTATGATGATGATGATGATTTTATTTATAACCCGTCAAAATAAACACAAGGCACAAAGACGGAGTAAATAATAAGGAAAAAAAGAGAAAAAGAAAGGAAAACACGAAAGAAAGTAACTTACAAAATACACAGTATAACTTTTACTATACAACTAAAGCAAGAGGGATTTCCAGTCGTGATCAATATTTTGGCTGTATGTTTCTATTTGTTTCTCCACTGCTGTTAGTGGATCTCTAATTTGATAACGACTGGAAATTTTAGAGTTTCTCGTCCAAGGGGGGAGGCGCAATATATATTTGGCAAAACGATAGAATGTTGACCGGACTTGTTTTTGTCTGTTTTGGTTAAAGTCTCCAGAAGGGTGCAGTATACAGGATGTGAGGTAGGGCGACGGAATTGAAGATAGCCGCGAGGATGGGACGTTGAAAGCGTAGCTTATTCGATACTACAGATCCGTATGCCCTGCAATTCTTTTACGTATATGCTTTATAAGTAGTGCACGGGTTTCTTTGATGGATTTTCCAATAGGTAACCCCAGGTAAATTAGGGAATCCAGTGGCTTCACATGAACACTTCCCAGCCGTACTGTTACGTCCGGGTCAGATTTCCAGTTGAAAAGTACGACTTGGGATTTATCTGCATTGAAATGCATTCCAACGTGCCCATATTCTGTGCTAAGAATATCGAAATTTTCCTCTAAACGAGTAACAGTACGGCTGGGGTTAAGAATATCATCATCATACCCTATCAGGCTAACATCAATACCCCGAACAATACATGCAGGTTTAATTTTACTCTGCGGTTCAATTAGGTGAGACAAGTCAAGTCAGGTGAGACAATGGACCCCTGTCTTACTCCCTTTTTGACCGGCCCTGTCAGATTTACATCCGGAGAACCAGGAACTTGGATCGCGACGACCAAATTTGTATATAGGTCTCTGTAAACTCGGATTATCGACAGATAATCCGACAGATAATAGAGCTTCATGCAATATATATTCGTGAACAAGGGAATCGAAAGCTCTGCTTACAACGTGACTAGCAAGCACCAGAGCTTCTTTTAGGGAATCAGCCTCAATGAGAACAGAACATAATGCACTAAGAGTATGCTTACGTGTACGTTTGTTGACATTGGACTAACTACCAGTTAGCCAAATTAGGTAATTAAAGGCAGACATTCAGTCCGAAAACTGCAACATTTCACATCGACATACTACTATATCGACTCTATGTACTCGCTCGCAAATCATAATCTGAACTTGATTTTCCCAGATGATTGGCCTTAATCGTTTCTGAACTTTAATATTAAAAATGTTCGAGCAGTCTGATGAAGACCGGACATCTACAAAACACCCAACTTTCATGCAGGGTTGCCACATCAGGAAGATTTAGAGAGTGACTTGAATTTGTAGTGAAATTTTTATTTGCATGAAAATACGTGAAACGGCAGTGAAATTGTCACTTGTGGTCGGAATCACCGCTGCGCAAATGACCGTTTCTCATTAAATAGGCATGCAACAAACGTGAAAGAATCACTTTTGGTTTGTATCACTGATACGTAGGACACGAGTGATAAAAACAGAACAGAGCGACAATTCAAATCAAATCAAATTTATTAATTAGCTATGATTATCCAAACACGAATAGCACTGGCACGTCAAAGATACAAACACTTGGGTCACAATTCAAGTCAAGTCACTGTTAAAAGTTTTGCAAAAGTACGGGACGGATGAGCGGTCTTACCAAACACTGCAATTTGCAGGAGGGAGCTTTAACTTTTGCTTCCCCGAATTTGATCCTCGAGTGGGGCGTTTATTTTCAGCTGTTGGCTGGAAATCTGGCAGAATGTTGCGAAAGAGCTCCGACGACAGACAGGACCTCCCAAAAGCCATGAGAAGTTCATGCCGTCTGTTTGAAAAGGTAGCCAGGCCCAGTGACGCCATACTCGCCTCGTATGAGACGTACTCGTGCCCACGTTTAATTCACACTATCGTGCGACATATCGCATCTGGGATCCCACCAAAACCTTTTCTCTTGTTTGCCAACCATTTCCTTGCTTTTCTCTTACGTCACAGCCATGCTTCCGAACAGATAGACCAATCACATCACTGATAAGTCTTGGTCGCCTTGTTTCCGTTGAGTCTGACTTACTCTGACCCACCGACAGTCAACTTAGATATTTGAATTGTTGAGGTACGTGATAAGTAGCCTATTAGTGTAGGTAGGGACGGTGTGAATCAGGAATAATTAGATACAACGGGCAATATAAATAGAATGCACATAAATAATGTAACAGTTGTTTCGGCAGGAAGAATTAATAGTTTTAAGCGATAAAAACTAGGCTATTATTATACGGTCAAAAACAATATATGAGACGACGGCCAATTCGCGGCTTAATGCTTAATCGATGTGCAATAGCCAGCTACCCTTAACTGGTAACACTTGGCTCTTGAGTCTTGACAAGCATCGGTCAACACTGTTGAGAGACCAGTGAGATATCTAATTGCCGTTGCCACAGCTACTCCGCTTTCATTAAACTCTGAACAAAACTTTCAGGTTCAAAGCCGCTCAGGCCGGAAAATGAAACTTTGAGCCTGAAGAGGACCCTTGCCAAGAAGGACCGAAACATAGCTCTAATGAAATGTAGCTGACTTATCCGCTTTGCACCGTCAAACATCTTGCAACCATCGGACCATGGTACATTATCGCTGTATCTGAAAAAGTCTTCTGATTTTCATCATCACCAACAATAGAGCCTAGGATTTTGTCCTAGATGATGTGACTGGATATCAGTTTTTCTTTTGTGATGACTTCGAAAAGCTCAGTTTCGGAAATTGTCGTTTTTGCAGGGAGACCGCGCAAAAACGGACACGAGTACAGGAGACCGTACCGATCACTTTTCGGTCCGTCGGTCCACTGTGCTCGAGTTAGGATAGAGCTCGAGCTTGGAAGGCATGTTAGGGACTCGACCAAAGTAACTTGGAAACAGTCACTTCCCCGATCCGGACCACCGTGAGGGTAGTGGAGGGAGGGGGAATCCGGAATATTGAGGCATGCGGAACTTTCGAATGGGTGATGGGATCTATATGACACAAAATATGTGGAACGAACACATGCCTCACATGTCCCATTTTACTTCCGAGCCCGGATCCGAGAATTGTGGGGGAGTGCTGGAAATATCGTGACACTCTTAGACAGGGTTACCACTTGACTGAAATAAAATGCACTATCCAAGTACCAAAAAGGTACTACCAGAGGAGAAAATGTACTACCTAAAAAAATTTTTTTAGCGTGTTGCGCTTCGCGCAACACGCGCTTTGTCTTCCCCTGACGCTACTGTAAATGCCTTTCGCACGACCCTATACATATGGCCCGAATCGAACCTTCGTCAAAACTATGGTTTTTCCTACTTGAACAGATTCCGGTTAGTCCCCGAAGCCGCGCCGAAAGTCGGCGGCGCGCCGCCGAAAATAACTCAGCGGGCCGCCGCCGAAAACATCTCGGCGCGCCGCCGTTGGGGTCGGCGGCGGCGGCCCGCCGGTAAAATTATGCCGCCGAATTATCTAGGTGAAATGTTTCAAGTTCTTTTTCTTTTGTGTTTTATCTTCCAAACGCTGTTCTGGTTTTTGCCATGAGCAAGTAAGCAGTGAGTCGTCGGTTATGGCGGCAGTGCAGGACTATTAGTTATTACCAAAAATTGTATGTTAGCTCCACACCGTGTAAGCAAAGTGACCAATAGCGACCGTGCTGTCTGTCCAAAGTTTGCTAGTTCAGACACTTCCGGACAAGCTAGGGCCAGTGCCGTCTTTTACTTTTGGTGGACCGTAGATCATCCATGGGTTTGTGGCCCCTTTTCGAGAGTCAAAAACGTAAAAACATCAGCAAATTAACACACACTATTCTTGGTCGAGCCACACTATGGTCACATCTGTCAAAATTTTGGTAACGTAAATGACGAGGGTGCGTAACCTGGATCGTAAGGAACAATGCGATACGGCCAGCAACCATAGCCTGATTTCTCAGCAATTTACACTTGCCGCTTGGCCTCTCTTGTCCCCTAGTCCCCAGCCCCGCCCTAACTGGCCTAAGGGTAAAGACGGCACTAGCTAGGGTGGTGAAACTTGCCATTCTTTGCGGACAGTTGCGCCATTACACGGAAAGTCGGAAAACGTTTTAATTACCTCGAAATCCTCTCGATTGCTGTACATTCGAAATTCCCTAGAAATCTCAAGAGTCCCCCTTCACAAATTTGTATGTGTAGTAAAGCAGCAGGTAGCCTATATAGGTTAAAGGATTGTATGGCACTTGCTTTGAATTGTCCTCTTTTGCCGCTTCCTTCGTCTATCCCCTCGTCTGACTAGTTTCTACACTTCCATACCATACAAGCTAGGACCATAAAATTATGTATGCATATAAAGGACCCGACCGATAATCAAAGAGTCCTTCTTTTCCGAATCCGACCATCCATGGAGGGGGGGGGGATGAACAATCCTTCATGTTGACCCTCACATATCGCAAACGGTACAAGGCTATGGGTCCCAGATATGTAATTATGGGGCCATGACGCAACCCGGCTTTGGTGGGGGAATTTGAGGGGTTCCTGGATGTCTTCTCATTTGTGACATGTCAAATTCTCGACTCGTGACCTGACCTGGAGGAACGTGCCAGCTTGCGAGAGCAAATGTGCAGTGGACGAAATTAGTTTTGGACCACTTTAATTTTGGTTTTGTTTTTTCTGACTGTTCTTAATTAATTTTATATTGCACCAACACCAGCAAAAATTGATTCCCCTCCGAATATGAAAGGGAGTCCTTTTTAATGATGGTGATGATAATCGGAGCATTCCCCGTCCGTGGGGACTCGCGAGAAGAAGGGGAGTGAGTCCCAGGGACAAACAAAACGCGGGGACTCCTCAAGTGGAGTCCTCGGGGAACGGCGAGAATACGCCTTATATAGATGGAATTTATACAAGTCACTTTCTCCTTTTGGTCCCTATGCGCAGTCTACCAAATATTTCCGGAACCCCTCTCCACCGTGTCCACGTGCGATTCGGACACATAAATATCAAATCTAGGGCATTTGCTCCTATCAACCACCGAGTTTTACTCGTGTGGAAGCACTTCCGGATCTTGGACATATGACCAAATTTCATCCCATTCCCTCCATCCGTTTGGTTCCTACGCAGGATACGAAGCCTCGCCCTCCACCCCACCAACGTGATCGGTCGCAAATTTCGCATCTACGGCACTTACTACCGAACAAGTTTCCCTTGAATCGCAGAACATCCGTAAAATTTCGGTGACACCCAACTCCCCCCACCGAGGCCGGATCCAGTCTGGACTCAAAACAAAATCTCTAGTACCCATGACCTTTGTACGATGCAATTGGTATCTGCGCATGTGCAATGATTTCCGGGCCTCCCCCTCCACCCGGAAAGTTTCAGAAAAGTTAAATGTCTCATCTAGGGACTTTCTTTAAGCGAGACACCAAGCACCCTTGAATCGGAGTACTTCCAACTCCCCGTGTCCCGAGGTTGGATCCGGTTTGGTCTTCAAAATCACGTATCTGGCGACCCATGATCTTTGTATTGTCCAAGTTTCCTCTCAATCACTATATTCCTTTGGTCCCTTGTATGATCCAAAAGTCCAACCCCAACCTCCCGTGGTAATCGTATCTTTTTGATCCCACAATAAATAAAGTTTACTTCGACTTTTTGTGTTCCCCCTCCCTCCACCCCCACACGAATGATCGGATTAATCCGCGAAAACATGATTTCGCTGGGCATTCAGCCGAGTCCTTCAGAAGCTTGTCAACTTTCATCGTCTTAGCTGACGTGGAAGTACCCGAACTAGCTAAAGTGAGACAGAGGGACCACCAATATGGCACTTGAACCGACGGCTGATAAAATAACACAATAATAAAATAACTGCTGGAAAATTGCAAAAAATACCTTGAAAATGCTAAAAATAGAGCAAACGCCGATAAATTTCGGCGCGCCGCCGATAACTTTCCGGCGGCGCGCCGCCAAAAAAATTTTCGGCGCGGCTTCGGGGACTAATTCCGGTTAGGTAAAATCTATAGAAATATTATATCATTTCTTAAAACAGAAAACGAAATCATCCTCTTTTCTCCTCTTCTTGTCTGTTCTTGCAGATTGGCCTATTGCAATTAGGAGACAAGGGCAGGGGCGTCACGACTGGGGGGACGCCCCCCCCCCTCCCAGTGTTGTCGGCCAGTCGATATAAAGTAACCGAGTCTGCGCGAAGCGCCGCGATTTTTCGTCAAAAACAGTTGATTTTTTTCATGAAAACAGTCGGTTATTCTGAAGATCAGTCTATTTTTCGTCAAAACAGTCTGTTTTTCCAAAAATCGGTTGAATTTTTTCAAAACCATATTTTTCTTCTTCTTGAAAACAGTCGGTAAAAGTAGACAAGTCGGTAAACGCCTTGTCCCCCCCCCAAAAAAAAAAAAAAAAACAACAACAACAATTTGGCTAGTAACACCTCTGGGCAAGGGACCAAAAATGTATTTAATAATGTGCACACATCTGATGTAGTATTTCATGACAGTTCTAAGACCCGAAGATGCGGTTTGGAGAAAAGCGCTAACAGTTTCAAGAACTTATGACACCAGAACCCATGCCGATAAGGATCAAAATATAGCTACAATAAAATTCAGCTGACGTATCCATTTTGCACTGTCAAATATTGACTTAACTAGCTCACAAAGTTTAGATTAAACTAATCAGATCCAATGACCAAATGTTTCAGATAAAATGAGTGAAATGCAACTAGCCCCACATCATCTTAGACAGAAATTTTTAAAAAAATATATATTAAGTAGTAGCTTTCTTAAAATGTACTACGAAAGTACTACTTTTTTCAAATGTACTACCAACTCACTACTTTGAAAAAAATGTACTAAAAAGAGTACAATTGTACTACCGGTGGCAACTCTGCTCTTAGAGTGAGGGATCGGGAAGAAACTTGGTGGGAAGAACAAATACATATCCTTGATACATCGTTGACATAACCAGATCGGATCCGGGCACTGTGGGGGTGGTGGAGGCTGGGTCCCGTATTTCCGGTTACCACGGATTAAGGTACTTCCAGATGTGCCAGGACGATGAAACTTGGCAGACTTATAAGGGACCCGACCAGACTGACTTGAGGAAAGTCATTTTCGCGATCCGACTATCGGAGGAGGAAACTGGAATCCGGACTACCAGAGCCTCGTTTTTTTTGCAATAGCGCTGCCGCATCGCTGCTGCAGCACTTGTGTGCTTTTTCACAACAACGTTTTTGGATTCACTTTCTTCTTGGTCGAAGCGGCAGCCACAGCACCTCGCAGGGGAGCACGGACTTGGTCGGTGAGCTCAAGTCCGTGATTCTTGAGAAGCGCTGCTGTCTTCCTCGGAAGCACTGCAGCGCGAAAACGGATGTAGGAAGAATCAGTCCGGAAGCGACCGAGAAGTGGACCTGCAGGGTGCAACAAAAACGAGGCTTCGGTATCAATTCACCCCTTGGCTAGTAAGAAATGCCAGTCGAACCCGCAAACCCCGCAATGCGGAAGGGAATAGGGTGACAATGGGCAATGTTCTTACGCTTACAAGTTACAACACGAAAGTGGCGAGCAGGGAACGCAAAGTTTTATGGGGAAAACTACAGAGGTGTTGAATGGAAATGGAAGACTGGAAAGAAGACTTTTTTCGGATCCCAAAACGTAAGTGGAGGGATACCTCTGACATCACAAAATGTGTCCGCTTGTCCGTCCGTCTGTGCGCACTATAACTCTCGAAGGGAATGAGATATTTTGATGAAACTTGGTGTGAGGGTTCTTTGGGTCAAGAGTAAGGTCAAGTTCGTAGATGGGCTCTGTAGCCATACATTTAGGTTTGGGGAGGGGGTTTGAATTAAGGGCAAATAAAATATTTTTAAACAGATAATGTGATAGTCGAGTATGGGGTAAGAAGACCGGAATCCGGCCAAAACCGGAAAGTCTGTTAAAAGTAAAAGTTTTATTTGTAGTTGATTAGAGGTTCGATTTCGTGGTAGGAAAACATGCTGAACTAGACTGTGAAAACTATTTTCTTGCCGGAATCGTAGTTCGCCCGGAATCCGGCCAGAACCGGAAAGTTTGTTAAAAGTAAAAGTTTTATTTGGTGTTGATTAGATGTTCAGTTAAGGGGTAAGAAAACATGCTGAACACTTCTGTGAAAACAATTTTCTGCCCGGACAGGTAGTTAACCCGGAATCCGTGAAACCGTAAAATTATTAAAAGTTATACGTTTTATTTGTAGTTGATTAGATATCTGATTTAGGGATAAGAAGAGACGCTGAATCCGTGTATGACAATAATTTTTTACCCGGATATAAAGTTCGACCGGAATCCGGCTGGAGCCGGAAATTTTTTTATAATTTAAATTTTTATTTGAAGTTGATTAGATGTTCAATATTGGGAAAAGAAGATACGCTGAGTTCGTTTTTGAGCATTATTTTTTCGTTGTACAGGTAGTTCAAAACAGGTATGACTTATAGGGGTAGACCCACATGCTGTTTCTGAATTTTAATAGTAAAAATGTTCAAGGAGACTGGCTAATACTGGATCTGGCGAAGACAAGACCCAATTGTCTGGGTCAAATATTGAATTTTTGGGATCCCATCGAAACCTTTGGTCTTGTTCTCAGATCCTATCGTCTATTCTTATAATACTTTGGCGAGCTAATATTTGTCCACGGGAAAGGAAATAATGCGGAGAGAAGCAAGGGAATATTGTAGGCTACACCACGGAATTGCATGGTGACGGAGAGGAAAACCTCGATGAAAACTTTAAATTCAACTGGCGGGCTGTAGTTCCGCACTGCAAAATGTACTTTCCGAAATAACAAGACCGAATGTTTCGATGGGATACCAGTGTGGAATGTTTGTTGATCTGTTTAATAGCCTATAGACAATCGTGTCTAACAGATGTTAGGTCTTGGCCGAACCGCGTTAAAGGGCACCTCGCACTTTTTTGGAGTGGGGAGTTATTTATCGACTGGATGGTAATTTTTACCGGTGCTTTTCCAAGACCAAAGGTTTAGATGAGATCCCCAAAATTTAATGTTTGATCCAGAAAATTCGGACTTGTAGATAGTCGGTCTTCGCCAGACTCCTTGAACATTTTTACTATCAAGATTTAGAAACAGAAGAAGGTGAATGGCTATATCATCTGAGAAAACCAAGTTCAGATATGGATTCAGCATGTGCGTATTAACCCCTAGGCTATACGTATACGTCATATCTGCTTTGACGAAACTGATCAAATCTTCCTGCCTATCTTCTACCAGATCTCCGATTTCAGCCGGATTCCAGGTAAACTACTTGCCTGTAAAAAAAATTAAGCTTAACTACGAATTCAGCGTATCACCTTACCCCTATATCGAACATCTAATCAACTTCATATAAAACTTTAACATATACTCAAACAATGTTTACAACGGATATACGTGAGCTAGGATTCTTCATCAGCGATGTTTCGGCCCTTTTGGCAAGGGTCCTCGTCAGGCTGTCAATCTTCTGGGTCAACGTCGGGGAAGGAAACAAACCTGTACTAAATAACTGATGCTTCAGCCGACTATAAGTATCTTACCACTGTAAGAAAAAAACTAGTCCTGAGATTTAATTTTTGACACTGCCGCTGTTTTTGCTGCACGATCGCCCAACGATACCGACCGAAACTTCCTGCTTTGCTTCTACCAAATTTCCGGTTTCGGCCGAATTCCGAGCGAACTACTTGTCCAGCAATACAAGAACAATTCAGAAATGAATTCAGCATATCTGCTTATCCTTATAAAGAACATCTAATAACTTCGAATAAAACTTTAACTTGTAAAATTTCCGGTTCCAGCCAGATTCCGGACGATTTATATGTCCGGGTAAAAAATGATTGTCATATACAGACTCAGGGTCTTTTCTTAGCCCTAAATCTGTCATCTAATCAACTTCAAATAAAGCTTTCCTTTTAACCGTTCCGTTTTCCGGTTTGGACGGGTTCCGGACGAACTACTCATCCGGCAAAAAATGTCTTCTTACCTCATAATCGACTATCGCATTAGCTGTTTAAAAATATTTTGTTTGCCCCTTAACTTGAAGCCCCTCCCCCACCCCTAACTGTAGGTCAGAGAAACTGTTTGAGTTCCGTCGAGATCTTAAAACCCTTTGTCTCCACCAATATGAGTTTTGAATGGTTGTTATCTTGATTCGAGCCGTTCTCAGGTTGGCCCAGATTCTGTTATGTCTATTTAATCATTTATATTTTATTTATTTGTTTGGTTTTGTTTGTTTTTTGAGACGGGATTTTGGAGTGTATAGTTTTCTTTTTGTGGGTGTTTGACCAGGAACCGAGTAATTGTATAAGTTTGTTTATATTTTCTTTTCTCTTCCTCTCTTTTTTCTTATTTATATTTCTATTACAGTGTTATATAGGGTAACCTGCCAAAGGGGGTTTGTTAAACCTCTTAACAAGTGTAAACTTCTGGAGGGTTTTGTAGTTCTTAGTATTTTTTTTTCAATAAACCCCCCATTTATAATCTAAAATCTAATCAGAGCCCATCTACGAACTTGACCTTACCCTTGACCCAAAGAGTCCACCAAGTTTCATCGAGACTTATCGTGCTGACAGACGGATAACTTTTGCGATTTCATAGGTATCCCTCCACTTATGGTTTGGGATCCCAAAAACAGACAGTTTCAGGAAAAATTAACTTAATTAAAAGTTTTATTTGAACTTGATTAGATATTCGATTATGGGGTAAGAATTTTTGAGATTCCAGTATTTTGCAGGATTTTCGGACTTTTTCAGATTTACCAGAAATTTGCTGATAATTTTAACAGACTGCAGTAAGAGTTAGGCATTTTGGAAAAAAATGACAAGAAAATAGAGGCATACAGCTCTATTTTAGCTAGATGGCTACGCTTGGCTCCTTTTTATTAAAAAAAAACGAAGAAATGCGGTTTATTTCCTTCGTTTGGTTCATCTCGGATAGCAAAAAGACACAAATCGTCAGTGTTTCCACAAAGTTTCGTATGCGGTGCATTTTGTAGTATATATTCACTATTTAGAAGAAGGGTGCGTCACTTATAGTAGGCGTTCAAAGCTTGGAATATTTGTGAGTTTAAAACATACTAAAAGCTAGAATTTAAGTTAAACTAAAAAGCCGTCCTAACAAATTTTTGCCTGCGACGCATAGTATAAAGTACAGTCGTTGTCACTGCGCCTGTTGTCTGTACCTTTTCAAGTCCCGTCTAGTGACGTTCACCATTTTGTTGTTGGTATTTGCGGTATTTAGACGTTTAAAATTCGGTTAGTTCTAATGGTAACAAGTGCGCAAGTGCTCAGACGTGGAGTGTAAAAGTAAATGGTTTATCTCATTTTATATACAAATAGCTTTAGAACCAAGACATTTCTCATCCCAAAAACCAAACAAGTATTGAAATAACCTAATTTGTAATCATCCCACTTTAAAAGCTTTAAAAGTAAACAAACCGCCAGTAAATCCATATAAATTTTGAAGATCTTGCACAAATAGCTTGACTTCGAACACTGAGAATGGTCTGTCAGCCAGTCCCACCCTTCTGCTTTGAACCTCTTTCATTAGCAAGGTAATAAAAAGTGCAATACACCAAATCGTAGCAGCCTAATGCCCCTTTGTCACACTTCATTAAGAACGGTCTGTCATCGATCATATGACAAAACAGTCCAGTTTCCAACTGGTAATTAAAGATTAAAGTACGTCGCGTCGTCTTATTTGTTTTTGTTACAACAAATCCTCATCCGTAGATATTTCTCCCCAAATATACAAGAGTTGGACTTGAGACCTGTCAAAGAATATCTGGGCCCAGCTGCCCATGAATGGCAGCGGCGGGAGGGGGGGGGGGGTCGTGAGCAATCAAATGCATATTTACACCTCTTTTTCCTTAAGTATACCACTTTAGAGTTTGATTCCAGTCACGGGTCAAACACTTTTTTCACGGGCAGTTTGGGCCCACTTGCCCATGAATGGGAATAAGGGTGGGGGTGGTTCAACTCTCTGTAACCCCTATGATCCAAAAGCACAAAGGAATTTCATTGCCTTATTTTCAGTTATTGTTAAGTTTAAAACAATAAAAAATGGGCCATCTGGGCCCAGTTGCCCCTAAACCAAGTGGGGTGGGGGTTGGGATCCGCAAAAAGTAAAAAGAGACCCAATGCTCACAATCCTACCAAGTTTCAACTTGATACGTGTTGATTCCTGTCACAGTTAGCGAACTTCACTCCAGGGCAATCTGGGCCTAGTTGCCCATGAACGTGGTGGGTGGAGGAGGTGCAACTTTCAAAGCAATTTCCCATCCCTAGATCTACATGTACAAGGAATTTCATCTTCCTATGTCCAGTTCTGGTCAGTTCATGAACATTATTCACTGGGCAATATGGACCAGTTTGCCCCTGAACCGGGTTGAGGTGGGGGGTGGGAACCCAAAAGGCACAACTAGACCCCAATACCCACTAGCGTAGCAAGTTTGAACTTGATACTTGCACTGGTTCACGAGTTATGAGCTCCACAAAATACGGTGAAAACCGGAAACCGAAAGCTGCTACAACGCTCGCAATAGTGGCTTCTTCCAAGGAACACTCCACTAAAAACGTTCTAGTCCTCCCAGACGATAGAGACGAAAAATTCAGCTGTGTTTGCTCAAATCCTCCAGCTATATACAGTCTTAACAACTATCCCTTTAAATAGTACAGGCACGTTTTTTGTTGTTGTTTTTTTCGGCTGGATTTCTTTGCAGAACTTTTGGACTTAAGTGGTTTTTGTGGTTTCCGGCAGGATTTTCGAAGTGGAGCAAGTGGAAGCACTGACTAAGACGGATTCGGCCCTACCCGGCCCTGGGAGACTCAGTTCGGTCAGTTCTATAATAGATTTAAGGATACGATTTTTTATTTCTATACAAGGTCGTTTTTGTATCAAATGTACGAGGCAGATTCACTACCAAATGAGGCGAGAAAGAAACGAGGTAGTTTGTGTTTTATATGTACGAGGCCGTTTCGACCTAGATTCGAGGTGAAGATTTTCCGTACGGGTTGTTTATTTTATTTTGTGCAGTTAAAAAACTCTACTTTTTCAGGAGAATGATTGTCTGGTGGATTCTTTTGCTTGGAAGATTTGCTTCGGGCTCAGCTCGCGACCAAGGTATATCCGAATTAATATTATTCATTAGGCCTATCGTTGCTAGAGAGGAGGTTGCCCACAGTTTCTATAAATATCTCTTCTTTTTTTTTCGTGATTCAAGTGAGTGCATTTGCAACCTGTTCGATGTATACGTTCAGTTTCACGATAGTTTTACACATATGTACGCCTTGCCAAAAGACTAGCATGCTAGACTCGCAGGCGCAGAGGCACTGGTTCTATTCTCGGTGGTGCCGACCACTTCCACTTGGTTTGTTGAGGGGGATAGTGTAACCATGTATGACAAGCCAATTTCCACCCAGTTTCCGGGAACCATCTCAATTAATCCAGTAGATGGCCTTACTAAAGACAGTGTAGCACAACACAGTCCCTCGTCTTCTACTACATTTTCCTCTTTTCCTGTTAAAGTTATGAATGGATATGACGACACCTGGATGGAATTTTCACCCGACAGCAATTCCTCGTTTCTAGTGTTAACAGGTGCAGCCCGTGCAGCCGGTGTGGAGGAAAATAGCTCTTTACTCTTGAAGCGAACAGTTCTAGGACCAGTCTGCGTGGTAGAGGGAGTGACGTAAGTCAACCGCGCAATCGGGACACTATGTATACATGAAGCTGACTGCACTAGCTTACTGTTCTGTATAGCACTGTCCATTGAGAACTCATTATCCGGCATCTGTGGTGTTCTTGGGGTTGTTTTGGGGCTTCTCCTTGATCGTAGTTTACAAGCATTACAGTGCCACTCAGTCACGCCACTTGCTATTTCCTCTAGTCTTTGCTTCACTGTGTAGTCTGCACACGAATGTTTGGCTGACTTAGTATGAACGTACTTTTTGCACTTGGTACATGAGATAGAGTTAGAAGCAACCCCTTTGTTGCAAACTGCGCATGTCGAGGAGGGCTTGCTCGTCATCTTAGATGGCTCGAGAGGTGGCTACAGGAGGGATTTGGCTATGTACGGCGTCAGTGCTCGAGACGGAGGGGGGGGGGGGCCGCTTCCGTCCGTTTACGCCCACCGTACCAACCTAGAAAAGGTAAGGCAAGGCACGAAAAAGTTCAAGCTATTCAAAACAACAAATCTTTCCGAGCAAACAAATGATTCCGAGCGCTATCTCTTGTCTTAATTTTCCATAAGAAAACCTCTGGTCACAGAGGAAAATCCAAGACAGATGTCACTAGAAACGAAACTCAATTTTTCACGAATAATCCACCTCAAAATCAGAAATATATATAAGAAATAGACTAAACTCGCTCACCTGAGGAGTTTCTTTGGCGATCGGGCCCCCCGCGTAAGTTCTTGCCGACAGTTTAGTCGTGCAAGACAATACGGTTTGACCGCTGTGACACCTAGCGGATTTTGGAAGTTTACTCTACTTACTTTAGTTTACTCCGATCTCTCCACTCTAACCGTAATACGATATTTATGGTCCCGCTAGCTACCCTCCCCCCCCCCTCCCCGACAGTTGTAATTCGGTCTGTGTAGAACACCTGTGTGACATGTCCTCTTGTTAGTTATCAAGTTTTATTCGGATCCGACCACTCGCTCGAAAGTTGCGCAAGACAAGATTTTTAATTTCCTTTACCCTCCACTCCCTTGGTGTACAGGAGGGGTATCCAACCTCGAATTTACACAACCTTCGACTTGGACTAAAAAGGATGGAAGGAGATTTCAGTCCAATCCCGAAAAGATCCTAACTGTCAAGAAGGGAAACCCTGTGTGACCCAGAACCTGTTTTGGACACCACAGAAATTTCCTTGTAAGGCAGACCAAGTCCGAGGTCATATAAATTCGAAGTTGGATACCCCTCCTGTAGCACTCTCGTACAGGAGATGGGGCAGCTTGTTTGTTGTCGTTTTTGGGATCCCAAAACGGAAGTGGAGGGATACCTGTGACATCGCAAAAGTTTTCCGTCCGTCCGTCTGTAAGCACGATAACTCTCGAAAGGAATGAGATATTTTGATGAAACTTGGTGTGAGGATTGTTTGCGTCAAGGGTAACGTCGAGTTCGTAGATGGGCTCTGTAGCCCTATAGTTGGGGGTTGGGGTTCAAATTAAGGGACAAACAAAATATTTTTAAACAGCTAATGTGGTAGTCGATTATGAGGTAAGAAGACATGCTGAGCACGATGGTGAAAATCATTTTCTCGACGGACAACAAGATTAATCCGAATCCGAGAAAATCTTATCTCAGTAGAGACAGATTAGTCCCAGTAGCAAATACCTCACTATTTTTTTTTTTTTTCAGTGTAGTGTAGCTTTCTCGAAGAGAACTTTGAAACTTTGAAAGAATATTGATGGGCAGAATTCCAGCAGCATTTTCTATATGCTGCTACCCAAGACTAAAGTACACCGAGTATACCGCAGGCAAAACTTTTAAATTTCGCTTTTTTCCTGTAAGACCAACCCTCCTTACTCTTGCGATGCCCCTGATCACCTGAGTGTCAGAGGTTGTGTGGCCAAATGTCAAGCTTCCCTCAGAGATACGTTGATATATTGTTCACGATCATCCCTACAACTGAAGTACAAACTCCCTAAGTGAAGACAGCGATCTCTAGAACAAGAAGCTTTCTACACAACCTGGAAAGGGGGGGGGGGTAGAATTTTCTAGCTTTTCTTACCCTATACTTTTTTATGCGACAAATCCCTTATTTTATCTTTAAAAAGTACATTCTCATGCCTGCATACACGGAATGTACATTTATTAAATGCCCAATAGATGACAGTCTGGATGTGGAATCGCCCTGATGCCACGTCATTCCAACATGCTTACATTTTAGACAGAAAAGGTCGCCCGCGTGTGGACAGGCTACTACCCCCTCAGCTTCGCCGGGTCGTTCCAGACGGGAAGGTCCTTCAGCCAGCTGGGAGCTTAATCCAGCTACAGTGTATTGTCGACGGCATTCCAGCCCCCGAAATATATTGGGAGAAGGTAAGGAATCTCTTAGTATTTGTGTTGCGAGAGCAACACTTTGGTTTTGTCCTCGTTTTTTTTTTTTTTTTTTTTTTTTTTTCCTATGACTCCGATTTCATTTTATTCCTGGTAACTGAGAAGGGTCTAACCTGTGCGGTTTTTACGGAAAGTGTGGACCTTAGGCCGGATTGACGAATATGATATTACATTTTGGAAAGCTCCGTAGAACTCTTGCCTGGGGCCAATAAGGATGGTTTTTGCTTGTCATCGAGCCAGAGCCTACGGTTTGCGAAGTGAAGTGGAGTTGTATAGCCTATGTCAGAGAGGACTATCTGAAGTTGTGTAGCGAACCTTTCGTTTCATCAAAAGATGTTTCTGCTTTCGAGTGGAAAGCTCCGTTCTAGCACGCAAGCAGGCAGGCACCAGTTTCAAATTGAAGATGGACTAAAATCTATAAGTGTTAAATATATGCGGCAGTTACCCGGCCCCACAGCCAACATATCTTCTTTGAGTGATAAATAGAAAAATCTACAGAGACAAAAAAGTGGCTTTTTCCCACGGGTCCGAAAGTGCTGCCATCTATTGTTTCTGTCTATGTCTGCGACGATTTCAGCTGAGTTTATAATTTTTTTTTTTTGCACTTTGGTTTGTGGTAGAGTAACGGTATCAGATGTGCCTCTTAAACTTTAAAAGTTCTCTCATTGCTAAAGAAACTAGAGCTTATCCTTTGCTCCTTTCTAAGTCGTGACGTTAGAAAGTTGGCCTACGGCAAAAAAGTCAACTTTTGAACTAAGACAGGTAGAATTTTTTTTTCGACGGCAATCGATAGCCATTGATGGGCTGATCAAAGTATATGTCATTCATTTTTTGGTACAAAAATTCCTTCATGAGATACACCAGTTTGAAAATTTCAAAGGGGTTGACAACTTCATAGTAAGGTACATTGAAACCAAAAATAGGCGATACCAGTTATGATGCATATAGGGGACTTTTAAGCAACAGTCGACTGTTAGCCCATAATCATCTTCGGTAATGAGGGGTTTGCAGCTTTTGCTAGTTGGTATACCTGTTATTTGTTTCCGGTGTATTCGATGGTAAGAACAATTTGGTTCCCAATGGTAAGATATGCAAGGGACTTGTAAGTAATAATCGGCTGTTATGCTACAATCATCTTCTGCGATGATGGGTTTGCAGCTTTTGCTAGCTGGTGTACCCATTATTTGTTTCCGGTTAACTTAATGTATATCACGGGAGAGGGACTTGTAAGTAGGAATCGGTTCACGAGGGGTTAGGAATTTTTGCAAGTGGGTGCACATTGTATTCGATTTCTATAAATCTGACGGTAAGAAAGTTTGTGTCGATGGTCTATCAATGTAACCGAGGATTAACTGTTTACACAACGGATACAAACGAAAATGTAAAGCAATGAGGTAGTTTCATAATAATTAATAGTGTCATCTATGGTATTTTAATCCTGAAAAGTTACGGATAGCTTTCTATTACCAACTAGATTATATAAGTCACGATGTCTACGATTGAAAAGGATAAAGTACAATTGACTGCAAAGTTAATTTAGTCCCTTCTTCCTATATTATTTTGTTGTTGTTTTTACAACGCTGAAGAATACCTTTTGATCATATGATTAATTTTTTTAGAACATCCCGTTTAAAAAGCTTATGCTATAATCATCTTCAGCGATGAGGGGCTTGCAACTTTTGATAGCTGGTATATCCATTATTTGTTTCCGGTGAATTTGATGTCAATCACGGGAGACGGACTTGTAAGTAAGAATCGGTTCACGAGGGGCTAGAAATTTTTGAAAATTGGTGCACATTGTATTCGATTTCTGTAAATATGACAGTAAGAAAGTTTGTATCGATGGTCTATTGCTATAACCTAGGATTAACTGTTTACGCAACGGGTACAAACGATACGGTAATGTAAAACAATAAGGTAATTTTGTAATAATTAAAAGTGTCATCTATGGTATTTTAATCCTGAAAAGTTACGGATAGCTTTATAATATCAGCTAGATTATATAAGATATTGTTCCAAGTTTTCATCCGTCACGATATCTACGATTGAAAAGGATAAAGTTCGACTTCGACGGCAATCGATAGCCGCTGATGAGCTGATCAAAGTATATGGCATCCATTTTTTGGTAAAAAAATTCCTTTATGAGATACACCAGTTTGAAAGTTTCAAGGGGTTGACAACTTCAGTAGTAAGATACACACTGAAACCAAAAATAGGCGATACCAGTTGTGAGACTTTTAGGGGACTTGTATGCGACAGGTGACTATTAGCTCATAATCATCTTCGGCAATGAGGGGTTTGCAGCTCTCGCTAGTTGGCGTACCTGTCATTTTATGAACAATTTGGTTCCCAAATGTAAAACTTGCAAGGGACTTTTAAGTAATAATCGGCTGTTATGCTACACAAATCTTCAGCGATTATGGGTTTGCAACTTTTGCTAGTCGGTGTACCCATTATTTTTATCCGGTGAACTTGATGTCTATCACGGGAAAGGGACTTGTCAGTAGAATCGGTGCACGAGGGGCTAGAATTTTGTGCAAATTGTTGCAAATTGTATTCGATTTATATAGATCTGACGGTAAGAAAGTTTGTATCGTTGGTCTATCGCTGTAACCTAGGATTTACTGTTAACGCAACGGGTACAAACGATACTGTAATGTAAAACAAGGTAGTTTCGTAATAATTAATAGTGTCATCTATGGTATTTTAATCCTAAAAAGTTACGGATAGCTTTATAATACCAACTAGATTATATAGGATATTATTCCAAGTTTTCATCCGTCACGATGTCTACGATTGAAAAGGATAAAGTTCAACTGACTGCAAAGTCAATTTAGTCCCTTTTTCCGATATGCTTTTGTTGTGGTTAGGGCAATCGATAGCCCTTGAAGAGCTGATCAAAATATATGCCATCCATTTTTTTGAACAAAAATCCTTCATGAGATAAACCAGTTTGAAAGTTTCAGGGGGTTGACAACTTTAGGAGTAAGGTACACACTGAAACCAAAAATAGGCGATACCAGTTGTGAGACATGTGAGGGACTTGTAAGCAACAGTCGACTGTAAGCAACAGTCGACTGTTAGCTCATAATCATCTTCGGCAACGAGGAGTTTGCAGCTTTTGCTAGTTGGTATACCTGTTATTTGTCTCAGGTGTATTCGATGGTAAGAACAATTTTGTTCCCAATTGTAAGACATGCATGGGACTTGTAAGTAATAATCGGCTTTTATGCTATAATCATCTTCAGCGATTAGGGGTTTGCAACTTTTGATAGCTGGTGTATCCATTATTTGTTTCCGGTGAATTTGATGTCAATCACGGGAGAGGGACTTGTAAGTAAGCACGAGGGGCTAGACATTTTTGAAAATTGGTGCACATTGTATTCGATTTCTGTAAATATGACAGTAAGAAAGTTTGTATCGATGGTCTATCGCTATAACCTAGGATTAACTGTTTACGCAACGGGTACAAACGATACGGTAATGTAAAACAATAAGGTAGTTTTGTAATAATTAATAGTGTCATCTATGGTATTTTAATCCTGAAACGTTACGGATAGCCTTCTTCCGATATTGTTTTGTTGTTGGTTTTACAACGCTAAAGAACATCTTTTGATTATGTGATTATTCTTTTTAGAACATACCGTTTTAAAAGCTTCGATAAGTTGACAATTTCAGCATTTAACCGACAGCGAAGAAACAAAACCAAAGTGTTGCTCTCGCAACACTTTAGCCGGCGAAGCCGGACAAAGGTTGCCGCAACACTTCACGTTGCCCGGGCAACGTAGGTCTAGTTTAAATTAGCGTAAAGGTTGGTGCCTACAGGCAGGCCGGGCGTCACGGAAATCCCCACCCACCCAATGCAGTCAAGACAGTCAGTAAAAAGCAACCGAGCCGGCGCGAACCTCTGCGGTTTTCCCTTTGGCGGTTTAAATGTTCATGAAAGCCGTCGGTTTTTCTAAGAATCAGTCGATTTTTGGGGCCCAAAAACGTAAGTACCTATGACACCGCTAAAGTTCTCTGTCAGTCTGTCCGTCTGTACGCACGACAACTCCCGAAGGGAACGGGATATTTTGATGAAACTTAGTGCGAGGAATCTTTGGTTCCAACGGAGGGGTCGAGTTCGTAGATAGGCTATGTAGCTCAACATTTAGGAGTGGGAGAGGGGTTTAAATTAAGGGACAAACAAAATATTTCTGAAACATATTTGATGGTGCAAAACGAATACGTCAGCTGAATTTTATTGGAGCTATATTCCAGCCCTTCTTGGCAGGGTTCCTCTTCAGGCTCAGGTTTTGAGCCTGAAGAGGACCCTTGCCAGGGAAGATTTGATCAGTTTCGTCAAAGAGACATGACGAATAGCCTAGGGGTAAGGACACAGATGAAGAATCCATATCTGAACTTGTTTTTTTTTTCAGATAATTACACTTCTGTATAAAATCAAAATAGGGTCAAGCCGGGGACACAAGGTCGATTGAAAAAAACCCGGTACAATATATAACAAACATATTTTACCTATAACTAATTATATAAATAAATGTTAATAATTCGATGACTCACCACCAGACGGGAACTCGCCCCACAAACCCACCGACACTCGGCAAGATCAACCCGAAATCCCACACACACAAAAAATACCCAATGCGCAAGCGAGAGTTACCGATGGCCGGCAACTAATATGGACCCCAACCAAAGCATATCAACAACAAACAAATAAAAATTTACTTTAATTTTTTTTATCGATGATTCTTGAATTTATTTATAAGTTTAGAATGAAGTTGCTTTTTTATATTTGGAAGAGATTTAATGATATCAGTATACTGTAAATAAAGATGCCATGAACCCGTGATTGAAAAATATGGTGAGAACCGCGATCTCTCAGTGGTTAATTTAAGGTGCTGCATTTTCCATTTATGACGGTTTTCATAAGCATGGTCAGGTTGCTCAGGGAAAAAAATACTCGAATGAAAGTACGAAGGTAGTTCCGACCGGTCATATTTTACCTTAAATAAAAAAGAATAGGGAGTGAATAATTCTGAAGCAGGCAAAATATTAGTTAACAAATATAGAGTTTCAGTTTTAGTTTTGTTAGGATAAGAAGAAGGGGACGGTAAATATTTTTGTAAAATTCGAAGAGCCCGGTTTTGAAGAGTCTGTATCGGTTTCACATGATATTTGAATGTTGCCAAATAAATCAAGGAACAATACGTAAGATGGGATTGTATCAAAGCAAAATAAATCAGGCGTAGAATTTCATACGGGAAAAAATGCTGAAACCTCCGCATTATACCAACTCCTTGTGCAACTTTAACCTGTGATCTGTTACAATGTTCTTTATACGATAGATTTTCATCAATAATTATACCAAGATACCGGAGTGAAGTTACCCTTTGAATTTGAATATTTGTAGCCTGATCATTTATTGTCGAAATTTCTTTGGCTTTCTGTCCAATTCTACTATAAATGATGTTTCTACTCTTACTAGTAATGTTCAAGGAGTCTGGCGAAGACCAGCTAGCTGATTGCAACAAACCAAATTGTCTGAATCAGATATTAAATTTGTGGGATCCCGTCGAAACCTTTGGTCTTTTCTCTGAAAATCAGCCAATTTTTCGTCAAAATTGTTGTTCGTTTCTTGAAAACAGTTTTTTTCTGCAGAAGCAGTCGGTAAATTGTTCATCCAGTCTGTAAATACCCCCAAACATTTTGGCTAGTAACGCTCTAACATATTCAGTGCACAGGACGACAGTATTTTCAGCTTGGACCCGGAGTTGAGATTGCGAGGCGTGATTCTTTTTTCCGCTATAGTGACGCTTAATTTGACTAAGCGAATCCGAATCCGCGTTCTGTGGTCACCAAGCTTAAGAGTTCCCTGTCACCCCGTCTCTAACATATTAGTTGTACTACACAGCTGTCTGGTTGTCGTATTGAACGTTGCAGGGGCTTGAAAGGTGGAAGAACGACACAAGGTCGGTCACCAAGAACCGAGCTAAATTGTTAGCAAAGATCCTTACACATACTTCAGGATACTTATAGAGATACACCGGGGTACTTCCGAGATGCAAATCGACACTTCGAGCTAATTCGGGATACGGAGATCCGGAGATGCATCGGGATATTCGAGATACATTGAGATAGCTTCGCTTAAGGATACTTTGAGATACTCTGAGCTACTTCGGGAAACGTATAGATACTTCGGGATACTTTAATGTCCCTAAAATTACCAGTAGGACATAAAAATGCAGCTGACCTACTTCCAGACCTACTTCCGTAATCGTCAATTCTTTCACTGACCTGAATTGCATACGGCCCATTCTAACTACCTGAACAGCTCGATGATTGTCACGCTTGCCATCTTTCGCTATTTTCGATGGGTATCTTACTCAGGTCCAATCCAACTTTCCAACCTGACCTACCTGATCACAGCAGAGTGGAGTAGCTCAAACTTTTAGGTGTTCATCTAACTTCAGATCTCAAGTGGGATAAGCAAGTACAATCTATGCTGAAAAGAGCGAATATGAGCATGAGGTCTCTCAAAATGCTCTCCCGCCATGGCACCCCGAAACACCACCTCCTTCGCATTTACCTTGTCTTCATTCACCCTTCCCTCGAATACTGCTGTCCGGTATGGCACTTCGGTTTAACACGGGAGCAGTCGGAGCAGCCTCGAGAGGATCCACTACCTGTCTTTACTTATTTACTTTTACGATCTTTAAAATCCCCCAAAATCCCGTACATTTCCCTTCTTAACGAGTTTGGTCTCGCATTTTTGTCAAACCATAGACACCAACTTTCTACCAAGTTTGGTGAACAACTACTGGAAGACCCCAACCATCGGCACATCCTTCCCCCTCCCCACATTCTCGACCGCATAAGGCCACAGAGAATGGCAGCACAACCAGTTCCTAAGCTCCAACCCATTCGAGCAATTCATGCGCGGTACGAAAGAAGTTTTGTCCCCTCCTTTGTGAGTTTTTTCGACGCGAAATTTTAAATTCTTTTACTCTTTTTTATATTAATTATTTGAGTTTTTTAGCGTTTTAATTTGTTGCAATTCTTGTTCTTGTGTAATAATTGAATATTTGACTATGTTAAAAGTGCAATTGTATATAGTTATGTTTTGACGAGATAACAAATATTCGGTTTTTTTGTTAATACCGTAAGGACTGTTTTTCGATTAATAAAGATTGATTGATTGATTGATCAAAATAGTTCCGATGGAAGAAAAAACGTGTTTGTAATTTTTTCCCTGTTTCTGCTGACTTGAACTGGCAGCAAACTAACCTGGACATCGGCTTAGAACAGCTGAAGCCCTTGGCGATTTTGTGACAGCAGAACCTATTTTCTAGCATTCAACTATTTCAAATTAGTGAGGCATGAGGGTGTACGAAGATATTTTTGGTGCCGAACCCTGGCTGACAGGATACATTACAAGCAGGAGGACATGAAAGTTCTGAACGAACGATTGAGCTTTTATGGTCTATTATGCAACATTATCATCAGTTGTTGATCGGGTGTAGGGTAAACAGGACACTACGAAAGAAATAACAAAAAAGGCCTTCTTATCTTTGTCACTTTGGCCTGTAGGCTACTTCTGCTTTGATGAAGATGTGAAGAGGCTCTTGTGTGTTGAAAAACTGCCGGAAATAACCAAGTTTCAGAACTGTTTTGTTCTGAAAAGAGAACGGCGAGATTGACCTTTAAGCCTATCCTCTTGTGTATTTACTTTAATTTTAGCGGACTAGAGCCTTTGGAAAAGACAGTTACTGAATACTTAAAACTGTACCTCTATCGTTCTTCTGGGATCTGAAATTGATTAGTACAACTATTTCAGGATGGCAAACCGGTAGGGACAGAGGCAGATGGTGAAAATGGAATATTTACCAAAGACAAAAGTACAGCCGACGACAGTGGGATGTATCGTTGCATGGTAAAGAAGCAATTCGGAGTGGTCCAACATTCCTTTGCTGTGGAGATTGTTGGTGAGTTCATTGATGCTAGAAAGTGGTATGGTAAGTTCTGGAGCAAAATAACCCCAGGAGTAGCGCCAAGACTTGATCAAATTTACCCGTACTTGATCAGCAGCGATACTCGCACCACTATAGCTTATAGAGAAAAGTCCCTAATGCAACTCATTCAGACGTGCACAAGCGCTGGCTTTGATAGTTTCAGATTACGAACAGAGCAACAACAAAAAAATACAACCTCCCCTATTTCCTCGACGTATGCACAGCACATAATGCCTTTTTGGGATCCCAAAACGTAAGTGGAGGGATACCTATGACATCGCAAAAGTTGTCCGTCTGTCCGTCCGTCCGTCCGTCTGTAAGCACGATAACTCTCGAAGGGAATGAGATATTTCGATGAAGCTTGGTGTGAGGGTTCGTTGGGTCGTCGGACCAGTCAAGTTCGTAGATGGGCTTTGTAGCTCTACATTTAGGGGTGGGGGAGGGGATTCAAATTAAGGGACAAACAAAATATTTTGAAACAGCTAATGTGATAGTCGATTATGGGGTAAGAAGACATGCTGAACACGATGGTGAAAACCATTTTGTCATCGGACAAGTAGTTCGCCCGGAATCCGGCCAAAACCGGAAAGTTTGTTGAAAGTAAAAGTTTTATTTGAAGTTGATTAGATGTTCGATTTAGGGGTAGGAAGACATGCTGAAAACGATGGTGAAAATTATTTTCTCGACGGACAAGTATTTCGCCCGGAATCCGGCCCAAACCGGAAAGTTTGTTGAAAGTAAAAGTTTTATTTGAAATTGATTAGATGTTCGATTTAGGGGTAGGAAGACATGCTGAAGACGATGGTGAAAACTATTTTCTCGACGGACAAGTATTTCGACCGGAATCCGGCCCAAACCGGAAAGTTTGTCAAAATTAAAAGTTTTATTTGGAGTTGATAGGATGTTCGATTTAGGGCAAGAAGACATGCTGAACACTTATGTGAAAACAAGTTTCTACCCGGACATGTAGTTCGTCCGGAATCCGGCCAAAACCGGAAAACTGTTGGAAGTCAAAGTTTTATTTCTAGTTGATTAGATAAGCGATTTAGGGGTAAGAAGAGATGCTGAGTCCCTGTATGACAATCGTATTTTACCCGGACATATAGTTCGACCGGAATCCGGCTGGAATCGGAAAATTTGTTATAAGCTAAATTTCTATTTGAAGTTGATTAGATGTTCATTACTGGGGAAAGAAGATACCCTGATTTCGTGTTTGAGCTTTCTTTTTTCGCCGGACAAGTAGTTCTTTAGTTCGGCCGGAACCGGGAAATTGGCAGAAGTGGCAGGAAGTTTTCGTCAAAACAGATATGACTTATAGGGGTAAACACACATGCTGAATCCAAATCTGAACTTGGTTTTCTCAGGTGATTAGCTATTTGGCTTCAATCTGTTTCTGAATTTTAATTGTAAAAATGTTCAAAGAGTCTGGCGAAGACTGGATCTGGCTAAGACAAGACCCAGTTGTCTGGATCAGATATTGAATTTTTGGGATCCCATCGAAACCTTTTGTCTTGTTTCATACATAGCTGACACTTTACACAAGGGACTTGTAGGCCGTGACCAATAAACCATAAACAGTTTTTCGAGTATAACTTAGAAGTCTAGAACTCCATTGTCGGAGCCACGTATGGTGAAAACCAAATAAAACCAAAGATGTAATTTTAGTGGGGAAGACACCCTTGAGATAGAAACATTTTATAAGTAGTGAACTGATAGACAAAAATGCTCCTCAGCCGGGATTTGAACCCAGGACCTTCTGCTGACAAGGTAGTCGCTCTACCAACTGAGCTACCGAGGTTGGTGAGAGCGAGAGTTGGTAGGGCGACTGCCTTGTAAGCAGAGGGTCCTGGGTTCAAATCCCGGCTGAGGAGCATTTTTGTCTATCAGTTCACTACTTATAAACAAGCCTTTTTTCATGTATTTAACATTTGTATTTTTATTATTAAAATTTCATTGTCTGAAATTGCGCTATTTATCGGATATGCTGTGTTTTACTCTGTTGGAGGCGGAGAAGATATTGCTTTCAAGGAGCTCTGTGGCCAGAGATACCTGTCGTACAAGTGTTTTTGTACCAGCAGAGTTTCAAAGACAAGTAGGTATGTTGTTGTGACAGATGCTGTGTGTAAATGAGTGTATAAAAAGTGGTTCCTAGTCAAGTTTGGTGGAATAGCGGGAATTTGGGATAAATAATGTATTAAAAGTAAAAAAAATAGGTCTACTATTCTAAGAAGGGTGCCGGTTAGGCCTATTCCATAGCGAACTGCTGGACTATTTTTTTCCATCTACAGCGTCGATTTTTAAAGGACCTAGAGCACCTATAATGCGAACGCAACCTACTTCTGTAACATCATCCCGGAAACCCGGAGATCCGAATCTCACATTTGACATTCTGAACCCGCGAACGACACTTCACCAATGTGTCCACCACGATTCACTAGCATCCATGCGCAGTATGCTCCAGACCAGTGTTGCCGTATCATGCTACTAATGCGTTAAAACCTGTTTTCTGGTTTTTGCCAAGATCTGGCTAGAAGTCGAAAAAGGATTAAAAGAGGAAAGGCCGTGTTTTATTATTTAAAAGCTGAGCCCAGCTTATCAGTGTTCAGATAACTTTGAATATTGGAAGAGGAACAGTAAATGGTGGGAGGTGTGCTTTAAATTTTACTTTTAACAAATTTTCTGGCTTTGGCCGGATTACGGGCGAATTACTTGTCCGGCGAGATAGTAGTTATCATATACGGAACTGTCCAGTTTTGGACGGATTCTGGGCGCCTAGGTGTCCACGGAGAAAATGATTTGCGTTCACGGCCTCAGCATGTCTCCTTACTTCTATATTCCACACAATTCTTCGCAGCAATTCTTCCACACTATTCAAACTAGATTACGACTTCCAAGTCCAAGTATCTTTTCTTCCTCTAGATCGTCAGCCCCAGCCAAAGATCTACAAGATCCTCCCTCTTCAACCCGAGGTACGAGAAGGGACTTCAGTGACCCTCCAGTGCTTCGTTGAGACCGGACTGTACGACCCTACCATCCAAGTCAACTGGCTGAAGCTGGCAGAGGACCCAGACGAGTTTTCACAGGATAATCTACGCTTTGAAGGAAAAGGGTATCTGGTAAGTCAAACAAAGAGCAGTGTTGGGATAAGAAGTTAAAATCTCTTTTGAAGAACTGAGTGTCAAAGACTTCCAGACTTTGTAGGCTACTTAAAGAGTCAGATATTAGTCAACTTTACCTGACAAGAAATGTACACTCAGAAAAGTATGTCTGTTCTGTTTCTGCCGCGGTAGTCTAGATCCTCTTCAATAGGCCGCCGAAGTGTCCAATGAGAAATGAAACAAGAGATCGATGACGGGTCGGGTTTCAGTGAAACTGAGAACTGAACGACTAAATTATCCAGACAAACCATTGATGGGCATAGTTAGGCTACTGGCACGGGTGCTTTAAGGTCGAGAAAGGGGGAATTCATGGTCAGTCGCTGTACCAGTAGGGAAAGTACTGAAATACGGACTAGGACGATTACACGAACTAGCCTACGACTTGGAATGACTGAATCTATCTCGCAACTCAAGTACACCATTGCCCCATGGTTGTTTCTAAGGAAGCTACGAAAGACGAAACTGCACTTCAGGCGGGATTGGAGCCCACGACTTTCTCCTTACAACGCCACTGCTCTACGGAGGGGCCGGGAACAGAACAGTAATCTTGCGGAAAACAAATTCAACTGAGCACTTCACATGGTTGTCCTTCGTCGCATGGTTTTCACATATGGAGAGAAATCAGCACCTAGCTGTGGCATGAAAATGTTACCTGGTTGTTAAACATGGATGACTACGGAATAAGTATGGTAACGGCAAATTTTTCTCTAGATGCTCCATGGTAGCGACACTTCCGATATTGCCGACGGGCACTACCTTTCGAAACTACCTCTGGGCCTCGTCTCCCCTAACCAGTCAGGCATATACGTCTGCTGCGCACTCACCTCCTCCGGCTACTCAAAAGAGGAGGTGAAGCTTATTGTCCAGGCCGCCAGAAAGGGAAAAGGCACATTTATCCTTCTAACGGCACTGGGAACTTGTGCTGCAGTCTGCGCCCTCATGTGAGTAGAGATGTTTGAGAGTTAAAGGGCAAGTGAAAGACTATCAAATGTTGAATCCGGTACTTGATCGTGTCATGCCAACGAAGAAACGCCTCAGAAAAACTTAAAGTTGCTGCTTTTTCTCGCTCTAAACGTGCTTTGTTTATCATCTCTCTTTCTGATTAGAAAACTGTAGTGCTATTTTAAAACAGAACCTTCTCCAATAGGACTATTTTAGGAGCAGAGGAGAACATGCAAATTCTTCGATCTCATTTACCTTGCCTTACATCCAACTTTTGAGGACTTGGAAATGATTTAATATTATTTCGGTTTGTATTTTGATTGTGACAGTTGTCATTTCTTAAAGGACCCATCGTGTCTATCGTGTCAATAAAGCAAATCGAAATCTCACATGTTACATTCTGAGCCCTCTAACGACAACTGACTAATCTTTGCACTTGTCACGATTCACTATGTCGTGATCGTTCCATCCATTATCAATACTAAGATTTCGTAGTTCCTGTTTCATTTATCTACCTTAATGGCACTTATGATTTTTCTGTATTTGCATCTTTTCGAGGTGGGTCAGACTCCCCGTCCCGAAAATTACGTTTTTTTACCCGAAGAACCCATTGGTCAAAATGACCAGTTTTGTAAGTTTGCCGTGTTTCTCCGTTAAAGCCTTGTGAACCGAGTGAGATTAAAACAGCCGGACGGTTTGTAATGTTTTGAAAAATTCGGCTGTCTTAGCACATTGGGATTAGAATTGTACATGAGGTAACATTTGCTGCTTTTGCTTCTACCGTATTTTGGTTTGCCAGACGACCAAGGAAATGTATGCCAAGAAAAGGAAGTTTAAGAATGGATTCAGCTTGTCTCCCTATCCCCGTATGGGATGCCTGATCGAAATCAAACCTCAAGGACCTCTTTGCCCCCCCCCAAGCGTTTGCTGAAATGGCTTCACTGAAGAGAGGGTAGGTTTGTCTAAATCAACTGTTTGGGATTGTATTAGGGCTGGTTTGCCGCAGATTCATACTAGGCGTGTTGCTTATAATTTTGTTTTACATTTTAGCGTTGGCACATTTTGTCTGATCCGCTATAGACGTCGGTCCCAGCGCAGGCCATTGCAGGCTGCAATGGACAACACCTACCCGGCTACTGTTCCCGAGTTACGGACAGACAACATCATACGTAAGCCTTTTCTTTGTCATAGACGGGATATGTCGCCAATAACCTATTCTATCTGGTACAATGCCAATACTCTAAATGGTGAAGTCGAAAACAAGCAAATGAACCTTGGGAAGAACGAGAATCATCATCTGAACGATAAATCAAATCCTATGTCGATCAATCAACGGCCTTTGTTGGGTGGATTGCTCTTCACTAGGACCACGGCCATTTTTTTTTGTATCGGCAGTTAAAGTTGGTCGTCAAGAGTTTAGACATGTTTATTGACAGCGGGACTGCATGCTTGTCCTTTTTAAAAAGGGTCTTTTTATGGCTGCGCCGAGAAAAAAATAACCTTCAGTTGGTAAATTGGTTTATTCAACATAATAATAATAAATAATAAATGATGATTTAATCCATAACATCTTTAAATACATAAAGATAGCTTGGGATATGCCAATACAAATACAGACACTTCAATCAATATCAATCAACTCGACAGGTCAATATTAATTATCTGATAACAATAAATAAACTACATTAATAAAATAAACAAAAGTCAGGTCAAAATTACATACCGTATCTCGCATAAAATTTCTAAATAAAACAATCAAGTGCGTAAATAAACTACATCAATAAATAAAAACAAGTCAAAATTGCATACCGCAGCTAGGAACTGTTAAACTGTTTGATAAAGTATGGTACAAAAGACTTTAGGTAACGCTCAGATGAGTGTATTGGAGGAGGAATTAGTTGCTTCTTCTGATTTATTGTGAGATTTTCGGTCATTCTTGTATTACGGCAACTTCTTTTTTCGGAGAACTCGGGCAAAATGTCACGATGTAATTCGGACGCTAGTATTTTTGTGCCAAATCTCATGGTAAGCATATGCCCCCTTTGCCTTAACGACGTGATCTTTAAGATCTCCAAGCTTTTTTCATAATCCTCATATCCCATTCCCAGTATTACTTTACATGCTCTCTTTTGGATCTGCTCAATTTTGTCATGTTGTTCTTCGGTGAGTGAGCTGTGCCAGACAGGACATGCGTACTCTGTTAGGGGTCTGATGTACATTTTGTAGCATGTCAACAATATTTGTCTGTTGAGACCAAATTTCCGCAGATTTGAAAAAGACTTGAGTTGGCCAGATGCTTTGGAGACCACTGACTTAACATGAGAATTCCATCTCGGGTCACTGTCAATATTTAGTCCGAGGATTTTGATGTCTTGGGTTGTCGTTAGTTCGTCCGATGTGAGCTCAGGTATGTCTCTTTTCAAGAAGTTGACTCGGAAGAGTGTTGTCTTTTCTTTGACATTGATTAACAACCGAAGTGAAAGGTGTCGCCAGTTCCTTTGAGCAAAGTTTGATGAGATGAGTGGGCATTTCCGCCGGGTAAGAGGCTTTGTTGGGGTCTAACCTTGATAACGTCTCCTCCATCTCGGTTATTGCAATCACCGGGATTTCGTCTATCGGTGGAAGTTGTGATAGACCAGGGTGTTTGGAACAAATTTTGGCAAAATGCTGGTTGATTGTCTTGGCTGATAGTCTTGCGCCCTCCGCATCTCTGAGTTGTAAGGTTTTCGTCTCAATCCCCATCATGCTTTGAACTGTGCTATGGAATTTCTTAGGGTCTAATTTCAATAGTTTCGGCTGAACCTTGTTTCTGCCGAACGCTTTCCTCGAGGCTCTTATTTTTCGGATAATGACGTTCCGCAGTTTATGTGCCTGCTGTGTTTCCTTGTGCTTGTAGCATCTGTCACGTTCGGCAATCAGGTTTTTTATTTCATCCGTGACCCAAGGTTTTAGGCTCGGTCTGACAAAAACAGTCTTCATAGGAAAATGTTTTTCGAAAAGCGTACTTAGTTGGTTGCAGAAGAGATCGGTCATCGGCTCCGCATCTGTGGACTGGTATAGCTCTGTCCAGTCATTCCCAGCTAACTCAAGTTTGAAGCTCTTGACAGCAATTTCCTTGTAGGACCTGAAGGAAATTTTCTTTTTCTCTTCCATTGATTGATCGACTTTCGGTGACCACACTAAGCTCATGTGGTCGCTCATCCCTACTGGGGCCGTAGCTAGGGGGTCAGAATAAAATTCTTTTAGTCTAGTAAAGATGAGGTCGAGTGTATTGTCACCCCCTGTAGGAATCTTTACGAGTTGCTGGAGCGATAGAGACTTAGCGATCCAATCAGCTTTTATGTCATTGAAATCTCCGCAAATCGTTATCCCAGCAAGCGGATATTTGCTGCAGAAAAAATTGGTACAGAACTATAGGTAATTAACCAGTGTTTTACGTTGTGGTCCTCTAGGCGGGTAGTAAACAATACCGAATATCAGTGATGATATTCTTTTTGGTAAGTATCTGGGCCTTGTCCACAACCATAAAACTTTAATATCTCTCTCTTTAGGTGCGGGTGACTCAAGGACCCGGTTTGGGATGGAACTTCGACATAGGACACCCACGCCTCCACCGTGACTCACGTCTTCATTGTTTATGTCTTTCCGTGGCAAAATATAGCAATCAAATCCTTTGAATGATGGTGCATTATTGCTACTAATCCACGTTTCCGTTAGACAGGCGACGTCAACTTGGTGTTGAAGCAGGATCACGTTCAGTTCATCTGTCTTGTTACTTATCGATCTTACGTTTGATAAAAATACATTCGGGATCATCATACGCCGGTTTACTATTACCATCATTGGTTGTTCTCCATCGAATAAAACTTCGAAGAGTATATAAAGTAAAAACAAACATACAACAACATCGCAACCGATTTACATCACATTATAAGAACATCTGTATATAAACAGAAGAAAGGGAAAAGATTGACGTACGGGAATCTTTATTTAGTTACTACCTCGTTTTTCGTAAAACTCTCTAGAGTGCAAATAACAGCGTTTAAAATAAGAGAGAGCTATGATCAATCCCGTTTGGCCCTCGTTTATATCCAACTGTCATAGTTCAACTCCTGTGCCATCTTTCCCTCCGCGCCTCCGCGCTGAGAACTCGATAGCGTCAAGGCTTGTGGTGGTCGATGGCGAGTAAAGGTGCGCCCACATCGAAGCACGTAAGGTTAACTTGAGTCTAATTGTATAGCTTTCAGAGCCGTGCTCGTCCAGGCCGGGCTTGCTCTCATTGGCTGAATATCACTGAATTGGTTACGATGGCTTCCGACAGTTCACCGTTGGCACCGAGACCCTAATTTAAATAGGGCTTCAAGATATGCTGTTTCTTCCGCGAACCTATTCCTCTGTGTTTATTGTGATACCAACAACTGGGTCTTCCTTCCGTGAAAGTGCCACATATACAAAAAGTTTCACATATATTCCCGTCCTTTATTTGGTACTGGCCATATGGACGCGGTTCGGTGACTCTGGGATTCGTAATATCCTTCCACGAGCATAATGACGATCATTGAGCAAATCGCAATGTAACATATTTTTGTTATTGTTTTTCTCCATCCGACGAACAACTCTGATATCAACTTTTGTTTTTATTCTCGCTTCTGTGTGGGACGTGCCTACAATCTTGGCTAGTATCGATGGTGAACCAGAGCCACACTAGAAGTCACACTATGATTAAGACCGTTCCGTTCTTCACTATTGTCACAATTAATTAGCACTACTTCTTTATAGCTCCTCCCTGTGCCCCACGCCCACCTCCCGCTGCTGCCACCTCCCGCTGCTGCCTCAACTCCCGTAGCCGTCCCTCTGACCTACCGCGCCACTACTGCCAACCATCAAGGTGGCCACACTACATTGCTGTAAGCAGTATCTCATCTGCTGTGTCCGGCTCGTATGAGCCTGAGCCGGGCGTGGGATCAGTGAGAAGAGGTGGACAATAATCGATGTAAGGAAGTGCAATATGTAAGAAAGATTGGGGCGACATCGTCATCCCTATGTCTAGATCATGTTGAGATATCAGAAGGGAAACTGACGTTGCACTCGAGAAAACAAACACAATCTAGTATTCGAAGAACTGAAGATGTGCTGACCTTCCATCTGGAACAAGACCTTAGGTATCGATGGGATCCCAAAAATCTAAGATTTGATCGAGACAATTGGATCTTGTCTTCGCCAGATCCAGTCTTCGCCAGGGTAATCATCAAAGAAAACCGAGTTCAGATATTCCATCTATCTATCAATCTATACCTCTATAGGCCATATCTATTTTGACGATACTGACCGAAACTTCCTGCTTTACTTCTGCCAAATTTGCGGTTTCGCCCGAATTCCGAGCGAACTTCTAGTCCAGCAAAAAAAGAAAATTCAGAAACGAATCAAGCGTATTAAACATTAAATAGAACTTTGACTTAAAAAAATACGGGTACAACCGGATTCCGCACTAATTATATGTCCGGATAAATAATGAGTGTCATCTACAGACTCAGCGTCTCTTCTGACCCCTAAATCTATCCTCTAATCAACTACAGATAGAGCTTTTGCTTTTAACATATTTTCCGGTTTTGGCCGGATTACAGGCGAACTAGTTGTCCGGCGAGAAAATGGTTTTCACCGTCGTAGTCAGCATGTCTTTTTACCTCTAAATCAAACATTTAATCAACTCAAAATGAAACTTTTACTTCTAACCAACTTTCCAGTTTTTGCCACATTCCGGACGAACTGCTTGTCCAGCGAGAAAATGGTTTTCACCATTCTGTTCAGCATGTCTTCTTACCTCTAAATTAAACCTTTAATCAACTCCAAATGAAACTTTTACTTATAACCAACTTTCCAGTTTTTGCCAGATTCCGGACGAACTGCTTGTCCAGTGAGCAAATGTTGTTCACCATTGTGTTCAGCATGTCTTCTTAATCCCTAAATCAAACATTTAATCAATCTTCAGATGAAACTTTTACTTTTAAAAAACTTTCCGGTTTTTACCGGATTCCGGACGAACTACTTGTCCGGCGAGAAAATGATTTTCTACATCCTGCTCAACATGTCTTCTTACCCCATAATCGACTATCACATTAGCTGTTTACAAATATTTTGTTTGTCTCTTAATTTGAACCCTCACCCACAAATATAGGGCTACAGAGCCCATCTATGAACTCGACCTAACCCTTGACCCAAACAACCCTCACACCAAGTTTCATCAAAATATCTCATTCTCTTCGAGAGTTATCGTGCTTACAGACGGACGGACAACTTTTGCAATGTCATAGGTATCCCTCCACTTACGTTTTGGGATCCCAAAAACTCTTGTTGCAACGTTGCGTACTTCCTGGCCACGACTTCTGAATGAAGTTGCGCGTTTTTTTTTTAAATCAGTCCGTAAGCCGATCGTTAAATACCTTGGTCACGTCACATTTTGGCCAGCAGCGACCCTGGTGGGGACAGGTTAAGGCGAAAATCCCCCTGGCACCCACCCGGAAAAACTCCCAGGTGAAAACAACCCCCCCCCCCCCTCCTACCGGTCTGATTTAAAACTGCAGTTTTGACCGCGAGCACTTCGCTTTTTCCCCGGGATACGTGAGTTAAACGTAATCGCGTGACGGCGGCTTGCCGGCCACTCTTCTCTACAGATAAACTTCTTAAAAATATACTGCTTATTGAGATCCGAAATGCAAGTGGAGGGATACGTATGACATCGCTAAAGTTGTCTGTCTGTTAGTCTGTCTGTGAGCTCGACAACTCTCGAAGGGAATGAAATATTTTGATGAAACTTGGTGTGAGAATCCTTTGGGTCAAGGGAATGTTCGGGTTCGAAGATGGGCTCTGTAGCTCTACATTTAGAGGTGCGGGAGGGGGGCTCAAATTAAGGGGCAAACAAAATAATTTTCTAACGGGGTAAGAAGACATTCTCGACGCGATTATGAAAACCATTTTTCTCGCCGGACAAGTTGATTGCCAGGAGTCTGGCCAAAACCGGAAAGTTTTATTTGAAGATGATTAGATGTTAGATTTAGGGGGAAGAAGACATGATGAACGTTGCCAAAACAGCCAAAACCGGAAAATTTGTTAAAAGCACAAGTTGTATTTGTAGTTGATTAGATGTCCGGTTTAGGGGTAAGAAGAGATGCCGATATGACAATCAATTTACCCAGACATGCAGTTCGCCCGGAATCCGGCTGAAACCGGAAAATGTGTTAAAGGTTAATTTTTGATTTGAAGTGGATCAGATGTCGGATGCGCTGAGTTCGTTTCTAGCTTTATTTTTCGCCGGACAAGTAGTTCCGGAATTCCGCCGAAACCGAAAATTGGCAGAAGTAAGGCATAGATATGACTTGTAGGGGTAAAAACACATGCTGAATCCATACCTGAACATGGTTTTCTCAGATGATTAGCTCTTTGGCTTTAATCTGTTTCTAAATTTTAATACCGAAAACGTTCAAGGAGTCCGTCAAGACCCAATTGTCTGGATCAAATATTAAACTTCTGGGATCCCACCGAAACCTTTGGTCTTGTTGTTAACACTTGTGTCGGGTGGTTTGGTACCCGGGGAGGGGGGGGGGGGGTCGCAAGGGGAGGATCGACAGGTGGCTTTAGGGTAAATGTCGTAAAATGTATCGACAAAACGACAACATGAGGTGGAACAGTGTTCTAGCAGGAAACCGGTCGGATTCGAGAAGACCGTATATATTTACACCTCGTGGGTTTTGGTTGTCTTTGGCCAGTATAACGTGCGTATTTTTTCTGTGATTTGTGCCTCATTAGACGATGACTCGTGGTGTGCGCGTATTCTCGATTGGTTATGGTTGATTCAGGTAGCGTTCCAGTGAAGTTATTACAAGATACGATGATAAGAGGAGGGGCGAGCGCCGTATTGTGGTGGTTACCACGGTCTGTGGAACGAAAATAATAACAACGCGAACATACGTTATCACTCTTATGGGAGTTCCTGCAGATGCTTGCAACCATCAAAAGTAAATCATAACACTCTGGAACGGGAATAATAACAAGAATAGTAACGATCGTACTGATTAATAAGTCGCTGGAACGCTACCTCAATGTGAGCTAATCAGCTAATAGCTGTAAGTTTCTCAGACCTTAGAGTATCCGTTCGTGGTAGCTCTGTAAGATTGTCGTCTGGAGACAAAAAGTGGTTGATTTAGGTAGTGATTCACCGTAGAAGCTGAAAAGATGGTATCGATCTGGGTTGTGTAGAGCTATGATTGTTGCCTTATCTGTTTTCTGTCAAACTTGGTTTCCGGTTCGAGTACGACCTCGATAGTCAATTTGAGACCATCTCTCCAGTTGTTTGACTTGGAAGTTCCTTTGCTCCGTAACAACTCAGTAGTCAAGTCGGTTTTTCGTTTGAGTGCCTTTTAGTGTTGTTTTTTTAGTGTTTTTAGTTTGAAAGGTCTTCTGTATGTCGCAAAACAGCTATATCTTTCCTTATATCTTTCGGGGTAGTAACTTTGGTTTCAAAGCTAATCTGCAATACATAAGAACTCCAAGGTCAAGCCGGCCGCTCTTCGAGCACTGAGATTAAGACTTTGTTTCAAATTCTAAAAATGTCCTTATGGTTATTTGCGACCATTTTTAAAGCTCTGAAAGTTCTTCGATGCATCAGCATCTTAGGAACCGCTTTGGACATTCTTTTATTTGAAAGGTCCTCTGCTTAATGAGAACTGGGTAGTCATTTTTTGGGATCCCAAAACGTAGCTAGTGGAGGGATACCTATGACATCGCTAAGGTTCTCTGTCCGTCCGTCCGTTCGTCTTTCAGCACGATAACTCTCGAAGGAACGCGATATTTTGATGGAACTTGGTGTGAGGATCTTTGGGTCAAGTGCTTTGTAGCCCTACATTTAGGGGTGGGTGTTCAAATTCAGGGCAAAGGGGGCAAACAAAATATTTTTAAACAGCAAATGTGATAGTCTATTGTGGGGTAGGAAGATATGCTGAACACGGTGATGAAAACATTTAATCGCCAGACAAGTAGTTCGTCCGGAATCCGGCCGACACCGGAAATTTGGCAGAAAGTAAAGGAGGAAATTTCGGTCAGTATCATCAAAATAGATATGGCTTACAGAGGTAAATCAGAACTTGGTTTTCTCAGAGGATTAGCGTGGCGAAGACTGGATCTGGCGAAGACAAGACCCAATTGTCTGGATCAAATATTAGATTTTTGGGATCCCATCGACACCTTTTGTCTTGTTTGCTTCGAGTTCTAAGACTCAAGCATAATTTCCCTTCTGTTTTCTTGTGGTTCGAAAAGCTTATTTATTCGAAAGTTCTTATGGTTCATCTAAAATTTTGCTCAGCGTAGCAGTCGAAGATAGCGGTGAAGTTTTAGACGATGAAGTTTAGACAGTTTAAGCCGATAGTGGGCGTAATTGCTTGGCTTAAGAGCCAACACGGAAATGTGACAATAAATGATATTAGACTGTTTCTTGCGACACGGTCCGTTGAGTTGTGCTGTTTGTTATATAGCCGATACCATGATTTTTAATACTTAAATAAATGTCGTTCGGAATTCTTACCATTTGTTAAAAGGGGAAAGAAAGAACCTGTACGGAGATTTCCCAACTGAAATCGACCCAAGAGGATTTCGACACGGTTTCAGGTTGTTTTCTTCCAGTCGGAATTCCGAGTTTTTTTTTTTGCAGGATTTTTTACTTTCCAAGCAGGATTTCTTGGGTACCCAGCAGGATTTCGAGGAGGAGCAGGTGGATTTATCCTGAAATTCAGTATTTTTGGATGCCGGCAGGATTTTTGAGAATCCAGGACTTGGCAGGATTTCCGGACTTTTCAGGATTTCCCAGGAATTTTCTTATATTTTAACCGACTGCAGTGAGAATTAGGTATCTTACGGAAAACGGAAGCTCTATTTCCTACCCGTTGAGCCATTGAGGGGTATAAGTGTAAGTTGAACGAAGGACTAGTATATGTTTTCAGGCGGTAAATGAGCCAGTCGGTGTTCAAGTAGCCTTCTGACTCAGTAGAGTATAGCAGTGGCACGCGTGGTGGCGGCCCGACCCCGGCCCCCACACCGCCCGCACCCGCTCGGCCGCCTCTCCGCTCCGCCCCACACAGGCCCGGTCGCCCCACACCCGCCCGCTTTCCTATGCGTTCTACTCGGATAACACATTGGTTTTTGGGATCCCAAAACGTAAGTTGAGGGATACCTATGACATCGCAAAAGTTGTCCGTCCGTCCGCCCGTCTGTAAGCACGATAACTCTCGAAGGGAATGAGATATTTTGACGAAACTTGGTATGAGGATTGTTTGGGTCAAGGGTAAGGTCGAGTTCGTAGATGGGCTCTGTAGCCCTATATTTGGGGGTGGGGGAGGGGTTCAGTTTAAGGCTGCAAATTATCTATGGTGGTTCCCCCCTACCATACTCTTTTTACCTCAAAGAATCGAGTTACCCACTTAAATAGGTAATTCGACACAACCATTTTCATTAGTCTTTTGTATGACAATTAATTTCTTTCTAGAAATACTGCTTCAGTTAATCTTAACACGTATTAGAACTGTCACCTTCTAGTATCGTCCGCATGCGCACTTCTTACGATTTACGACTTTTACGATCTCACTTCCCGCAAAGCACCCCGCTACGATAAATTCCAACTCAGGCCGCGAGTGTCTTGTTTGTTGTGGCTCCCGCGCTGTGTCCCAAAAATAAATCAAGCAGTCGGAGCAAGCGGTGTGACGTATGACGTGAGAATCTGTTTGCAAATGTAGCGTAGCTTTGCGGGACTAATTGCAAATCGTCCCCTGAGAGCGGTTTTGTCGTAACTAAGGTTATCAGAATTCCGAGAAAAAGTACTTCCAAATTTTCACCTTTGCTGGAACTTACCCGGTACAACCGATTTTCTTCGCAAATACATAAAAAAAAAAGGGAAAAAATATCTAGGAAGCTCTCCTGAATATGAGATGAAAAAGGTGAAGTTTTTATTGTCAAAACTTGAAAGGAAATACAGATATGACAAATCCGCCCTAAACGAAATGGGAGAAAACTTAGATACGATAAAAACGGTTTTGGTTGCCTATTCTTTTCACCACGAAGATACGACAAACGAGTTCTGAAGCACTAATACTATTTGAAAAAGTATAAAAAGTAAAAAAAAACGCCAGAAATGTTTATTTTTTGTTGAGTTTCTTTGCCGGCCGCTGTTTTGCTTCAGTGGAATCCTCCCCTGGACAGGGATTTCGTGCGGACGGAGAGGCTTCCAAGCGTTCAGCATCCCTCTTGGCCTTGTAGACTTTAAATTTCGGGGGGGGGGGGGTCCCCAGGGGTCGAACACAATCCATACCGAAAAGTAAAACAATAACACAAGTCAGAGATTAAAGCCTATAACGATGAGTTTTGAATGTTTGGAGGGGGGGGGGGGAGGCTCAAAACCCGCCCCTGGATACGGCCTTGGTGCAGTATATTGTTTATTGCAGAAAGCACAAGATCGACCAGACGATCAGACAGAAATCTAATACAAAATCGTAGTAAAAAAAAAAAAACATTTCCGGGGAGGAGAGGTGATTGAAAGGAGTAGGTGGAGGGATGTTTAAGGGAAGAAAACGTTTGAAGAGAGTAGGTGTAGTGAGTAGTGGTTCTTTGTTATAAACATTGTATTAATATTTTTTTCTGTTGCAGGTGACTTGTTGCCACTTATTACATATGTATCAGTGAATTTGTTTTTGGTTGAATACCAGTAATTGAAATGAGCAGTCGTATTCGAGAAAAAAAGAAAACACAACCTATCTTCTTTTCCCAAATGTTTTCCATTAAAATGCGATCTCGAATCCGATGTCACAGGTTCATTCGATGTCACAGGTCCATTTGACAATGAAATTTGTTCGGAAGCGGAGAAAGATCTAGCTTCTTTCGGGCAGCACCAGGTTCGCTATGAGATTCGTGTATCATTCGTAAAGACTGGTACAACAAAACGGCAAGGATGGTTGGTAGACAAATCTTTTGTGGTCACACCAGATCTAAGGCGTATTCTCGTCGTTCCCTCGAGGACTCTACTTGAGGAATCCCCGCGTTTTTGTTTGTCCCGGGGACTCACTCCCCGTATTCTCGCGAGTCCTCACGGACGGGGAATGCTCCGATTATCATCACCATCATAAACAAGAGCAAAGGTTTCGATGGGATTCCATAAATTTTAATTTTTGCTCCCGACAATTTGGTCTTGTAGATGGTTTTCAACAGACTTTTACTTTTAACATTTACAAACACTTTAAGGCCAATGCTAATAATCGGAGAAGACCAAGTTCGTATTTCACACTGCAAACCGGATACGCCAGCTGAATTTCAACAAGTTCAAATATAGTCAGATATCCGTTTTGCGCTGTCAAATATTAAAATATGAATTCAGCATATGGTTTACCGTATAGCCTACGGATCGTGTATCTCCTTCGTTCCTTACTTCTGCCCAACTTCCGGTTTCGGCCAGATTCCGGACAACTATTGTCTGGCAAAAAAATAAAGCTCAACAAGAGCTACGAGCTCATATGGCACTTGATACGAGTAGATGGTACCTAAAAAGTAGTCGAGAAATCCAAATACCCCGCCCGCCATCTTAAAAATGCGGTTCGGATCTAAAAGGGGAAGGAAACAAACCTGTAATGTAAAATTTTTGATTACAGGTTTGTTTCCTTCCCCGAAGTTGAACAAGAAGATTGACAGCCTGACGAGGACTCTTGCCAAGAAGGGCCGAAATATCGCTGATGAAAAATCATAGCTGACGTATCCGTTGTAAACATTGTTTGAATAAATGTTTCAAAGTCAGCTTGGGCTCAAAGAAACTTTTACTGTTAACAAATTTTCCGGTTGCAGCCGGATTCCGAGCGATCTATACATCCGGTGAGAAAAGGATTGTCATATGCAAATTCAGCAAGTCTTCTTACCTGCAAATCGAACATCTTATCAAATTTAAATAAAACTTTTACTTTTAACAAATTCTCCGGTTTTGGCCGGATTCCGGCCGAAGTGATTGTCCGGAGAGAAAATAAGTTTGATATTCGGACTCAGCACGTCTCCTTGTCCCTGAATACACCTCTAATCAACTTTATATGAAACTTCTACTTTTCACAAATTTTCCGGTTTTTGCCGGATTCTGGAGAAACAGCGTGAAAATAAATTTCATAATTCTCACTCCTTACCCCTAAATCAACTATCTCAAAAGCTTTCAAAGAATATTTTTGTTCGCCCCTTAATTTGAAACCCCTCCCCCACCCTCAAACATAGGGCTAAAGAGCCCATCTTCGAACTTGATTTGTACTTTGACCCAAAGGATCCTCCCGCAAAGTTTCGTCAAAATATATCAATCCCTTCGAGAGTTATCGTGCGGACAGACGGACAACTTTTGCGATGTCATAGGAATCTTTACTTACGTTTTGGGATCCAAAAAGGACTCCCTTTCAGATTCGAAGGGGAATCATTTTTTGCTGTTGTTGGTGCAATATAAAATTAGTTAAAAACAATCAGAATAAACAAAACCAAAAATAAATTTATTCAAAAAATATTAACAACGGACACGTCAGCTACGATTCTTCATCAGCGATATTTCTGCCCTTCTTGGCAAGGGTCCTCGTCAGGCTGTCAATCCTCTGGTTCAACTTCGGGGAAGGAAACAAACCTGTAATAAACAACTGAAGTTTCTACCGACTATAAATATCTTATTAAAGTAAATCATCTTCAAATATCAATAAAATGAAAAAAATAATCTGAGATTTAATTTTTGACACGGACGCTGTTTTTGATGCACGATTGACAGGAAAGGTTTTTTTCTGCATTTTGGCCAATTTCGGTTTTTATGGCACTTGCCCTTCCGCAAAGTGCCATATAGCGATCGTAATTCCTGTCCGTCAGTCGGTCTGTCGGTCCCGGTTTTGCTAGTTCGGGCACTTCCAGATAAGCATAAGGACGATGAAACTTGGCAGGCATAATCAAGGACCGGACCAGATCAACTTACAATTAATCATTTCCCCAATCCGACTTTCCTCGGATTCGGGAGTACGGAAACTATAAAGCAAAAGCGGAGCGAAACGTAGCAACAAGAGCGCTGCCCAAATGTGGGACCGAACCACGAACCTCTGAGTTGTACAGCGACCGCTCTAACACCTGAGCCAAGACTCCATGTATGAGAGAGCGAATGCGGGATCATACAGAAAGTGGATAAACTATACAAATTACATAAGTTAGGACAATGGAAGTTGTCAGGAATATTGGATGTATTAGGCAAAGACAGTAAAAGTGGAAAAGACCGGAAACTCCCGTAAGCCCCATGAGTCACAACAACCAGCGCCGTTTAGCGGATGTTCTTTCGTTAAAAATTGCTCTGTTGACATTTTCTTCCATCGCTCTCCGCAGAATCATCATCAAAGCACGTTTTGTTGATTTTGTTTTGTTTCGTTTATGATGAGCATCCTCTCTCCATTCAGATTTCCTCTTTAATTGGAATAAAAAACTAGTAGGAAAATAATAAATAGCTCTTTTATGGAAAAAAAAAATGTTGAATTCACGACTTCGAATCAGTTAATGTTGGCAGACATTGCCTACTCACGCCCTCTTGCTTTGATTATATTATTCATCTACCGCTCGAAATTGGACAAAGTCCAAACGCTAGGTAGCGTTCCGATCGATTTTCAGAGACCTGATATTAGCAAAGTCACCGGTCTTTCCCACTATTATTGTCTTTGGTATTAGGGAGCGAATGTGGGAGTATATATTGTTAAAAGATTGAATCGGGGACCCGACCTGATTAACCTGGACATAGTCAAGAAACATAAATAATAGTTCGGGCACTTCCACGCAAGCAATGACGATGAAACTTCGCAGGCATATCAGGGACCCGACCAGACTAAGTTGGAAACAGTCACTTGCCCGATCCGACCATCGTGGGGGAGGGGGAGGGGGCGGAATCCGGAAAATAGGGAGATTCATAACTTTCGAACGGGTGATCGGATCTTAATGAAACTTGATATCTAGAAAGATCTCGTGTCTCAGATGTCTCATTTCAAGTCCGGACCGGATCCGATGAATCTTGGGGGTGGGTCGAAGGAGGGAACCGGAAATCATGTGAAACTCTCAGAGTGGACCGATCGGGATGAAACTTGGTGGTAAGAATAAGCACAAGCTCTATATACGTCACTGACAGAACTGGACCGGATTCGGACATAGTGGGGGGAGTTGGAGGGGGGTTCCGGAATTTTGACGATCCGTAGTTAATGTACTTCCAGGTGGGCGGACAAGATCAACTTACAATTTAATCACTTCCCAATCCGACTTTCCCCGGATCCGGGAGTCCGGCAACTAAAAAGCAAAAGCGAAGCGAAACGTAGCAAAAAGAGCACTGCCCAAATGCTGGATCGAACCACGAACCTCTGAGTCGTGCAGCGACCGCGCTCAGATTAAATTAGAAATAATCGCTTCCCGATCCGACCATCTTGCGGGGATTGGAGGGACGGGGAATCCGGAAAAATTAGGAAAAATTTTATATTTTTAGCTTACGAACGGGTCACCAGATCTTAACGAAACTTGATATGTGGAAGGACCTCATGTCTCAGACGTTCCATTTTAAATCCAGACCGGATCCGGTGACATTGGGGAGAGTTGGAAGGGGAAACCGGAAATCTTGAAAAACGCTTAGAGTGGAGAGATCCGGATGAAACTTGGTAGAAAGAACAAGCACAAGTCCTAGATACCTGACTGACATAACCGGAACGGACCCGCTCACTTTGGGGGAGTTGGGGGGGGGGGAGTCCTAATTTCAAGTGATCCCGCGAGTTCGATGCTTTCTGATGTGCTAGGACAATGAAAATTGGCAAGCATGTCAAGGACCCGACCAGATTAAATAGGAAATAGTGACTTCCCCGATCCGACCATCTGCGGGGGGGGGGGGGTTGGAGGGACGGGGAAGCCAAAATTGAGGTATTTTTAACTTGCGAACGGTTGATCGGATCTTGATGTTGATATTTAGGATGACCTCATGTCTCATACGTCCCACTTTAAATCTGGACCGGATCCGATGACACTGGGGGGGGGGAGGAGCTGGTGGAGGGAACCGGAAATCTTGACAAACGCTTAGAGTGGAGGGATCGGGATGAAATTTGGTGGGAAGAAAAAGCACAAGTCCTAGATACGTCCTTGACATAACTGGACCGGATCCGGCACTGTGGGGGAGTTGGTGGGGGGGGGGGGGGGCGGACTTCTAGTGATCCGGCGTACTTCTTGATGTGCTAGAACGATGGAACTTTGCAGGTATTTAAGGGATCCGAACAGATTGACTTGAGAATAGTCGTTTCTTCGATCCGACCATCGTGGGTGGAGTGGATGGATGGGGAGTCCAGAATCTAGTGGCATGCATAACTTTTGAACGGGTGATCGGATTTAAATGAAACTTGTCAGTTCGAAAGAGCTATCGCCTCAGATGTTCGGTGTCAAGTCTGGATCGGGTCCGATACCTGCGGGGAAACTAAAAAAACGCTTAAAGCAAAGGGATTGCGGGGACGGAACTTAATTGGGAGAACATGCATTAGGCCTAAATACGAAACTGACGGAGCCAGATGGTTTCGGGGCTCTGGGGGGGGGGGGTCTTAGAATTCCGGTAGTCGGGAGTTCGAATAGTTCCAGATGTACTAAGAGAACAAAACTTTGCAGGCAGCATCTTGGGGGGAGCGAGGGAAGGAAATATGGAAACTGCTGCAAATTGCGAAGAGTGGTCTGATTCGAGTGAAACTTAATGGGTGATAAGAATCTATGAACTCGACATGTAAGACATGCGTTCGAACTGTATGCGACCATGGTTGGGGGAGTTGGGGTCGGAAAATTTTGACATGCACAAAAACCAACCAAAACCAAGTTCGAAAGTGCCAAGCTTGTGCAGCCTAGATTAGTGATTTGGTGTTAGGGACAGATTCAGTCAAGGTAGGGGGGGGGCTGGGTTCCATTTTGCCGGTTAAATTGATTTTTACCATACCTGCGGTTTTAATCGGCTTTTATTAATAAAAACCGATTTTTGCCGGCTAAAACTGGCTAAAATCAAACCGCACTGATCTTTTCTACGTATCAATCTTTACTGTTGTTTGTTCATTGTTTTCCGACTATTTTTCAACCAGGGTTGATTCCCTGACTAATTAGCTCGCCTGCTCCAATCCAGAAAACCGGTTTGGGGTTGACACGAGTGAGTCATCAGGTCACGTTGCTTCCCGCGATTTATTTATACCGGGAGTTCGTACCGTATTATATTAAAGCGAGGAGGCTATTAGAAACTGCGGAGGCGAAATGTTGTACATGTTGATACGATACGCGGATAGTAAATAGGCTACTTCAAGAATTGAGCTTGTAATTTTATGACTTTTTCTTCTTTTTTTGTTGATAGTATGTTACACGGTAGCTTTGTAGGGATTCTCAGCAGAACTCTTCAGTGCCATTTATAATGGCAGATATGACTTAGCCTACACCTATTCGGTGTTGACATTATTCTGCATCCTTCTGTCCTCTCTAGGCTAACATGAACTACAATCTTTAATACATAAAAGAAGTATGACAGTCTCAGAATAGCGGAGTGCTATCAAAACCACATAGTAGCAGTTTTGATTTTAGCCAGTTACTTTATTTTATCCATGCCACTTGATTTTAACCATACCGGCAGGAATCACGTATTAGCCAGTATTAACCTGCTGGTATTTTAGACACCCGGGAACCCTGGGGGGGGGGGGGGGGGGGTACTGAAAATTTGCAGATAAGCTATACTCCGGTGTTTTTTGGGGGGGGGGTACGGAAATTTTCCAAAAATGATCAGATTTGAGTGAAACTTGATAGATGGTATAAAAGCAGATGCTTTTTAGATGATCCATTTTTGAGTTCGAACCAGATTCGACCACGGTAGGGGAAGATGGAGGGAGTACCGGAAATGGTGTATCACGTCTAGGGATCGAACGAGTGGATTTATTGGGCTGAAACTTGGAAGTAACAGTCTTGCGCATATGCTGCAGATAATACGAGATTATGCCGAAACTGCTCAGAAGTGAGTGAAACTAAATATCCTATTTCTCTTTCCGAACCGCATTTTTGGATGGAGGGTGTACTTCGAGATTTTTCGTGTACCACCTACTCGTAACAATTGCCATATGAGCTCGTAGCTCTTGTTTTATTAATAAAGGGCTGAAAACTTAAATATTATTTTATTAATAACCTCGTTCTACGTTTCTATTATTGAGTACTCGCCTGTATCTCGGTTAATGCTTGCTCGGTTTTCTTTATCTCAACGGCTCCTCGAATGGTTTGATGGAGTCCGGTGCACGTTGCAAGAATTTGGGCTTTTTAAAAATATACTGAATGGGATGGGTTTTCGAAAATATGTTCTGCAAGTGCAGATTTGAAAGTATAGTTATGACGGTGTCCGTTGGAGAGGGCGTGGTCAATTTGTTGCTCATGCTCTGCAAGTCGTTTTCCGAAAGTTCTCTCTGTCCTTCGTACGTAACAAGGTATTGAATAAATGCCTCTTTGGTACTGATTTGGGAGTTTAGGTAGGACAGCAAAGTATTTTGGGTTTTGTGAAAGACTTGGATGTTGTATTTTTTCCAACTTTTGGACAATTTTTCGGTTACTCCGCGGACGTACGGAAGGTAAATGCGGACATTTTTTTCTTCTGCCTCACCATTACTAGTAGAACTTACAGGATCTTTGGGGGATGAATGCAGCTTCAGTCCTCTTCTGGTGATCTGTTCAACCAGTTGAACGGGGTATTTGTTTCCAGCGTCCCGAATGTGGCAAAGTTCGTCATCTAGGAGATCTTTGTCGCAAATTTTGATGGTTCGGTCGACTAGTGAGATAACTACTCCGCGTTTCACATATTCTGGCTGGTAAGAATTGTATGGAAGGTATCGATCATTGTGGGTGGGTTTTCTGTAGACTGAGCAGACAAGACTTCCTTCACTGTTAGCAATCAAAATATCCAGGTACGGCACCTTTTTTTCATCATTTTCAAATTCAATCATGAACTGGATAGTCGGTTGGATTGAGTTTAAAGTGTCAACGAAACTCACAATGTCTGTTTTTTGGCCTTCCCATGCTGTAAAACCATCATCAACATAACGTTTGTAGAAACTTGGAACCATCGGCGCGATGCTGAAAGCGATTCTTCAATTTTCCTCAGCGTTAATTCGGCGAGTTCCTGCGAAATGAAGCTCCCCATCGCTGCTTCTTCATGCTGCCAGTAGAATTGCCCCATGTAGATGAAACAAGTTAAAACAATCTAGTATTTGGCTTACAGTTAGGGTGCTTTTGTCTGCCAGTTCGGGATAATTCGCTAGTGCTTCTTTTAGGGCATCCAGGGTGAAATCTTTCCTGAGACTGGTGAACAAAGATATAGAATCAATGCTTGCTTTTTGCGTTTCTTAGGTGACAGGGTATTTTCAAACTCTTGGACAAAATCAATGGAACTTTTATGTAATGCGGCCCTGAATCTAGGAGTGGCCTTATTAACGAAGCTAGAAATCTGTTCAATTTCTTAGTGGGGCTCGAACGTTTGCTACTATTGGGCGAAGGGGTCTACCTGTTTTGTGCACTTTAACTACTCCATAGAAACGCGGTGCTACCGGCCCGGTTACTTTTAACAATGTTTCTGGGATTTGGAAATAGGGAGACTTTCTAAGACGTTTCTTACCTTTTTGTCAATGGATGGGGTTAGATCACATGGTATTGGGGTGAAGACATATTTGTCTGCTAAGAGCTTTCGAATTTTCGCGTCGAACTAATTCTGGTCAAGGACCTTTGTCAGCTTTTGTGGTGATGAGAGATCCGTCTTTCCTTAGGCTCTTTAGGGCTTGTAATTCTTCTTTCGGGAGGTTCGGTTCTGGAGGGATGTTTATCTGGGACTGTAGCAAGTTGGCTGCATCTACTCTTGCTTTTTCAAAGTCATCTACTTTTGCATCTTCGTGGAAGAGACCTGTCTCAAAACTTACTACAAATTCTTCTACTGGTGGTTCACGGGGCGCGATGTTGAATTTACATCCATGTGACAATGCGTTAATTTGTGTTGGAGACAAAGTTTTGGAGCTGAAATTTAGTACAGAAGGTCCAGGGAGAACTTTCGGACTGTAAGTTTGGGTAAAGTGAATAATTCTAAACCTCAGAAAGAAAAGCTGGGCAAACGGAATCCGGGTCAATTGCAACGTATTTCAGAAAAAGAGGGGTATTTTACTTTACAGAGTATATGCATAAAAGGGAGAAATAACATAAAAATCCAGCGCGGTAGCAATTCCTGGGGAGATAGAATTGTTTATGGGCATAGATATAAGTTGAAAGGCAGTCGCTTAAACATAAGCACCGGAAAATTTGTTCACAGCGCATCGGAAACCTAAATCTGCAGTAGTCCAGAAAATGAAATTGTTCCTGTACTGTAGGCACAAGAAAGCTTCTAGGTTTAATATTGCCTTAAGACCTGTTTTTAGGCGGTGAGCTATCGAATGATATGTTACCCGTCCCAAAAATAAAATAAAACTAACAAACTACCCACCCTATTTATCAAGTTATAAAATCCCAAATTTTGTAACTTTGAAGGGACCCACCCCGGATTAAATCCGCAATTTTCTGGCCACCCCCCCCCCCCCCACTCAGCTAGATGTCATTATAGCTTTTAATACCTGTGCCTCCCTGATTTGATTAAGAATATCTCGCACTGAGCATTCTCTAGGCTCATCCCTATAATTCCGGCTCAGTGCCGTATTGAATTTAAATCAATTGGGGTTCGAATCTTCGTAGTTTAATAAGAAGTAATTTTTATTTTAATTTAGATGTTAAATTACGAATTCATAGGAGATAATTTGAGAAATTTCTTTCGTCTGGGGCCCATCACCTGGTTTCATTCGGTACTGCCTTATGCTTTAAGTCTGGCATACAAAACTGTGACCGATCCCGAGATGCAATTCTGTCATATCAATGTCCACCAACCCTTTTAATCTTAAAGGACCTGTCTGACCTATAACACTAAGCAACCTACTTCCATACTCACTCCATATACTTCCAAACCGCAGACCCGAATTTCGTACCTTACATTCTAACTCCTTTTACAAAACCACGCTGATTTCCTCACTTGCCATGATTTGCTACCTTCGATGTGTATCACGTCACGCTGTCGACGGTTGTCTGCGAGAAGTTTTTCCATCAGAAAAAACGGTTATGTAGATTGTTTCCCTGTTTTCGCTATAAGCCAACGGCTCTCGGAAAATGTTTAAAACAGTCAAAACCGTGGGTTATTTGTTGAAGGTTCGTTTTAAATGTTTTAAAATGCTTTAAGTTGAAGAGTAACTAGTGCGAGGGGTCCTTTAAGGCTACTGGACGAATCAGACGGCGATCGTAAGGTTTGTGAAGTTTTCACAAAGTATGTTCCGGAAAGTCTGTCGCAGCTCAGACGAGACTTTAGTTAACCAAGATGTAGTCAACTATATGAAAACTGGGCGTGGCAATTTATTCTCGAAAGAAAAAAAGATCAATTAGACCTTATAGGCTAAGAATTAAATTGGCTCAGGGTGTGGGAGTAATGAATAGGCTCAAGATTTTTTTTCCTTATGAAATTCTTCGGCTAATTTATTTTGCTCTTGTTCATTCGCATCTCACTTATTGCCTTTTAATATATCTGGCTACATTTAAAACTCATCTTAAACCATTACAGATTTTACAAAACCGTGCTTTAAAGATTTTGCGAACTTTTTTACCATCACCGTCATCACTTCCTGGGGTAAGTCAAACAGAAACCATGTATATTCTGATCAATATTTTGCCCGTTTCTGAACTATTTAACTTTGCGTCATTCCTATTTAAAACAAAGTATGACCGTTGCCAGCTTCCATCATATTTCCATTCAAATGATTTCTTTCCTTGCCCACTAAAGCACCAGTACGATAACCGTCATAAATGGAAGATCCGAAGTCAAAGAGTAGCTTCAGAGAGGTCTCGTTTTTCTCCATCTTATTCAGTTTTGAATTCATGGCAAATTTTATTTCCTAAAATTGATTCTACAAAATCCCTTGAAAGTATAAGAAAACAGCTATCTCAAATTCTCATTAACAAGTTTAAGAATGGATAATTAACAGTTAGAGATTGGTTGTTTTTCATGTTTATTTATGTGTTTTCCTCTAGTGATACTGGTTTTCAGTCACCCTTCCTTCATTTTTGTTGTTGTTTTTGTTTGGAATGATTTCGCTTCGTACTGGTGTTGTCGTGCGGTGATCTTTCTACTCGGCGTTGGGTCGATTTCGTTTTATTGATTTTCTTTTATGGAAGGGTCTGAACCATTCGATGTTTTTCTTCTCTCCGGTTCAAACCCTGAAATACTTGTAAGTGCAGAGTATAGTATTGTTAATGTTTATGTATTATATAAAGTAAGAATAAAAAAAACCTTGAACCTATTATTATCATATATATATATATATATATATATTTTTGCCCGCTTACAAAAACTGAAGAAAAGCGGAGTACAAAGGGGAAAAAAAAGAGAAAAAAAAAAAAAAAAAAGAAACAAACATAACTTCACACAATAACCAAACAATAAACAGAATACTACTTATAATAGATGGGTCAGTAAATTTTCTGACAGCATAAACCACAGGTAGGTATTTATTAACACTGAAAGCCATAATGGGCCATTGCTAATATTCAGATACAAAAAAGTAACCTTCAAATTTAAATTAAATCCAGTAATAAAAATAAGATAAATAGATTTTAGCTACTTATCAGAAAAAAAATGTAAAAGTGATATTTTAACTTGTTTTGACCGAAAACATAATAAGGATTCACCGCAGAGAAGAGAACAAGCTTTCGTCGCTCCCCCTGCTGGAGAGCGACAGAGCCGCTTCTGACGACTGTATACAGGACAAAATGAAACCGAGCACAGCAGGCATTTTTTTTTAAATCGGCCTTTTTTTGGTACAACTTTCTCATATAAAGGAAACTTCTCGAGCCCCAAAATCCCTTGCCTGTCCTTCAAGCAAAAATACCTAAACCATTAAATTTTTGTGAGCAGAGCTTTTATTTTATCCCAAAGAAAAGTAAGGACCAAGGTAAGAGGCACCTATAATATCACATTACCGCCAAATTTATAAGATAAATCAAATGACACAAAAAAAAACAGAGTGAGCAGGTCAGGCAGCGAGAGGTTAAAATCACTGCGATTGAGACAAAATTAACTAGAGCGCCGCATGCAATTTTTTTCAAATTTGTTTTTTTTTGTGGCAAACCTCAACTTGATTCCATACAAATATTAGCTTTCATGTGACTAGACAGGCTAACCCCAGGCACTACATAAATGACACGTACTTCCTATCTCTATTTAGCCCTTCCGCCAAATGAAGACTGTAGCCTACTACTAAAGGCGCCGCGTACAGAATTTTTCAAAAGCATCTACTATGAGAGCTTCATTTTGGGATTCTAAACGACCGCCGTCACCTAATGAAATAAAAAGCATCCATCCACGCATGAAAGCTATCAGACGAGTTTTATAAAAAATCTAATATTTTTTTACATCTATTCAGATTACATTTTACATTAATTTTAGTATTGGGGTAAAACAGGGAAAATCATGAGTTTATCATGAGAGCCCGAGACTGGAAAAGAAATAATGAGATTGGAAAAAAACATGATATCTCATGTGAAATCATGAGAAGTGGAAACACTGCGCCGAAAGTGCAGAAATCAGTGGGAGACTGTCAACAGAGCAGCATTTTAACGTAAGAGCTAACCACCAGCCCCGCTCTTAGTTTTTCCCCGAGAATTGCAGCCTAAGGTGCTACATTTTTCCAGATTTTCCGAAATAGTGCTACATTTTACCCTGACCGTGCTACGGTGCTACATAGGCAAAAATAGTGCTACAAATAGTGCTACAGGTGGAAACACTGACCAGCCGGTGCCATTTTGCTCATGACTCTGCTCATGGGGCTGATGGGAGTGGCCAATCTTCGCGATATACGGCCAACAGGAACAGACCAGATCAAAGAGTCAAGTGCCGTGAAAAGCACAGCCAAAATGAATAGATTTGCGAGAAGATGTTTTGTTGCCGTTTTGTTCACAGTTTGGGGTTTCTCCTTTGCGATGATTTTCCGACTTGGGATAAGACAGACTAGAGATGGAATCTTATACCGTCGGAGACATAGGAATTCTCCGAACTTCCAGCAACAGGTGGTGAATGTGAAAGACCCAGCAAGTGGATTTGTGATGAGCTTGGTGAATACTAACAACGGTGCTGAATCACATGCAGATACTCGGCCAGAATCGACTGGATCAGTGCCAAATACGGTGCCGGTGCTTTCCAGTGCAGAAGTTCAAACGGTGCACCTCGGTGAAAATTTGTTACACGAGAGTGATCATCTCAATCTGGGAATTATTTTTACGAAAGTTTCGGGAAATGGAATCTTAAAGCATAAGTTCCAAACCCTGCTCCGGTCGATTATGAAAAATACAAGGTCACCCCTTCACATTCACCTATTAACAGACGAACCGAGCCTGCTGGCTGCACAGCACATAACGAACATGTTGAAGAACCAGCATCGAGTACCAGTCAAAGTAAGTTTGTGCAACTGCCTTGAAACTTAGCTATAGGCCTACTTACAGAAAATTACACAAGACTTCGTCAATTTTTAGCCTCTTCCCTTCCCGTAAGTCTAAACTAAGTTGTATCGGAATTCTACACAAGCGCGACGTCACAGCCATTTGATCTATTCTACCTTAGGAAACGAACAGTTCTAGTTTGTTCCGATCGGTAAATGTATATTTGAATATAATAGAGCCGAGTGGCCACCGAGGCGTCGATCGTTTACAAAACGACCTATGGACAATCAGAATCCTATACAGTCACATTACACAAAAGCGAGGGGTTACAAACTCCCAAAATAGGGGTACAGGTTTGCCCGACAACTGAGTGTGCCCGACGTGTGCCTGACTGTGCCCGACGTGTGCCCGACTGTGCCCGATGTGTGCCCGACAGTGTACGATGAGTACCAAAGTCGTCGTTTACGATAAAATTTTTGTGAAAACGACGAATCTGCAAATCTTGACCAAAGGCTCATGGACACACATTTTATTGAGTGTATGCATATATCACAGTAGAGTAACGTAAAAACATATTAGAAACAGTAAGCTACACAACATATACAACCCTGGCAAATACTTATAATGTCATTAGTGAGCCCGGAAGTTATTCGATTTGGAAACTGGGTTGTATCACATCAATCCAAAAGAAGGGAAGCAAATGATTTTACCGGTGTACGACGAATAACCTTGACGTATGTTCAACCTATCAACGGATAGGTCAGCAACGAGCAAAAAAAGGAAACTCAGAAACGAATTCAGCGTATCTCCTTATCCATATAAAGAACATCTAATAAACTTCAAATAAAACTTTTACTGCTTTTAACCAACTTTCCGGCTTTTGCCGGATTCCGGACAAACTACTTGTCCGGCAAAAAAGTAGTTTTCATCATCGTGTTCAACATGTCTTTTTACCCCTAAATCGAACATCTAATAAACTTCAAATAAATCTTTCACTTTTGACCAACTTTCCGGTTTTTATGTATCTCACGAGGACCCTTGCCAAGAAGGGCCGAAATATCGCTGATGGAATCCTAGCTGACGTATATCCGTTTAAACATTGTTTGAATATATGTTTCAAAGTCAGCTTGGGCTCAAAGAATATTTTTCCGGTTTTTCCGGATTCCAGACGAACTACTTGTCCGGTGAGAAAATGGTTTTCATCATCGTGTTCAGCATGTCTTCTTACCCCATAATCGACTATCACATTAGCTGTTTACAAATATTTTGTTTGCCCTTTAATTTGACCCCCCCAAACCCCTAAATATAGGGCTACAGAGCCCATCTACGAACTCGACCCTACTCTTCACCCAAAGAACCTCACACCAAGTTTCATCAAAATATCTCATTCCCTTCGAGAGTTATCGTGCTCAAAGACGGACGGACAGACGGACAACTTTTCCGATGTCATAGGTATCCCTCCACTTACGTTTTGGGATCCCAACTAAAACCCAAAACAGCACCTTCGACCAAAAAGACGGGGGTTTGCCAACATAAGGCTCAATTAGAACAAGACCAAAGGTTTCGATGGGATCCCAAAAATCTAATATTTGATCCAGACTTGGTCTTGTCTTCACCAGGCTAATCATCAGAGAAAACCCAAGTTCTGATAAACATATATAAGCCATATATATTTTGATGATACTGACCAAAACTTACTGCTTTACTTCTGCCAAATTTCTGGTTTCGGCCGAATCCCGAGCGAACTATTCGTCCAGCAAAAAACGAAAATTCAGAAACTAACTCAGCGTATGTCGTAATCCCTATAAAGAACATCGAACCAACTTCAAATAAAACTTTAGCTTATACAAGAAATTCCGGTTACAACCGGATTCCGGTCGAAGTATATGTCCGGGTAAAAATGATTGTCATATACAGCGCCTATATCAGCGCTTCTTCTTACCCCTAAATTTCTCATCTAATCAATCTGTCATCTAATCAAAAATTTTGCTTTTAACAAATTTTCCGGTTCTGACCGGATTCCGGGCGAACTAGTTGTCGGGGTAGAAAATGCTTTTCACATTAGTGTTCACAATGTCTTCTTACCCTTAAATCGAACATTTAATCAACTTCAAATGAAACTTTTACTTTAAACCAACTTTCCGCTTTTTGTCGGTTTTCGGACGAACTACTTATCCGGCGACAAGGGTCCTGGTCAAGCCTGACGAGGATCAAGAAGGGCCGAAATATCGCTGATGGAATCCTAGCTGACGTATATCCGTTATAAACATTGTTTGAATATGTTTCAGAGTCAGCTTGGGCTCAAAGAATATTTTTCAGGTTTTGGCCGGATTCCGGACGAACTACTTGTCCGGTGAGAAAATGGTTTTCACTATCGCGTTCAGCATGTCTTCTTTCCCCAATATCGACTATCACATTAGCTGTTTAAAAATATTTTGTTTGTCCCTTAATTTGAACCCCCTCCCCACCCCTACATTTAGGACTACAGAGCCCCAATGAGACGTTGAAATTTTCTTCTTCATCTTCTTCTCTAACACAGAATGCGAAGATACTAAATTGACAAAGTCGCAGCAGAAGTCGAGCCATCTATGGAGCAAAATATGCGACGTGTGCCCGAAGTGTGCCCGACTCCCCGGTACAGAGTGTGCCCGACAGTTGGTTACCCCTCGCACAAAAGGCAAGATGTTATAGCCTCTTTCTGTAGCGTACAGATATAATGGGCTCGATAATGGGTTGGACTCAGGTAGAGCATGGGCATTAGAGCAAGTTGAAATATAAAGATGGTTAAGAAGAGAGCTTGCTCGGAAAGTTAAAGAGACATTTATTGGTTGTAGTTTTCAGCCTATCATAACACTGAAGCCCCTAAAAGACTAGACTATGTCAAGTGTCCCTTCACGTCACTACGTGCGTCACGACTGTATGGAATTCCGATATAACCTAGTCGACACCGAACCATAAGCCTTGACTTGGATACGAATCTCGGCAAAATTTGCATAGCCGGTCTTAGGACTAATTGCCTTCTCGGAAACAGTAATCGGGAGAGTGATATGTAACGTAAAGAGAACAAACATGGCAAGTGTGATAATCAGTGTAATGCTAATAGAGGATATAGGATATAGGCTTGTGAAGTGTAGAATCTCGGGAAAGACAATGAATAGAAATAGTTTTGAAGTAGAATGAACTACTACCGTAAGTACAACGTGTCCTTTAAGGGGGTCGGATCGTCATCCGAGGGGTCGGTCATCCTGGAGGACCGAGAATCAAGAGGGAGCCCCGGGAACCCTCAAGTCTCGTGTCAGCATTTGAAATTCTTTTCTCCCATTCTCTTCAATCTGCGACCGAGGGATTACCAACTGCACTGCGTGCCGGGGAATCGGATCGGGCATAATGTAATCTGACACACTCAGATATCGGGCACGTTGTTTTGGGAGTTGCTCTCCCCTCGCTTATGGCATATCCTGCATTTTTTATTGCATCGGCAGTAAGCAATCGCAAGCAATCGATGATTCACTGATCGTTGAATTTCTCCAGTAAATAAAGTTTACAGAGTTTTCCGCAAATAACTAAAACCTCGGCTAAAACTAGCCGAGTGGGGCGTGACCCTGTGATTCTTCGCACTTGTTTAAAGCGGAATGTTTTACACTACCTCGAGACGATGTTTTGTGTGCTTGTCGATCAATGAAGTTATCGATTCAGGACCCGCAAAAGCGGCCATACACCGTGTTTTGCTGGCAGGATCTTGCTAGGTGGATATTGATAAACAACAAGACCAAAGGCTTTGACGGGATCCAACAAAATTAATATCTGATCTAGACAATTTGGTCTTGTAGATATCCGGTCTTCGCCAGACTCATTGAACATTTTTACTGTTAAAATTTCGAAACAGGCCGATTGCGAAACGTGAAACCAAGTTCAGATATGGATTCAGCATGTGTGTATTTACACCAAGGCTATACGTCATATCTGCTTTCACTAAAATTACGAAAACGCTCAAAATCGAAATCAGCGTATCTCCTTACCCTATATGGGAAATCGAATCAAATTCAGATAAACAATTTTCAGGTTTTGGCCGCATTCCGGGCGAACTACTTCTCCGACGAGAAAATAATTTTTCGACATGGATTCAGCATGCCTCCTTACTACTACATCGAACCTCTAATAAAAAAAATTTACTTATAACAAATTTTCCGGTTTTCAACCAGATTCCGGGCGAACTATATGTCCGGGTAGAAAATGATTGTCAAATGCGGTTTACATCTTCTTACGCCTACATCGAACATACTATCAACGTCAGATAAATCTTCTCAACAAATTTTCCGGTTTGGCAGGATTCCGGGCGAACTACATGTCCGACGAGAAAGTTTTTCTAATATATATGTTCATGATGACTTCTTACCTCTAAATCGAACATCTAATCAACTTTAAGTAAAACGTTTACTTTTAACAAACTTTCCGGTTTTGACGGGATTCCGGGCGAACTACTTGTCGAGCGAGAAAATTATTTACTTATTGGTGTTCAGTATGTCTTCAAGGTTCAAGGTTCAAGGTTTAATTTACACTTCTGTATAAAATCAAAATAAATAGGGTCAAGCCGGAGACACAAGGTCGATTGACAAAAACCCGGTACAGTATATAACAAACATATTTTACCTATAACTAATTATATAAATAAATGTTAATAATTAAATGACTCACCACCAGACGGGAACCCGCCCCACAAACCCACCGACACTCGGCAAGATCAACCCGAAAAAAAAATACCCAATGCACAAGCGAGGGTTACCGATGGCCGGCAACTAATATGGACCCCAACCAAAACATATCAACAACAAACAAATAAAATTTACTTTAATTTTTTTTTTTTATCGATGATTCTTGAATTTATTTATAAGTATAGAATGAAGTTGCTTTTTTATATTTGGAAGAGATTTACTGATATCAATATATTGTAAATAAAGATGCCATGAACCCGTGATTGAAAAGTATGGAGAGAACCGCGATCTCTCAGTGGTTAATTTAAGGTGCTGCATTTTCCATTTATGACGGGTTTCATAAGCATGGTCAGGTTGCTCAGGGAAAAAATTACTCGAACGAAAGTACGAAGGTAGTTCCGACCGGTCATATTTTACCTTAAATAAAAAAGAATGGAGAGTGAATAATTCTGAAACAGGCAAAATATTAGTTAACAAATATAGAGTTTCAGTTTTAGTTTTGTTAGGATAAGAAGAAGGGGAGGGTAAATATTTTTGTAAAATTCGAAAAGCCCGGTTTTGAAGAGTCTGTATCGGTTTCACATGATATTTGAATGTTGCCAAATAAATCAAGGGACAATACGTAAGATGGGAATGTATTAAAGCAAAATAAATCAGGCGTAGAATTTCATACGGGAAAAAATGCTGAAACCTCCGCATTATACCAACTCCTTGTGCAACTTTAACCTGTGATCTGTTACAATGCTCTTTATACGATAGATTTTCATCAATAATTATACCAAGATACCGGAGTGAAGTTACCCTTTGAATTTGAATATTTGTATCCTGATCGTTTATTGTTGAATTTTATTGTGCTTTTTTTCCAATTCTACTATAAATGATAAATGATGTCTTAATACCCATAAATCTCATTAGCTGTTAAAAATATTTTGTTCGGCCCTTAATTTGAACCCACTCCCGCACCCCTAAATATAGGGCTACAGGTCCCAACTATGAACTTGATCTGTCCTTTTACTCAAAGAATCCTCACACCAAGTTTCATCAAAGTATCTCTTTACCTTCGAGAGTTATCGTGCTCACAGATGGACGGACTGACATACGGACAATATTTACGAAGTCATAGTTATCCCTCCACTTCCATTTTGGGATCTTTCTAGGATCCCAAAAACTCAAGTTGGGCTCTGTAGCCCCACATTTAGGGGTGGGGGAGGGGGTTTAAAATAAGGGGCAAATTAAATATTTTTAAACAGATACTGTGATAGTCGGTTATGGGGTAAGAAGTTATGCTGAACACGATGGTGAAAATCATTTTGTCATCGGACAAGTAGTTGGCCCGGAATCCGGCCAAAACCGGAAAGTCTGTTAAAAGTAAAAGTTTTATTTGAAGTTGATTAGATGTTCGATTTAGGGGTAGGAGGACATGCTGAACACAACGGTGAAAACCATTTTCTCTCAGGACAAGTAGTTCGCCCGGAATCCGGCCAAAAGTTTGTTAAAAGTAAAAATTTTATTTGGAGTTGCTTGGATGTTCGATTTAGGGCAAGAAGACATGCTGAACACTTGTGTGAAAACAATTTTCGCCCGGACATATAGTTCGATCGGAATCCGACTGGAGCCGGAAAATTTGTCATAAGTTAAATTTTGATTTGAAGTTGATTATATATTCAATATTGGGGAAAGAAGATACGCTGAGTTCATTTTTGAGATTTGTTTTTTTGCCGGACAAGTAGTTCCGGAATTCTGCTGAAACCGGAAAATTGGCAGAAGTGGCAGGAAGTTTTTGTCAAAACAGATATGACTTATAGGGGTAAGCACACATGCTGAATCCATATCTGAACTTTGTTTTCTCAGATGATTAGCTATTTGGCCTTAATCTGTTTCTGAATTTTAATAGTAAAAGCGTTCAAGGAGTCTGGTGAAGACAAGATCCAATTGTCTGGATCAAATATTGACTTTTTGGGATCCCATCGAAACCTTCGGTCTTGTTCTGCATGTCACAAAGTTTTCGCCCAATTCCCCATTCCCTGAACCATGGCTGCATAGGGTTCGGACACATGTTTCGCACATCTAGGTCATCAGTTCCTATCACCCATAAAGTTTCACTTGAATCGGACCATTTCTTCGCAACCTATGGAAGTCAGTAATTTCCGGATTCCCCCTCCCTCAATTCCCAAAAATGGGGTCTGATCCAAGAATGGAAGTCTTCCTAGGGCACTGTGTCGGGTCCTTAGGTCTATTTGGTCGAATCACTAATATACCTTCCAAGTTTTATCGCCCTTAGCACATCTGGGAGTATCCTAACTCGCGATCACCGGAATTCCGGGAAACACCCTCCAACTCCCCCACAGAGCCCCGACACGATCTGGTTCTGTCAAGTAGGCTACGTATGCTTGTTCTTCCCACCAAGTTTCATCCCGATCCCTCCACTCTAAGCGTTTCCAAAGGTTTCCTGTTCCCCCTCCAACCCCCCCCCAATGTCACCATATCCAGTCCGGAGGTTAAAATGGGACGTTTGAGGCTCGAGGTGTTTCTAAATATCAAGTTTCATTGAATCCGATCACCCGTTCAATAGCTGAGCCCGCACTACTCAATTTTCCTGATTCCCGACCGCTCCACTCCCCCTGGGTCCCCCTCTGTTCGGGTCCCTGACAAGCCTGCAAGTTTCATCGTCCTAGCACATCAGGAAGTAACGAACTTGCGGGATCACTATAAACTTATACCCCCCCCCCAACTCCCCCACAGTGACCGGATCCGGTCCGTTTATGTCATTCGCGTATCTAGGACTTGTGCTTGTTCTTCCCGCCACGTTTCATCCCGAACCCTCCACTCTAAGTATTTCCGAAGATTTCCGGTTCCCTCTCCAACTCCCCCCAATGTCGGAAATTCGGATCCCTTCCCCTCCCCCAACTCCCCCACGGTGAGTGGATTCGGTCCGGTTATGTCAATCACGTATCTAGGACTCGTACTAGTTCTTTCCACGAAGTTTCATCCCAATCTCTCCACTCTAGGCGTTTTCCAAGATTTCCGGTTCCCCCCTTCAGCTCCCCCCAGTCACTGAATCCGGTCCGGATTTAAAATGGGACGTCTGAGACACGAGGTCTTTCGGTGTATCAAGTTTCATTTAGATCTGATCATCAGGTCGTAAGTAAAAAATACCTAATTGTTCTGGATTCCCGCTCCCTCCACTCCCCCCCCCCCCCCCCCAGATCCTCAGATTGGGGAAGTGACTATTTACAACTTAATCTGATGGATTTTTTTATAAAATCTTTTGTACCCACGATTCCAAATTAGGCGATTTAACGTGTTTATTGGTTCCCATTCTTTATCGAATTTGGTAATTAATCCAACTTTTGTTCAGTCGTCGATTTCACCACATTAATCTAATCCAACTGATATGCCTGCCAAGTTTCATCGTCCTAGCTTATGTGGAAGTGCCCGAACTAGCAGAACTTGGACAGACCGGCGGACGGACAGAAATTGCTATCGCTATAACGGTGCGGACTGAATGACAAGGAGATAAAAGTAAAATAACGAAAGATGAAATGTGCGTATAAAAAGTGTATATGTACAAATCTGTGATTATTTACAGTTCTGAGTTCTGTGTATATCTACAATTTACTGCTTGTGTGTACAATCATCCGCCTGGGAAAGCCCAGAAGCTTTCACCCAGAAATCGACCAACTCCAAAAATCCATCAGTAATTAACAAGCACTCCAAATACAACTTCCCAGAGAACTGGCTTCCGCAGAAGCCCCCGTCTGGAATCCGGCAAAAAACGGAAAGTTGGTTAAAAGTAAAAGTTTTATTTGAAGTTGATTAGATGTTTGATTTACGAGTAAGAAGACATGCTGAACACTTATGTGAAAAGCATTTTCTACCCGGACAACTAGTTCGCCCGGAATCCTGCCAAAATTTGACGCTGGATTTGTTTCTGAATTTCCTTTTTATGGCACTTGCCTTCCGGCCAAGTGCCATATACCGATCAATTTTCCGTCGGTCTGTCTGTTGGTCGGTCGGTCGGTTAGTCCGGTGTTTGCGAGTTAGGGTACTTCCAGATACGCTAAGACGATTAAACTTGGCAGGCATATTAGTGACCCGACCAAACTAAGTTGGAAATAGTCACTTGCCCGATCCTACCATCGTGGGGGGAGGGAGGGAAGCCAGAATCCGGAATTTTGTGGCATGCATAACTTTCGAACGGGTTATCGGATCTTAATGAAAGTTGATATTTGGAAAGACGTCATGTCTCAGATGTTCCATTTCAAGTCCGGACCGAATCCGATGAATGTGGGGGGGGGGAGGGGGGCGCAGGGGGTCCGGAATCATATGACAAGCTTAGAGTGGAGGGATCGGGATGAAACCTGGTGAGAGGAACAAGCACAAGCCCTAGGTACATCATTGGCAGAACCGGACGGGATTCGTGGAGAGTTGGAGGGGGGGGGGGGCGAAATTCCGGTGATACGGAGTTAACTTACTTCTAGGTGGGCTGGGACAGTGAAACTTGACAAGCGTACCAGGGACCCGACTAAACTAACTTGGAAATAGCCACTTCCCCGATCCGACCACCGTGGGGGAGTGGAGGGAAGGGGAATCCGGAATCTAGAGGTACGTATAACTTTGGAACGGGTGATCAGATCTTAATGAAACTTGCTATTTGGAAAGACCTCGTGTCTTGGATGTCCCATGTGAAGTCCGAACAAGATCCGATTATTGTGGGGGAGGGGGGGGGGGGGGTAGTCAGAGGGGTAGCCATAAATCCTGTGAAACGCTAAGAGTGGAGCAGTTGGGATGAAACTTGGTGGGAAGAACAAGCACAAACCCTAGATTCACCAGTGACAAAATTGGATCGGGTTCGAGCACTGTGGGGGGAGTTAGAGGGGGAGGTTCGCATTCCGGTGATCACCAGTTAAAGTACTTCCAGATGTGCTAGGACCATGAAACTTGAACATTAGAGACTTGACATGATTATAGTATTTTTGCCTCATGGGTTTTGCTTACAACTGAATTTCTTAAAGTACAAATGATACTTTTGATTAAAATATACATTTCATTCTCCCGATGAGCTCATCATCATTTTTGCTTCAAGAGTTTTGATTACAGATGAATTTCTAGCGCCCCTAAAGTGCGCATCATCACAGCCAAATGCATTACCAAACGATACGTTCTCGTGATTTCCAAGGACCCATTATCTCAAGGGTTTTGCTTACAAATAATCACAACAAAGATACGAATTGAAGAATTCCTACTTTCATCCTCTGACCCAGCCTTGCAAGTGCCATATGAGCTTGCAGCTCTTGTTTTGCTGGACTAGTAGTTTGCTCGGAATTCGGGCGAAACCGGAAACTTGGCAGAATTAAAGCAGGAAGTCTCGGTCAGTATCGCCAAAATAGATATGGCTTATATCTGAACTTGGTTTTCTCTGATGATTAGCCTGGCGAAGACTGGATCTGGCGAAGACAAGACCCTATTGTCTGAATCAAATATTAGATTTTTGGGATCCCATCGATACCTTTGGTCTCGTTTATTTACGACGAAGTTAAAGTCACCCATCAGAATAAGCTGTGTCTTATGGATTAAGAAAGGAGCCAGCTCTCCCTCGAAAAAATCTTCGCTTTCTTTTCTCTTACTGGACCCAGAAGGTGCTTCTAAGGCTAAGTGCTCCGAAGGCGTTCTAAGACATACTCTTTTAACAGCCCTTTTTCCAGGTTAGCCCCTACTTCGTCCAAGACATCGCCCAACGAACGAAAGACGTTATCACAGTCATGCAGCAGTACTTCAGCGCTAAGCCCGGCGCATATTACGCCGACGTTTTGTTCTTCCTCTCTCTCGTCTTCTACCGAGTGGCTTCACCTAATCTCGACCGAATAGTTTTTATCGACGTCGACTGCAAAGTCGTAACCGATGTCCGAGAGTTGTTCGATCACTTCAGTCACTTTCAAAGCGAGCAGGTGATCGGCCTCGCCCACGAACTGACTCCCGTGTACCGCCACGTTTTGTACTCATTCCGGTCAAAGTATAAAGCCACCCTTTTTGGTGAGCCATGGGAAAGCCCACATGGTAGGGGCTTCCCCGGATTCAACAGCGGTGTTATCCTAATGGATTTGAATAAGCTGAGACAATCAAGCGAATATTCATCTTTACTCAGTAAAACAGTCATTGACGTTTTGGCAGCTAAGTACAGCTTTAAGGGGCATCTCGGGGACCAGGATTTTTTTACACTTACTGGATTTGAATATCCGGAGTTTTATTACTTATTGCCTTGCGGGTGGAACCGACAGCTCTGTCGATGGTGGGAAAATCAAGGCTACGAGGACGTTTTTCAAGCGTATTTCGAGTGCTTAGATAAGACTAAAGTATACCATGCGAACTGCAACTCAGAATTCCCAGAGTCGTAAGGTTCGGACTAGGTTTGCCGTGTGAAGGCTTGAACTACTGTTACGAGCCTGTCGAAAACTCAGTAAGGTGGTTTAGGGTAGGCATCAATCATATACGTCACTGTCATCAAGCCACGGGCGAACGGGCCCACTTCCTGGCCTACCGAAGTGGCCTTGGGAATTTTGAAATATGAGTGAAAAGGCGATCTACCTAAGGTAAAAAAGGGCGATTTTTGTTCGTCGTTCGTTTTCGCTTTTTTTCGCCATTTGCCGTACAAAGGCTTGGGACGAAAATTGAATATGAATACGGTGTTCTCGAGTCGGCGACAATCAGCTGCGTCACTTTTATCAAGTCACAGGCAAACGACCGACTGTCAGGCGTACCGAGTAACCTTGGGCTTCAGATCTTGTCTTACAGGGCGTTGGCGAACGCAGAAAAAGCCCTAAACAATGCAGTGCTACACTAACAACGACAATCTCGTGTATGATCTCCTAAAACCGTTAAGTTCGGAATCAAGTTTAACGGTGGCAACGCTGTCAGTATTTACGTTTTGTGCCATAACCTAATCTAACTCGCTTTTTGCTCAATAAATAATGTACATGAGTGTGAAATATCAGTTGATAAGAACAAGCAATTCCAGCTGACAAGACAAATGAGAAACTTGTTATGAGTAGGCGGACCTTTGGTTTCAAAAGGCCGTACAGGTCGGGAAAGGGTCTGCGAGCGTCACCGTCACGCGACATGTTGGGTCAGTCCGCAGCAGGGGCGTCCCGAGCCTTTCTTCATTGGGGGGAAAATCAGGTACCGATTCGGTCAATCTTTAAAGTTCAATGGGCACATCAAACTACCCCAATCCCAAAATGTAACAACCTAGGAACAATGCTTGCCCCCTAGATCAGCAGCTTTTTCAAAAGTTTCCTCTCTGTGATATTTCAAAGCGTAATTTTTTGGGGCCAGTACATGCCCAATTTACTAGCTTGGACAAAGATAAAAGTGATGTTTCTTATAGTACTTAGTAGATCTTTATTTTATGCATAAATCAGCTTGTATAATTCAGATTTGAATAGGTTATTTGTTTTTGAATGATTTTTGTAGCTATGTTATTTCTTATAAGCTTATTGCATATTCTGGTACATTTTATAAAGCAAGTTAATCAAGCTTCACAACACTATTCCACAAAGAAAAACTTTTAATAGGCACTTTAAGCCATGGAACACTTCTGATGAAACACTAGAACAATCAGGTAAACTGCATCTCTGGCTTGACTTTGGTGACATCTCAAATATATCCTTTTCTATCAAGCATTGCTGGGAGTTTTTGAATTTCCTGCCAAGATATCACAGCTCCTAAGATTTGGATCGCCGAAATGCCGGAGAGGTAAAGACAAGGGATAACAAGAAAACGGCCGATTTTCGTAGCGCCTTCTAAAGCAAGTCGGAAATGTTTATTTGTGAAGCATTTAATACAAAGTAAAGCATTATAAGGGTCCATTGTGCTTTAACAGGTGCGCGTCCCCCGTTGTCTAGTTAGACAAAGTTTGACTCATTTAGTGGTGTAAATGCGACGCAGGCAAAATTTTGTGGAAACACTAATGATAAAAGTGCCTTTCTGCGATCCCATGATTTCTATTCAGCCCAGAGTAGTCTGGCAACGACAGGGGCGATCCAGGTTAAAGTGGATACAAAGTAGATTTGTTTGGAATTTACAGCAAACAAAAGTAGGCTAGTTTTCACGTCAAGAGACGTGCTTACCTGAAGTACTTACTAACTGAAGTACTGCAATCCTAAGAAGTAAAAAAATGAACAACAACCAGCTGAAGCTACCGTAAATGGTAAAGAACGAGAGCTATATAAATGCCACTTAAATTACTGAACTCAGTAACTGGGTTGAAGCAAATAATGAATTTGTAGTAAACCGAAAAACTAACTAAAAAAATAAGGAACAGATCGAGAGCGCTATTACAACCAAATACCGTAAGGCACTGTCTAGGGAACCGGGAGTCGTACTTTATGTCCTACGGGCTACGGAACCGGTAGTTCTCACGGAAACCAAACCATGTGAGCTGCGATTCCGGGATCTGACGTCATTAACTAACGGAAACTTGTACCTGCTGGCTCCCATTCCGGTAGTAATTGGAAATAGCTCGCGGAAACTTCATCGCACCAGCTTCTCGTCCGGTAGCCTGACGGAATTGTGTACTCAGAAGCTAGGGAGCCGGTAGTTGATACCGGAAACTGAAAAAGAAAGAGAAAAAGAAAGATCCGATGAATTACCGTATTCGGTAACGGATAAGAACCAAATGAATCTCGCCGAATTTAATTATGAAATGGACTGACCGAATGCAACCAAATTCAGTAGAGAATGAGACCAAATAAACAGGTAAATCACCGAATTTACGCAGGGAAGCGAAATCAATGCGGACTGAACAAACTTTGGATGAATTATCGTATTCGGTCCCGAACCAGAACCAAATGAATCCGATTAATGACCGAACTATGAAATGGACTGACCGAATTACCGTATTTGCTAAAGAATGAGACCAAATAAACAGGTTAAATCACCGAATTTACGCAAAGAATGCGTCGAAATCGATGCAGACTGAAAAAAACACCCGATGTGCCGACGAATCGACCGATGCCTGATAAAAAGCATACAAAATATTATTTTTTCTGTGTGTTGCCGGCGCTTCGCGCCGACAAACAAGTGAACTTTTGCCGGGCTTCGCCCGACGAAAGTACTTTCTCAGGACGTTTAGGGGGGGGTTCCCCCCCCCCCCCCATAGTGACGCCCCTGCCTCTTCTTGGAACAAATGAACATCCCATCTTTTTGTTCTAGTGTTGTGAGTCGCAGCTCTGTCCGCATCGTGTCACAGACGACAAACAGTTGACTGTCGTCGACATATACGATGCAGCTGCGCTTTTCCTAGAACAAACGATGAGCCTTAGAGAACTCATCTAGAATGACCTATCAGCTTCGAGTCATACCACAAACAATTAGGTTTGCAACCTAGTTTTAATGGATCTGCAACCCGGTGCTTAGAACTCTTTTGGAAATAGTCGTTTCCCCCGATTCGATGATCACACGAAGAGCGGATTAAGGGAGAATCTGGGATTTTCTGTTACGTGTAACAATGAAGACATGATTGTGTCGGCATGAAACTTCACAACTGGACAGTCTAAGTTTATAATGTTCGAGTCAAGGACTGTGGTGGAGGTCAAGTCAAGAGGGCTACAAGTCAGCACTGTTGGGGGAAGCCAAGACAAGAGGGATGGAAAGGTTGGAGAAACAAGCAGAGAAACTAGACAGAATAAGCACAGAACCTCGTCGGACTCGGGCACTGACGGGGTAGTCGGAGTCTTTCACGAAATTTTGGTTATCGTGCTCACTACGTTAGTTATCTTGACGTGGCGTATCTCGCAACCAGTACTAGTTAAGAGGTGCAAGCTCTCAAGTCGGTAGATTGCCTATAAGATAAGATAAGATAATCTGTATTTGAAAGCCGTATGGCCATATACAGTAACAATCAACATACATAAATACAACCAGCATTCAATCACCACTACTATAATTTCTGCGGCGCACTTGCTCTATCTCTTTCCTCAATCTTACTAAACTCTAAAGCCCTTCCATCAAAATTCCCTACTGCGATAATATACCTCGGCGACGTTGATTTCAAAATCCCAGGGAGAAAGCCATCATTCCCCTTTTAAAAGATACTTCCCCTCAAATGTGAGAGGCTACGACACCGCAGGAGAATGTGGCCAAGCCCATACTCACCTTCCCCACAAACCGGGCAAGACCTATGCATTTCCGGATTTCTCTTTCTTTCCCAAACTTTCCCGAAACGTACACAATTTGCTCGCACCTGCAACCAAACCTTCATAAACCTTTTGGGATATCCAACTTAAAATAATATTCCTCACCATACGTTTCCTTCACTTGGCTATAAAATTGTAGACTTTTAGATGCCTTGATGTCCAGCCACCACTGCTGGATTTCCTGGTCTTTTAGCCTCGCTTTAAATTCTCCCAGAAATTTGTTCCCTTCCTTTCCTGGTCCTCAACCCATATTCCATAAATGTACGAAAATCCATTTTTATCCAGTAACTTTTTAACCTGAAAAGGCCAAGCTTTCTTTGTCCCAATTTCTAGTAGTTCATTATACGCAGATGATTCCAGCCTGTGATTGGGGTATTCCAGTAGCTTTAACCAATATTTGATGATATGGACTTTCTCTCTTACTTCGCATTGAGAATAATCCAAGATCGCCTCTTATAACCAGGCTGTGCGTGGTGATATGCAACCCGTAGATCCTCTTGTAATATTGAAGCTGTAGCGTTTCTAGGTTTTTTCCGCTTTCGTACCCCCGTATTTCGGCTCCGTAATGAACTACTGATTCGATTTTCGAACAAAACAGTTGTTTGTGCAGCTTGAGGTCGCCAATCCCGGTGAGTAGGTTGTTTCTATACAAAGTAAACAATGCTGCTTTGGCTGTTGAGGCTGCTACTGAAATGTGTTTTTTCCAGCTACCGTTCAAAGAAAGATGAAAACCAAGGTATTTAGCTTCCGTGACAGTCTTAATCTGTTGTCCCTTGAAGAAGAAACTCTCTTGCTGTTCCCCTTTTGGCTGTCGTCCAAAAGCTATTACTTCAGTCTTCTTGATGTTGAGCTGGAATTTCTTTTCCTCCAGATATACCCCTGTAAGATCCAGCAATATCTGTAATTCAGCTGCTGTTTACCGACTAGTGCGATGTCATCTGCGAACATGAGCAGCGAGAGAAATTTCTCACCAAGCCGTACTGTTGGTGCCCACCTACTTTCCAAAAAAGAAACTATATCATTAACAAATATCGCGAATAATTTCGGGGAAAGTGCGCTTCCCTGCCTCACTCCTTTTATATTAAAAAACATCCTCGATATACCTTTCCCCGCCACCTTCACCAAGTTTTTAGTTTCGCAATACATACATAATATCATCCTTATAAATAATAGGGGAAGGCCTAATTTTACCAACATCTTAAACAATATCACTCGATCCACATTATCAAATGCTCTGCTAAGGTCTAGGAAAGCTATGTATAACTTACCTTTCCCTTTACAATATTTATTCATCAAAGCATTTAAAATAAATAACCTATCCGACGTCGAATACCCCTTCCGAAAACCTCCTTGCTCCTCTCTTATAACTTCTCTGTGCTCCAACCATTGACTTAATCTCTTATCTATAATCTTTTCCAAAATTTTTCCTAAACTATCCATTAAACTAATTGGCCTATAATTTAACGCACGCGGGTTCCCTTTTTTATAAAGAGGGAAGATAAGGGACGTTTTCCAAGCCTCCGGTCACTTCTGTGTGCTAAGGACTAGATTAAAAATTCCCAGAAGAACTGGGAGTAGTATAGATGTCGTAACTTTATACAAACGTAGAGGAAGGCCGTCGGGCCCTGGAGCTGACCCACCTGATGAATTCCTTAGCGCTAGTTCTAACTCCTCCTTCCGAACAGGATCACATAGCAAGTAATCTTCTTGGTTTAGGGGGTACTCCGTGTGACTTTCGGCGATTATACCTATTTCCGCTGCCATTTCCTCGTGATCAGGGACCAGTAGAGTGGAATTCTAGGCCATTCCTCGGGTTCTGGGGTCGAACTGAAACTTGAACGAGATGAAACTGAAACGAGATGAAACTTGGTGGAAAGACACCTAGCAAACACAAGATACATCATTGACATGACCGAGCCGATTCAGACACTGTCGGGGGAGTGGAGGGAGGGGGAATCCGGAATCTTCAGGTATTTATAACTTTTGAACGAGTGACCGGATCTCAATGAAACTTGATATTTGGAATGACCTCATGCCTCAGACGACCCACTTAAAATGCGGACCGGATCCGGTGACTTTTGGTGGGAGCTGGAGGGGGCAACCGGAAATCTTGGGAAACGCTATGAGTGGAGGGATCGAGATGAAACTTGGTGGGAAGACACCTAGGAAACACTAGATACATCATTGACATGACTGAGTCGATTCGGGCACTGTCGGGGGAGTGGAGGGAGGGGGAATCCGGAATCTTAAGGTATTTATAACTTTCGAACGGGTGACCGGATCTCGATGAAACTTGATATTTGGAAAGACCTCATGCCTCAGACGACCCACTTAAAATCCGGACCAGATCCGGTGACTTTTGGGGGGAGCTGGAGGGGGAAACCGGAAATCTTGGGAAACGCTATGAGTGGAGGGATCGAGATGAAACTTGGTGGGAAGACACCTAGGAAACACTAGATACATCATTGACATGACTGAGTCGATTCGGGCACTGTCGGGGGAGTGGAGGGAGGGGGAATCCGGAATCTTAAGGTATTTATAACTTTCGAACGGGTGACCGGATCTCGATGAAACTTGATATTTGGAAAGACCTCATGCCTCAGACGACCCACTTAAAATCCGGACCGGATCCGGTGACTTTTGGGGGGAGCTGGAGGGGGCAACCGGAAATATTGGAAAACGCTATGAGTGGAGAGATCGAGATGAAACTTGGTGGGAAGACACCTAGAAAACACTAGATACATCATTGACATGACCGAGCCGATTCGGGCACTGTCGGGGGAGTGGAGGGAGGGGGAATCCGGAATCTTCAGGTATTTATAACTTTTGAACGGGTGACCGGATCTCAATGAAACTTAATATTCGGAAAGACCTCATGCCTCAGACAACCCACTTAAAATCCGGACCGGATCCGGTGACTTTTGGGGGGAGCTGGAGGGGGCAACTGGAAATATTGGAAAACGCTATGAGTGGAGGGATCGAGATGAAACTTGGTGGGAAGACACCTAGAAAACACTAGATACATCATTGACATGACCGAGCCGATTCGGGCACTATCGGGGGAGTGGAGGGAGGGAGAAACCGGAATCTTCAGGTATTGATAACTTTTGAACGGTTGACCGGATCTCGATGAAACTTGATATTTGGAACGACCTCATGCCTCAGACGACCCACTTAAAATGCGGACCGGATCCGGCGACTTTTGGTGGGAGCTGGAGGTGGCAACCGGAAATCTTGGGAAACACTATGAGTGGAGGGATCGAGATGAGACTTGGTGGGAAGACACCTAGCAAACACTAGATATTTCATTGAAATAACCGAGCCGTGCCTACTCGTAACAAGTGCCATATGAGCTCGTAGCTCTTGTTATAATAGAATATTACTATTTAAAAAAAAGTTCTTCGCCCGCAAATCCCGAACTTTCCCCGGGGACGGAGCATTAACCTTATATCTGCATAATGCTATGCCAAGGTCACGGCATTGCGAGCGAACCCTCGCGATGCCTGAGAGGATTAAGAGGGTTTGGCGCGTGCACCCGCCTGACTTCCGTCGTATTTTAGTCATTCACTGTCTAGCACTTGTCTTCTCTGGTTTTGTGACTAAACTTTGTTGTTTCTGGATTACTCTGTCTACCTTTTGACCTTGCTCGTTTTTGGCTTTCGCATCTGGATACTCATTTGTACTACAGTTCTGGCTGTTTTGATATTGACCCTAAGTATTTTAACTGCCGATTGAGTACGCAGCCAAAAGTAGTTCTCTTTCATTCTTGGTCCAAGTAGGACCTCTCTATATTGGCCTTTATAGTAAGAGTTGATTATATATTGTGTTCGGGACACATTATCATCCCGCTTATGTTTCTTGTATTGATAAAGTCGTCTCGATTTCTCTGAGTTGTTGGCCGGAACATTTGGTATGTCATGGTCTCCGCGGATTCTTATCGTTCTGGCCTTCCGTAATATTATCATTCCGGTTCGTGTTCCTTGAAATTACTTCGTCTGGATTTTTCCGAGTTGTTCACCGAAATAGTTAGTATTACATTACCTGTTGTATTGTGGTCTCCTAGGATTCTTATCGTTCTGGTCTTCGCTCATCTTATGATTCCGCTTCTTGTTCCTTGATTTGATAGCGTCGCCTTGACTGTAACAGTTGGTTATATATTAGCTTGCGGTTATTCAAACAACGTTTGAATAATTGTTTCGAAGTCAGCTTGGGCTGACAGTGTTTATTCTTACCGTCTAACCTCATCTTATCATTCCGCTTCGTCTTCATTGAATTGATAACGTCGTCTTGATTTCTCCGAGTTGCTGACCGAAACAGTTAGCTATATTCGACTTCGTCTTCATCTTCATCGAGTGACGAGAGATTTACAGCACATCAATTTAGTGGATGGTGCAAGTCCATTTTCTCGGATGGAACTTTTAAAGGCTATTTCGGTGGTCTAGGTTGAAACTGTCACATGACACACCAAAAACTGTAAACTTGTATAGATTAGATGCGGAGCTATCCAAGAAACATTAAATCAGACAACACATGATTACATGTTGATCAGGTTGGAGGTCAGAAGTCGCCAAAACCTCCCCTAATATACGCAACAACTTACTAGACTGTTAAAACTTACCTTTGCCTTCTCGCACATATTCACGAATCGAGGGCTCATCCGAAGACCATGTTGTGGAAAGTAGACAAGGGACAAACCCGATTTGGGGAGCTTGCCAATGTCTAATTCTTGGCAAATCGCCAGGACAACCTTTTCCTCCACTTCATAGCGGCATCCTTTCCGCTTGGGGGCCATGTAATCGTTGTGGCTCTCCGCAAGATGAACTTTGAGTTCACTTTGGTCCTGAAATCGAATTCAGGACATCATTCTGGTCTTCCCTAATCCTATGACACTGCTTCATGTTGATCAGGTTGGAGGTCAGAAGTCGCCAAAACCTCCCCTAATATACGCAACAACTTACTAGACTGTTAAAACTTACATTTGCCTTCTCGCACATATTCACGAATCGAGGGCTCGTCAGAAGACCATGTGCACATATTCACGAATCGGGGGCTCGTCAGAAAACCATGTTGGGGAAAGTTCGTCAGAAGACCATGTTGGGAAAAGTAGACAAGGGACAACCCCGATTTGGGGAGCTTGCCCTTGTCTAATTCTTGGCAAATCGCCAGGACAATCTTTTCCTCCACTTCATAGTGGCATCCTTTCCGCTTGGGGGCCATGTAATGGTTGTGGCTCTCCGCAAGATGAACTTTGAGTTCACTTTGGTCCTGAAATCGAATTTTAGGTCCTGAAATCCGTTTATGAAATTTCGTTCGTGAAAGTTACTAGACTAGATCTATGGTTGTTTTATAGCACTTATAGATTTTAAGTCCATCTTTCATTTGAATTTAAATGAATTTGAAAATGTTAGACAAGGGACAAACCCGATTTGGGGAGCTTGCCCTTGTCTAATTCTTGGCAAATCGCCAGGACAACCTTTTCCTCCACTTCATAGCGGCATCCTTTCCGCTTGGGGGCCATGTAATCGTTGTGGCTCTCCGCAAGATGAACTTTGAGTTCACTTTGGTCCTGAAATCGAATTCAGGACATCATTCTGGTCTTCCCTAATCCTATGACACTGCTTCATGTTGATCAGGTTGGAGGTCAGAAGTCGCCAAAACCTCCCCTAATATACGCAACAACTTACTAGACTGTTAAAACTTACCTTTGCCTTCTCGCACATATTCACGAATCGAGGGCTCATCCGAAGACCATGTTGTGGAAAGTAGACAAGGGACAACCCCGATTTGGGGAGCTTGCCCTTGTCTAATTCTTGGCAAATCGCCAGGACAATCATTTCCTCCACTTCATAGTGGCATCCTTTCCGCTTGGGGGCCATGTAATGGTTGTGGCTCTCCGCAAGATGAACTTTAAGTTCACTTTGGTCCTGAAATCGAACTAGACCTACGTTGCCGGGGCAACGTGAAGTCTTGCGGCAACCTTTGCCCGGCTTCGCCGACTAAAGTGTTGCGAGAGCAACACTTTGGTTTTGTTTCTTCACTGTCGGTTAAATGCTGAAATTGAAAAATTGAAAAACCCGATTTGGGGAGCTTGCCAATGTCTAATTCTTGGCAAATCGCCAGGACAACCTTTTCCTCCACTTCATAGCGGCATCCTTTCCGCTTGGGGGCCATGTAATCGTTGTGGCTCTCCGCAAGATGAACTTTGAGTTCACTTTGGTCCTGAAATCGAATTCAGGACATCATTCTGGTCTTCCCTAATCCTATGACACTGCTTCATGTTGATCAGGTTGGAGGTCAGAAGTCGCCAAAACCTCCCCTAATATACGCAACAACTTACTAGACTGTTAAAACTTACATTTGCCTTCTCGCACATATTCACGAATCGAGGGCTCGTCAGAAGACCATGTGCACATATTCACGAATCGGGGGCTCGTCAGAAAACCATGTTGGGGAAAGTTCGTCAGAAGACCATGTTGGGAAAAGTAGACAAGGGACAACCCCGATTTGGGGAGCTTGCCCTTGTCTAATTCTTGGCAAATCGCCAGGACAATCTTTTCCTCCACTTCATAGTGGCATCCTTTCCGCTAGGGGCCATGTAATGGTTGTGGCTCTCCGCAAGATGAACTTTGAGTTCACTTTGGTCCTGAAATCGAATTTTAGGTCCTGAAATCCGTTTATGAAATTTCGTTCGTGAAATTTACTAGACTAGATCTATGGTTGTTTTATAGCACTTATATATTTTAAGTCCATCTTTCATTTGAATTTAAATGAATTTGAAAATGTTAGACAAGGGACAAACCCGATTTGGGGAGCTTGCCCTTGTCTAATTCTTGGCAAATCGCCAGGACAACCTTTTCCTCCACTTCATAGCGGCATCCTTTCCGCTTGGGGGCCATGTAATCGTTGTGGCTCTCCGCAAGATGAACTTTGAGTTCACTTTGGTCCTGAAATCCGTTTATGAAATTTCGTTCGTGAAATTTACTAGACTAGATCTATGGTTGTTTTATAGCACTTATTTTTTTTAAGTCCATCTTTCATTTGAATTTAAATGAATCTGAAAATGTTAGTTAGTTATATAAGAACGGCGTTAGTAGTGGGCTCGCCATGACGGGACAAACGATATATTATGGTCTCCTAGGATTCCTATCATTCTGGTCGTCCCTAATCCTATGACACTGCTTCATGTTGATCAGGTTGGAGGTCAGAAGTCGCCAAAACCTCCCCTAATATACGCAACAACTTACTAGACTGTTAAAACTTACCTTTGCCTTCTCGCACATATTCACGAATCGAGGGCTCATCCGAAGACCATGTTGTGGAAAGTAGACAAGGGACAAACCCGATTTGGGGAGCTTGCCAATGTCTAATTCTTGGCAAATCGCCAGGACAACCTTTTCCTCCACTTCATAGCGGCATCCTTTCCGCTTGGGGGCCATGTAATCGTTGTGGCTCTCCGCAAGATGAACTTTGAGTTCACTTTGGTCCTGAAATCGAATTCAGGACATCATTCTGGTCTTCCCTAATCCTATGACACTGCTTCATGTTGATCAGGTTTGGAGGTCAGAAGCCGCCAAAACCTCCCCTAATATACGCAACAACTTACTAGACTGTTAAAACTTACCTTTGCCTTCTCGCACATATTCACGAATCGAGGGCTCATCCGAAGACCATGTTGTGGAAAGTAGACAAGGGACAAACCCGATTTGGGGAGCTTGCCAATGTCTAATTCTTGGCAAATCGCCAGGACAACCTTTTCCTCCACTTCATAGCGGCATCCTTTCCGCTTGGGGGCCATGTAATCGTTGTGGCTCTCCGCAAGATGAACTTTGAGTTCACTTTGGTCCTGAAATCGAATTCAGGACATCATTCTGGTCTTCCCTAATCCTATGACACTGCTTCATGTTGATCAGGTTTGGAGGTCAGAAGCCGCCAAAACCTCCCCTAATATACGCAACAACTTACTAGACTGTTAAAACTTACCTTTGCCTTCTCGCACATATTCACGAATCGGGGGCTCATCCGAAGACCATGTTGTGGAAAGTAGACAAGGGACAAACCCGATTTGGGGAGCTTGCCAATGTCTAATTCTTGGCAAATCGCCAGGACAACCTTTTCCTCCACTTCATAGCGGCATCCTTTCCGCTTGGGGGCCATGTAATCGTTGTGGCTCTCCGCAAGATGAACTTTGAGTTCACTTTGGTCCTGAAATCGAATTCAGGACATCATTCTGGTCTTCCCTAATCCTATGACACTGCTTCATGTTGATCAGGTTGGAGGTCAGAAGTCGCCAAAACCTCCCCTAATATACGCAACAACTTACTAGACTGTTAAAACTTACCTTTGCCTTCTCGCACATATTCACGAATCGAGGGCTCATCAGAAGACCATATGTTGTGGAAAGTAGACAAGGGACAACCCCGATTTGGGGAGCTTGCCCTTGTCTAATTCTTGGCAAATCGCCAGGACAACCTTTTCCTCCACTTCATAGCGGCATCCTTTCCGCTTGGGGGCCATGTAATCGTTGTGGCTCTCCGCAAGATGAACTTTGAGTTCACTTTGGTCCTGAAATCGAATTCAGGACATCATTCTGGTCTTCCCTAATCCTATGACACTGCTTCATGTTGATCAGGTTGGAGGTCAGAAGTCGCCAAAACCTCCCCTAATATACGCAACAACTTACTAGACTGTTAAAACTTACCTTTGCCTTCTCGCACATATTCACGAATCGAGGGCTCATCAGAAGACCATGTTGTGGAAAGTAGACAAGGGACAACCCCGATTTGGGGAGCTTGCCCTTGTCTAATTCTTGGCAAATCGCCAGGACAATCTTTTCCTCCACTTCATAGTGGCATCCTTTCCGCTTGGGGGCCATGTAATGGTTGTGGCTCTCCGCAAGATGAACTTTGAGTTCACTTTGGTCCTGAAATCGAATTCAGGACATCATTCTGGTCTTCCCTAATCCTATGACACTGCTTCATGTTGATCAGGTTGGAGGTCAGAAGTCGCCAAAACCTCCCCTAATATACGCAACAACTTACTAGACTGTTAAAACTTACATTTGCCTTCTCGCACATATTCACGAATCGAGGGCTCGTCAGAAGACCATGTGCACATATTCACGAATCGGGGGCTCGTCAGAAAACCATGTTGGGGAAAGTTCGTCAGAAGACCATGTTGGGAAAAGTAGACAAGGGACAACCCCGATTTGGGGAGCTTGCCCTTGTCTAATTCTTGGCAAATCGCCAGGACAATCTTTTCCTCCACTTCATAGTGGCATCCTTTCCGCTTGGGGGCCATGTAATGGTTGTGGCTCTCCGCAAGATGAACTTTGAGTTCACTTTGGTCCTGAAATCGAATTTTAGGTCCTGAAATCCGTTTATGAAATTTCGTTCGTGAAATTTACTAGACTAGATCTATGGTTGTTTTATAGCACTTATAGATTTTAAGTCCATCTTTCATTTGAATTTAAATGAATTTGAAAATGTTAGACAAGGGACAAACCCGATTTGGGGAGCTTGCCCTTGTCTAATTCTTGGCAAATCGCCAGGACAACCTTTTCCTCCACTTCATAGCGGCATCCTTTCCGCTTGGGGGCCATGTAATCGTTGTGGCTCTCCGCAAGATGAACTTTGAGTTCACTTTGGTCCTGAAATCGAATTCAGGACATCATTCTGGTCTTCCCTAATCCTATGACACTGCTTCATGTTGATCAGGTTGGAGGTCAGAAGTCGCCAAAACCTCCCCTAATATACGCAACAACTTACTAGACTGTTAAAACTTACCTTTGCCTTCTCGCACATATTCACGAATCGAGGGCTCATCAGAAGACCATATGTTGTGGAAAGTAGACAAGGGACAACCCCGATTTGGGGAGCTTGCCCTTGTCTAATTCTTGGCAAATCGCCAGGACAACCTTTTCCTCCACTTCATAGCGGCATCCTTTCCGCTTGGGGGCCATGTAATCGTTGTGGCTCTCCGCAAGATGAACTTTGAGTTCACTTTGGTCCTGAAATCGAATTCAGGACATCATTCTGGTCTTCCCTAATCCTATGACACTGCTTCATGTTGATCAGGTTTGGAGGTCAGAAGCCGCCAAAACCTCCCCTAATATACGCAACAACTTACTAGACTGTTAAAACTTACCTTTGCCTTCTCGCACATATTCACGAATCGAGGGCTCATCCGAAGACCATGTTGTGGAAAGTAGACAAGGGACAAACCCGATTTGGGGAGCTTGCCAATGTCTAATTCTTGGCAAATCGCCAGGACAACCTTTTCCTCCACTTCATAGCGGCATCCTTTCCGCTTGGGGGCCATGTAATCGTTGTGGCTCTCCGCAAGATGAACTTTGAGTTCACTTTGGTCCTGAAATCGAATTCAGGACATCATTCTGGTCTTCCCTAATCCTATGACACTGCTTCATGTTGATCAGGTTGGAGGTCAGAAGTCGCCAAAACCTCCCCTAATATACGCAACAACTTACTAGACTGTTAAAACTTACCTTTGCCTTCTCGCACATATTCACGAATCGAGGGCTCATCAGAAGACCATATGTTGTGGAAAGTAGACAAGGGACAACCCCGATTTGGGGAGCTTGCCCTTGTCTAATTCTTGGCAAATCGCCAGGACAACCTTTTCACCATGTTGTGGAAAGTAGACATGGTTGTGGCTTGGGGAGCTTGCCCTTGTCTAATTCTTGGCAAATCGCCAGGACAACCTTTTCACCATGTTGTGGAAAGTAGACAAGGGACAAACCCGATTTGGGGAGCTTGCCAATGTCTAATTCTTGGCAAATCGCCAGGACAACCTTTTCCTCCACTTCATAGCGGCATCCTTTCCGCTTGGGGGCCATGTAATCGTTGTGGCTCTCCGCAAGATGAACTTTGAGTTCACTTTGGTCCTGAAATCGAATTCAGGACATCATTCTGGTCTTCCCTAATCCTATGACACTGCTTCATGTTGATCAGGTTGGAGGTCAGAAGTCGCCAAAACCTCCCCTAATATACGCAACAACTTACTAGACTGTTAAAACTTACCTTTGCCTTCTCGCACATATTCACGAATCGAGGGCTCATCCGAAGACCATGTTGTGGAAAGTAGACAAGGGACAACCCCGATTTGGGGAGCTTGCCCTTGTCTAATTCTTGGCAAATCGCCAGGACAATCATTTCCTCCACTTCATAGTGGCGTCCTTTCCGCTTGGGGGCCATGTAATGGTTGTGGCTCTCCGCAAGATGAACTTTAAGTTCACTTTGGTCCTGAAATCGAACTAGACCTACGTTGCCCGGGCAACGTGAAGTCTTGCGGCAACCTTTGCCCGGCTTCGCCGACTAAAGTGTTGCGAGAGCAACACTTTGGTTTTGTTTCTTCGCTGTCGGTTAAATGCTGAAATTGAAAAATTGAAAAACCCGATTTGGGGAGCTTGCCAATGTCTAATTCTTGGCAAATCGCCAGGACAACCTTTTCCTCCACTTCATAGCGGCATCCTTTCCGCTTGGGGGCCATGTAATCGTTGTGGCTCTCCGCAAGATGAACTTTGAGTTCACTTTGGTCCTGAAATCGAATTCAGGACATCATTCTGGTCTTCCCTAATCCTATGACACTGCTTCATGTTGATCAGGTTTGGAGGTCAGAAGCCGCCAAAACCTCCCCTAATATACGCAACAACTTACTAGACTGTTAAAACTTACCTTTGCCTTCTCGCACATATTCACGAATCGAGGGCTCATCAGAAGACCATATGTTGTGGAAAGTAGACAAGGGACAACCCCGATTTGGGGAGCTTGCCCTTGTCTAATTCTTGGCAAATCGCCAGGACAACCTTTTCCTCCACTTCATAGCGGCATCCTTTCCGCTTGGGGGCCATGTAATCGTTGTGGCTCTCCGCAAGATGAACTTTGAGTTCACTTTGGTCCTGAAATCGAATTCAGGACATCATTCTGGTCTTCCCTAATCCTATGACACTGCTTCATGTTGATCAGGTTTGGAGGTCAGAAGCCGCCAAAACCTCCCCTAATATACGCAACAACTTACTAGACTGTTAAAACTTACCTTTGCCTTCTCGCACATATTCACGAATCGAGGGCTCATCCGAAGACCATGTTGTGGAAAGTAGACAAGGGACAAACCCGATTTGGGGAGCTTGCCAATGTCTAATTCTTGGCAAATCGCCAGGACAACCTTTTCCTCCACTTCATAGCGGCATCCTTTCCGCTTGGGGGCCATGTAATCGTTGTGGCTCTCCGCAAGATGAACTTTGAGTTCACTTTGGTCCTGAAATCGAATTCAGGACATCATTCTGGTCTTCCCTAATCCTATGACACTGCTTCATGTTGATCAGGTTGGAGGTCAGAAGTCGCCAAAACCTCCCCTAATATACGCAACAACTTACTAGACTGTTAAAACTTACCTTTGCCTTCTCGCACATATTCACGAATCGAGGGCTCATCCGAAGACCATGTTGTGGAAAGTAGACAAGGGACAAACCCGATTTGGGGAGCTTGCCAATGTCTAATTCTTGGCAAATCGCCAGGACAACCTTTTCCTCCACTTCATAGCGGCATCCTTTCCGCTTGGGGGCCATGTAATCGTTGTGGCTCTCCGCAAGATGAACTTTGAGTTCACTTTGGTCCTGAAATCGAATTCAGGACATCATTCTGGTCTTCCCTAATCCTATGACACTGCTTCATGTTGATCAGGTTGGAGGTCAGAAGTCGCCAAAACCTCCCCTAATATACGCAACAACTTACTAGACTGTTAAAACTTACATTTGCCTTCTCGCACATATTCACGAATCGAGGGCTCGTCAGAAGACCATGTGCACATATTCACGAATCGGGGGCTCGTCAGAAAACCATGTTGGGGAAAGTTCGTCAGAAGACCATGTTGGGAAAAGTAGACAAGGGACAACCCCGATTTGGGGAGCTTGCCCTTGTCTAATTCTTGGCAAATCGCCAGGACAATCTTTTCCTCCACTTCATAGTGGCATCCTTTCCGCTTGGGGGCCATGTAATGGTTGTGGCTCTCCGCAAGATGAACTTTGAGTTCACTTTGGTCCTGAAATCGAATTTTAGGTCCTGAAATCCGTTTATGAAATTTCGTTCGTGAAATTTACTAGACTAGATCTATGGTTGTTTTATAGCACTTATAGATTTTAAGTCCATCTTTCATTTGAATTTAAATGAATTTGAAAATGTTAGACAAGGGACAAACCCGATTTGGGGAGCTTGCCCTTGTCTAATTCTTGGCAAATCGCCAGGACAACCTTTTCCTCCACTTCATAGCGGCATCCTTTCCGCTTGGGGGCCATGTAATCGTTGTGGCTCTCCGCAAGATGAACTTTGAGTTCACTTTGGTCCTGAAATCGAATTCAGGACATCATTCTGGTCTTCCCTAATCCTATGACACTGCTTCATGTTGATCAGGTTGGAGGTCAGAAGTCGCCAAAACCTCCCCTAATATACGCAACAACTTACTAGACTGTTAAAACTTACCTTTGCCTTCTCGCACATATTCACGAATCGAGGGCTCATCCGAAGACCATGTTGTGGAAAGTAGACAAGGGACAACCCCGATTTGGGGAGCTTGCCCTTGTCTAATTCTTGGCAAATCGCCAGGACAATCATTTCCTCCACTTCATAGTGGCGTCCTTTCCGCTTGGGGGCCATGTAATGGTTGTGGCTCTCCGCAAGATGAACTTTAAGTTCACTTTGGTCCTGAAATCGAACTAGACCTACGTTGCCCGGGCAACGTGAAGTCTTGCGGCAACCTTTGCCCGGCTTCGCCGACTAAAGTGTTGCGAGAGCAACACTTTGGTTTTGTTTCTTCGCTGTCGGTTAAATGCTGAAATTGAAAAATTGAAAAACCCGATTTGGGGAGCTTGCCAATGTCTAATTCTTGGCAAATCGCCAGGACAACCTTTTCCTCCACTTCATAGCGGCATCCTTTCCGCTTGGGGGCCATGTAATCGTTGTGGCTCTCCGCAAGATGAACTTTGAGTTCACTTTGGTCCTGAAATCGAATTCAGGACATCATTCTGGTCTTCCCTAATCCTATGACACTGCTTCATGTTGATCAGGTTGGAGGTCAGAAGTCGCCAAAACCTCCCCTAATATACGCAACAACTTACTAGACTGTTAAAACTTACATTTGCCTTCTCGCACATATTCACGAATCGAGGGCTCGTCAGAAGACCATGTGCACATATTCACGAATCGGGGGCTCGTCAGAAAACCATGTTGGGGAAAGTTCGTCAGAAGACCATGTTGGGAAAAGTAGACAAGGGACAACCCCGATTTGGGGAGCTTGCCCTTGTCTAATTCTTGGCAAATCGCCAGGACAATCTTTTCCTCCACTTCATAGTGGCATCCTTTCCGCTTGGGGGCCATGTAATGGTTGTGGCTCTCCGCAAGATGAGCTTTGAGTTCACTTTGGTCCTGAAATCGAATTTTAGGTCCTGAAATCCGTTTATGAAATTTCGTTCGTGAAATTTACTAGACTAGATCTATGGTTGTTTTATAGCACTTATAGATTTTAAGTCCATCTTTATTTTGAATTTAAATGAATTTGAAAATGTTAGACAAGGGACAAACCCGATTTGGGGAGCTTGCCCTTGTCTAATTCTTGGCAAATCGCCAGGACAACCTTTTCCTCCACTTCATAGCGGCATCCTTTCCGCTTGGGGGCCATGTAATCGTTGTGGCTCTCCGCAAGATGAACTTTGAGTTCACTTTGGTCCTGAAATCCGTTTATGAAATTTCGTTCGTGAAATTTACTAGACTAGATCTATGGTTGTTTTATAGCACTTATTTTTTTTAAGTCCATCTTTCATTTGAATTTAAATGAATCTGAAAATGTTAGTTAGTTATATAAGAACGGCGTTAGTAGTGGGCTCGCCATGACGGGACAAACGATATATTATGGTCTCCTAGGATTCCTATCATTCTGGTCGTCCCTAATCCTATGACACTGCTTCATGTTGATCAGGTTGGAGGTCAGAAGTCGCCAAAACCTCCCCTAATATACGCAACAACTTACTAGACTGTTAAAACTTACCTTTGCCTTCTCGCACATATTCACGAATCGGGGGCTCATCCGAAGACCATGTTGTGGAAAGTAGACAAGGGACAAACCCGATTTGGGGAGCTTGCCAATGTCTAATTCTTGGCAAATCGCCAGGACAACCTTTTCCTCCACTTCATAGCGGCATCCTTTCCGCTTGGGGGCCATGTAATCGTTGTGGCTCTCCGCAAGATGAACTTTGAGTTCACTTTGGTCCTGAAATCGAATTCAGGACATCATTCTGGTCTTCCCTAATCCTATGACACTGCTTCATGTTGATCAGGTTTGGAGGTCAGAAGCCGCCAAAACCTCCCCTAATATACGCAACAACTTACTAGACTGTTAAAACTTACCTTTGCCTTCTCGCACATATTCACGAATCGGGGGCTCATCCGAAGACCATGTTGTGGAAAGTAGACAAGGGACAAACCCGATTTGGGGAGCTTGCCAATGTCTAATTCTTGGCAAATCGCCAGGACAACCTTTTCCTCCACTTCATAGCGGCATCCTTTCCGCTTGGGGGCCATGTAATCGTTGTGGCTCTCCGCAAGATGAACTTTGAGTTCACTTTGGTCCTGAAATCGAATTCAGGACATCATTCTGGTCTTCCCTAATCCTATGACACTGCTTCATGTTGATCAGGTTTGGAGGTCAGAAGCCGCCAAAACCTCCCCTAATATACGCAACAACTTACTAGACTGTTAAAACTTACCTTTGCCTTCTCGCACATATTCACGAATCGGGGGCTCATCCGAAGACCATGTTGTGGAAAGTAGACAAGGGACAACCCCGATTTGGGGAGCTTGCCCTTGTCTAATTCTTGGCAAATCGCCAGGACAATCTTTTCCTCCACTTCATAGTGGCATCCTTTCCGCTTGGGGGCCATGTAATGGTTGTGGCTCTCCGCAAGATGAACTTTGAGTTCACTTTGGTCCTGAAATCGAATTTTAGGTCCTGAAATCCGTTTATGAAATTTCGTTCGTGAAATTTACTAGACTAGATCTATGGTTGTTTTATAGCACTTATATATTTTAAGTCCATCTTTCATTTGAATTTAAATGAATTTGAAAATGTTAGTTATATATTACACGATATATTATGGTCTCCTAGGATTCCTATCATTCTGGTCTTCCTTCATCTTCGCAAGATGAACTTTGAGTTCACTTTGGTCCTGAAATCGAATTTTAGGTCCTGAAATCCGTTTATGAAATTTCGTTCGTGAAATTTACTAGACTAGATCTATGGTTGTTTTATAGCACTTATATATTTTAAGTCCATCTTTCATTTGAATTTAATTGAATTTGAAAATGTTAGTTATATATAACACGATATATTATGGTCTCCTAGGATTCCTATCATTCTGGTCTTCCCTAATCCTATGACACTGCTTCATGTTGATCAGGTTGGAGGTCAGAAGTTGCCAAAACCTCCCCTAATATACGCAACAACTTACTAGACGGTTAAAACTTACCTTTGCCTTCTCGCACATATTCACGAATCGAGGGCTCGTCAGAAGACCATGTTGGGGAAAGTAGACAAGGGACAACCCCGATTTGGGGAACTTGCCCTTGTCTAATTCTTGGCAAATCGCCAGGACAATCATTTCCTCCACTTCATAGCGGCATCCTTTCCACTTGGGGGCCATGTAATGGTTGTGGCTCTCCGCAAGATGAACTTTGAGTTCACTATGGTCCTGAAATCGAATTCAGGACATCATTCTGGTCTTCCCTAATCCTATTACACTGCTTCATGTTGATCAGGTTGGAGGTCAGAAGCAGCCAAAACCTCCCCTAATATACGCAACAACTTACTAGACTGTTAAAACTTACCTTTGCCTTCTCGCACATATTTACGAATTGGGGGCTCGTCAGAAGACCATGTTGGGAAAAGTAGACAAGGGACAACCCCGATTTGGGGAGCTTGCCCTTGTCTAATTCTTGGCAAATCGCCAGGACAATCATTTCCTCCACTTCATAGTGGCATCCTTTCCGCTTGGGGGCCATGTAATGGTTGTGGCTCTCCGCAAGATGAACTTTAAGTTCACTTTGGTCCTGAAATCGAACTAGACCTACGTTGCCCGGGCAACGTGAAGTCTTGCGGCAACCTTTGCCCGGCTTCGCCGACTAAAGTGTTGCGAGAGCAACACTTTGGTTTTGTTTCTTCGCTGTCGGTTAAATGCTGAAATTGTCAACTTATAGAAGCTTTTAAAACGGTATGTTCTAAAAAGAATAATCACATGATCAAAAGCTGTTCTTTAGCGTTGTAAAACCAACAACAAAACAATATCGGAAAAAGGGACTACATTGACTTTGCGGTCAGTTGAACTTTATCCTTTTCAATCGTAGATATCGTGACGGATGAAAACTTGGAACAATATCTTATATAATCTAGTTGGTATTATAAAGCTATCCGTAACGTTTCAGGATTAAAATACCATAGATGACAGTATTAATTATTACAATAAATATTACTTATTTTTTTACGTTGACGTATCGTTTGCACCCGTTGCGTAAGCATTTAATCCTAGGTTATAGCGATAGACCATCGATACAAACTTTCTTACCGTCATATTTACAGAAATCGAAAACAATGTGCACCAATTTTCAAAAATTTCTAGCCCCTCGTGAACCGATTCTTACTTAGAAGTCCCTCTCCGGTGACTGACATCAAATTCACCGGAAACAAATAATGGATACAACAGCTAGCAAAAGTTGCTGACCCCTCATCGCTGAAGATGATTATAGCATAAAAGCCGATTACTACTTACAAGTCCCATGCATGTCTTACAATTGGAAAAAAAAATATTCTTACCATCGAATACACCTGAAACGAATAACAGGTATACCAACTAGCAAAAGCTGCAAACTCCTCATTGCCGAAGATGATTATGAGCTAACAGTCGACTGTTGCTTACAGTCAACTGTTGCTTAGAAGTCCCTTACATGTCTCACAACTGGTATCGCCTATTTTTGGTTTCAGTGTGTACCTAACTCCTGAAGTTGTCAACCCCTTGAAACTTTCATTCTGGTTTATCTCATGAAGGATTTTTGTTAAAAAAAATGGATGACATATACTTTGATCAGCTCACCAAGGGCTATCGATTGCCCTAACCACAACAAAAGAATATCGGAAAAAGGTACTAAAAGGTACTCGGTTGAACTTTATCCTTTTCAATCGTAGACATCGTGACGGATGAAAACTTGGAACAATATTATTATTATTATTTTAAATATTATTATAAAAATAAATTTTTTGAAAGAAATTCACGAAACCCGAAGTCATGTTATACTTGCTCGTTATGTGGTTTGGAAGAGGAAAATCTGTCTCACTTCCTGTCAAGATGCCAGGGGCTCTCGGATTTGAGAGTAAGATTTTTTGGTGAAGATGGGTTGCTCTTTCCTGGTATCATAAAGTCATCTTCACGGTCAGCGATAATGGCAGTGACAGGTTTTGTCAAAGAAGCGTTAAAGAGATGTAAATAGTTATTGGTAGTGGGAGTTTAAATCGTTTTACATGTGAGTTTATATAACCGCTCTCTCGAAGTGTTTAAAAATGTATGATTTTGTGTATGGCCCAACGGCTAAAATTAAAGTATCTATCCTATATAATCCGTAACTTTTCAGGATTAAAATACCATAGATGACACTATTAATTATTACAAAACTACCTTATTTTTTTACATTACCGTATCGTTTGTACCCGTTGCGTAAACAGTAAATCCTAGGTTACAGATAGACCATCGATACAAACTTTCTTACCGTCAGATTTATATAAATCGAATACAATGTGCAACAATTTGCACAAATTTCTACCCCTCGTGCACCGATTCTACTGACAAGTCCCTTTCCCGTGATAGACATCAAGCTCACCGGATAAAAATAATCATCGCAGAAGATGATTGTAGCATAACAGCCGATTATTACTTACAAGTCCCTTGCATATCTTACCATTGGGAACCAAATTGTTCTTACCATCGAATACACCGGAAACAAATAATAGGTACACCAACTAGCAAAAGCGGCAAACCCCTCATTACCAAAGATGATTATGAGCCAACAGTCGACTGTTGCTTAAAAGTCCCCTACATATCTCATAACAGGTATCGCCTATTTTTGTTTTCAGTGTACCTTACTACTGAAGTTGTCAACCCCTTTGAAATTTTCAAACTGGTGTATCTCATGAAGGAATTTTTGTACCAAAAAATGGATGACATATACTTTGATCAGCCCATCAATGGCTATCGATTGCCGTCGAAAAAAAAATTCTACCTGTCTTAGTTCAAAAGTTGACTTTTTTGCCGTAGGCCAACTTTCTAACGTCACGACTTGGAAAGGAGCAAAGGATAAGCTCTAGTTTCTTTAGCAATGAGAAAACTTTTAAAGTTTAAGGGGCACATCTGATACCGTTACTCTACCGCAAACCCAAGTGTAAAAAAAAAATTTATAAACTCAGCTGGAATCGTCGCAGACATGGACAGAAACAATAGATGGCAGCACTTTCGGACCCGTGGGAAAAAGCCACTTTTTTGTCTCTGTAGATTTTTCTATTTATCACTCAAAGAAGATATGTTGGCTGTGGGGCCGGGTAACTGCCGCATATATTTAACACTTATAGATTTTAGTCCATCTTCAATTTGAAACTGGTGCCTGCCTGCTAGCGTGCTAGGACGGAGCTTTCCACTCGAAACGGAAACGGGACGGAAAACTCA